>CM051495.1:8050964-8098385 GCA_028031935.1 Paedocypris micromegethes
CCCTGTAAAGGATGAAGCGGTAGAAGATGACTGACTGACTGAATTGTGACTATGGCAAAAACAATGAGCTCACTGGTGCCTCACAGTCTTCTCTGTCCTGCAAACATTACGAATTCAAATTTATTCTTAAACATAACAAGTAAAAATATTGGAATAGTAATTGATAATGAAGTTTTCAGAATAATATTGCAGATGTTTTATTTGTTTCACAGAAAAAACATAGAAACTGCAAACACATGGATGTGGAGTTGCACAGTGATCCCTCAGACAAGTAAACAGGGGGTTCGGTCTCATGTCATGTGTTCAATAGTTTCACAAAACAAACATTTGTTTGCGTAATTTTAAAGAATTTTCAAGAAGACTTGTTCACTTAAGTATATTGCTTCTGATAAAAGCAGTAGTAGGATGTAAATGAAAAAAAAAATGAATTTGATAGTAGATTATCCTTTTTTACAGAATGTCATATGAATTGATCTGAAACATCAGACACGTTTTTTCAAAGCGAATATTATGTATTCTTTTGTGTTTAAAGATACGATGCCATTGTTGTGTTAACAGCGCAGCAGTCACATGACAAATGAAAGAATGAACAAACTATTTTGACAAACCACAAAAAAATGAGCTGGTGCTGCTCTCTACAGAGTCTGTGAGTCTCAGCTGTCACTCACATATTTATTTACACTATATATTTACACGTGCGCTTTGAGACAGTTAAAACTGTGAAAAGCGCGCTACAAATACTCATTATTATTATTACTCGACAAGTGAACGGACCAATTGTTCACTGACGGACTCAGGAGTTTTTTTTTTTTAAACATTTGTTAATTTTGAACAAATTGTACACACTTGACACGACACTAATCTCCCCAGAATATTGCAGAAAAAAATGTTAAACAGAAAAACAGGTCTGAAATCTGAAATGATCTTCACCTGGAATTGTTTCAAAACTTAAACATGTGCTTAAATGAATAACCATGCTCTCATCAAAACATGTACAGTACTTGGATGAATCCTACAGACAGCTTCATTTCAGTCTGTTTAACTCCCTTCAAACTTATAACCAAAACAGAGAGAGAGAGAGAGAGATGTCACCATCACTTGTGTGCTGTAGGGTGTGTGTGGGTGTGTGTGTGTGTGTGTGTGTGTGTGTGTGTAGCCACAATCGCGTGTGTGGAGCAGGACTTTGGCAGGTGATGCTGAGGAAATGTACAGCCTCATTGATATAATCACGCAGCTAGTAGGTCACTTAGCTAATAAGACCGTCATGACGTTCATTCAAAACATACCTTTGTGCAATGTGCAGCTTCAGGTGTCGAACAAAGTTGTGGAAGTTGTGACGTCTACGTCTGCAATATTCGACTCGCATGTTTTACACACTGCAACTAGTTGTTGTTGTTGTTCAGCTCGTCATTTTTATTGCCAGACGAAACTGTCTTTGGTATCATTTTACAAACGCCGCGTTCACAAAATTCAAAACACTCGCCAGCACTTTGATTGGACGTGCGAGTGCGCGCATGCTCTCGACGTCACAAATACGCACATGCTAGTCTCGACGGTCACAAATGCGGGCACAAATAATTCTAAACAGAAGTAGCAACTTTTGAAGCGAGGTGGCAAGTCTTTGCAAGTCAATAGGCGCAAGTCCAAGTGAAAGTCCAAGTTTTTTGTGTTAAAGTCCAAGTCGAGTCGCAAGTCTTTCTATATTTTGTCAAGTCGAGTCTGAAGTCACAAATTTCGTGAATCGAGTCTGACTCGATTCCAAGTCACATGACTCAAGTCCACACCTCTGGTCAGGTCTGTACATTTACACTTGTGAGATCGAGCTAACAGAAATTAAATCACACGCTACACACTTTGAAAACCTAAGCTCACTGTGATGAGAAACTGTGAAGCAGTGGGGAATGGAAAAAAAAAGTAGAAACAAAGAACTGAACTACATTAGAATAAGAAAGAAGTGAGACTAGAACTGTGGCTTAAGCTTGGGGATCAAATGATGAAATACAAAAGTTAAAGATACGTTAAAAAAAGGATTATTGAAGGAGAGAAATTACTTGAAATTGTGTGGCAAAGTCGTTTTGTTACTAGGATTGTTCTGTGAGGGTTGTAAAGAATAATGAGTTCATTATTGAAGACAGTGGATGAGTTGCTATTTTCACAACACGTCCAAGTTGATTCCACAGTTTGTTGCACATCAAACAGAGTTATTTACTATAATTCAATGGAGTAGTGATCATTGAAAATGGTATTATGATAGATATGCACACACACACACACACACACACACACACACACACACACACACACACTAAACCCAAGGGATGTTTAAGATTCAGGCTGTTGTTGCAATCATGCAGTTGTTTGGCATTGTAATTATGCGATTCTTTAGAGGAATGGAATAGAGGAATCAGTTTTAGATTTTTGGTCAGCAGAGAGAAAAGTGCTGGCGCTGGTTCTCTCTACAGACCCTCGCTGCTTCTCTTCAAGGTGACACTACCATCTGCCCTTTCCTTTTTTCAGATTTTTCCTTCAGGTGCCCGTATAGAGGCAATGTCACATCTTTTTCACAGACGAGTCGGAGAAAATGCTTTCTCTAATCTATATTCCTCTCATGTCTGATTTTCCATTCTCTTCAGAGTCAGTGTCCATTACCGGGCCAACAATATTTCATTGCAGCAGAGCACAGGGATAAGACTCTGTGCGTGTGTGTGTGAGAGAGAGAGAGAGAGAGAGAGAGAGAGAGAGGTGTGTGTGTGTGTGCGTGCGTGCGTGTGTGCGTGTGTGTGTGTGTGAGTGAGTGAGTGTGTTAAGTTATAGAGAAGAGATTTGCAATAATTGCACTGTATATTACAAAATTTGTATTCATCAAAACTAATTCATTCACTCTTAATTTTAATCAGGCTTTTCAAAAGACTATTTTATGCAAGAATATGAATCTTCTTTTATATACATATTTTTTTAAAGAAATGCAATAATATAATTATATATTTTCTAAAGAAGATCACAAGGAACACGTAATTTTAACATTTTTTAAACATTTGATAACATTGTTGTTCCATGGTGTTTGTGTGTGGTTAAATTGTACACAAACAAAAATGTGTGTAGTTGTCAAATGATCCAACTAGTTGTCCGATAGTTGTCACCATCATATGATCCTCAAATTATCAAGAAGATATCACAATTTGTGTCCAACATTATCACACAAACCCAACACTAGCACAATTACAGCAGTCATCTACCATTCAATGTATTTGAAGCTGATGTATCCTTCAGACCTTCAAATGTTACTGTGCGTCTTGGCTTGATGGTTTTTACAGTCAGATATTGTGTCTTGACAGAATACAAAAACAATTAAAATTGTATTTAAATTGGTGTAGACTATGATAGATGTGTGCCTTTAAGTTGGTGGATGTTGAAAAAGCTGTAAAAGTGCTGATGAAAGCAGACAAGACCAAGCACTGAAGAAAGATGACCGGGCTAATGATGTATTGATTGTCACACTCCGGTGTGTGTCTGAGTTTAAACATATGCATTGCGTTACTCTCACACGGAAAGAGAAATGTCAGCAGTTCAGAGACAGTTTTCACTCATCGGTACAGTAAAGCAGCAGGACGGTAACTCAGAGAAATGAGTCTGACCTTTCCACAGTGTCTCATTACATGACAGTATCTAGCTTTCAACAAGATCACACATACCACAGAAATCAGCTCTGTTATTCTTAAGTACGTTTTGGTGGACACCGTACAATAACTTATCATATTATACAGGAAAAATCACTTGGGATTTAAGGGATAGTACTTTGAGATTTTGAAATGTGTTTGTTTTCACATTCAAAACATAGGTATAAGTTTAGGTTCATATTTTATATATAAAAGAAGGTGACTTCTCAACAAAACTCGATCTGGAAAGCCATTTGTTTTTAAAGGCTTGCTCTCATGCACTGTTCTTTGAGTTCTTTGAGACTGAAGACATTTGCTGGAGTGGGAGAGAAGAATTGCTCAAGATCTGTATTTTGAAAAGAATCCTCCTCCATGTCACAACCTCAATAGAGTCCATCTCCAACAGACGCATAAAAAACACAAATTAGTGCACAAAATAACACATAAGCCAAACAACTGAGCATACAATAACAATATAACAGTAATATATATAATACAAAAAAATAGATACTCAGTCAGTCGTCATCTTCTTCATCTTCATCCTTTACAGGGTCGCGGGGAGCTGGTGCCTATCTCAGCGTCTTAGGGCCGGAGGCGGGATACACACTCTGGATTGGTGGCCAACCATTCGCAGAGCGGGACACACAGACAAACACATTCACACACTCACTCATACCTATGTGGTCAATTTTCCAATTCCAATTAGCCTGAAACACATGTTTTTTGGACTGTGGGAGGAAACCGGAGGAAACCCACGCAAGCACGGGGAGAACATGCAAACTCCACACAGAACGACCCCGAACGGCCTCGAACTCACACCTCGAGTGTCAAACGGAACCATCTTGCTGTGAGGCAGCAGCACTAACCACTGCGCCACCGTGCTGCCCAAAATAGATACTATCCATGTTATTAATTACGTTTTTAGAGCAATTCTTTTTTGTCTGAAAGATTTATTTTCAGAGTCACGTTGTGTGTAGAAGTTTAATTGTGCAGTAGCTGCATACGTAGCATCCAAAGAGGTGGTTATTATATGGTGGATCAATAGTAGGTGATTTCTCTAGTGCTTCAACAGATTTAAAGTCATAATCTCTGTCTAGCTGGAGTTGAGAGTGCTGTTATTACATTTTCTCTTTTGCTAAATTTTCATGGAAACTGTTCTAAGCGATTTGACTGGAATCTGTACGCACACACACAGATAAACAATCTCTCAAAACACACACAAATACACACGCACACTCGTAAATCACAGTCAAGGTGCACACATGCTATTTCTCTTTCTTTGTTTCTTTCTCTCTCTCTCTCTTTCTCTCTCTCTCACACACACACACACACAAACTCAGTTTCTCACACACACACACACACACAAACTCATTACGAGAGAACGAATTCCTTTATATTAATAAAGAATGAATGAAAATATCTCATCACTGTGATCCACAATCTGAATCCACAATTTTGAAAAAAATTCAGATTCACTTCATCTGAAATAGCAAAACATTTTCCTTCCCCAGTTTTCCGTCTTTCATTCAGAACCAAAGACTGATGCTGCTTTTTAGCTATTTGTTTTTTATTCAATTGGAAATTTTATACTTTTATTCTTCTTTTTTTTTATTTTATTTCCACTTTAAACACTGGAGATATTGTGTATAACTGAGTGAGTCAACGTGTGACAATCATAAAGAACAGGCATTTGAAAGACAAAGTGTCTTTTGCTTTTTTGTACAATTTACAGTACACGTATATATTCTAAACATTAAGAGGGTTATATGGGGTATTAATATCTTTACATCGCCTCGTTCTCTCACCAGCCTTCTCTCCTTCCATCTTTCTCTCTCTGCATTTGAACCGTTTTGACTTTTTTTACACTCGTTCTCTTCCATTCTTTTCTCTTTCTTACTCTAGCTCTCCATTGTATTTTTTGCTCTTCTTCCCTCTCTACTCTCTTTCCCTTTCCCTTTCCCCTCACTTTCATTCTCTTACCTTCTTCCCTTTCGCTCAACTCTCTTTCTCTCCTGCGTACAACTTATCTCTCTCTCTCACACACACATACACACACACACGCACGCTCACACACATTCTCTCATTCCCTCTCTTTCTCTTTCATCCATGTCATGTTTTATCACGCCCTTTCCTATAATCTTCCATTCACTCTCTGCCCCCCTTTCTCCCTCCCTCACACTTGCCTCCACTCTCTCACTCTTTGTGTGTTACCCTTCTTTACTCTCGCTCTCCATCTCTCTGCGCTGCAGTGGGGGAGTTTATTCAGAAGCGTACGAGGGGACCAGACAGAAACATCCTCCTCTCACCTGCCTGCTCTCCCATCCACTCTTCTGTTTTAAACAAATGCTTTAGCGAACCACGCCTGGATGAAAATCTCATTGCTGGAAGAATTTATTTTCTCCACTTTTCCCAAAACAGCCTGAGGATTTACAAAGAAACGTTAGAATGGATTTTACAATCTCTCCCAAAACAAAAGGATTCATCTCTCTTGAGATAAAACTAGAAGAGGAGGGATGACACGCCTCTGCTCTCACCTGACTTACTGCAATGGTTTGCTTTTGTTTTATTCACACAACTGAAGTGTAGCTGAGGATGAGACACTTTCAAAACTGTTGCATCTTGTTTTTGCCTTGACTTTCAGCCATAAAGCTCTTTTAAACTGTTTGCAGTTCAGCTTCATTCGCTTAGGTTTATTTCAGGCTTTCGGCAACATTTGACCCGTTCATGCACGACGGAGAAAGGGTAATGCCTGCACGCATCTTGGCTTGCTCTTCTGTGTTACTGCAGCATGAACGACTAGTCTGCAATATCAAACAGCAGGGGACATGAAGCCACGTGGCCACTTACACACATTCATACTCACTCCAATGCCTGCGGAATTTACCACACACTTTCAATAACTGCTGGCATTTTTGGGCAGAGGAATCAATATGGAAGCACAAATAGCAGCTAATTGAAATTTTTTGCAGATTTTGAAACAAGATTTAAAATTTTTGGTTTGGGTAAATTGAATGATTTGGACTCGCAAACTAAAGTGCTGATGAACTCACACACACGCGCGCGCCTACTTTACTGTAATGTTTGTACTAAAACAGCACAAAGTTTCCTGTGCATACTTTAGTATGTGAGGATAATTAAGTTTTGGGACTTTAAGTAAGCTCGTTCTCCACACATATAAAGACTTGTTTAACACACCCACAACTGATTATCAACAAAAGCCAAATATACAATAAGATTTGTTAAATACTGAGGGAAAATTCAATGCCATCTTTAAAAAGTTCTTCTCGATGCTCAGTCTTTCATCTCTCATTCTCTCTGGAGCACAACTTCAAGATTCTGAGTTATTCCCAGAAGAAAGCAATGAAGAAAGTAGCTTTTATTGTAGCAAAGCACAGATGCGTGATTTCACAAGTTTCACATCTTTAGCACATCAGTAACAGGAGCAGATGAGGCTGCTCAGTAACGTTTTCATGGAAACACAGATTCACCTTCCTACAGAAAAAAACTCTATTTGATGGACGATTGTACTAAAGCAAAACAAAGCCAAAATAATGTCCCTGTGTGACTATTCCCCGATTATCTATGTCATTGAAAGATTCGAGAACGACTCATAGACAGTCAACTGGTCAACTTTATAACCACTTTTTGGGATCTCCAAACACAGGAAGTTGGATTGTTGGAGGAAGCAGTTGACACTGGAACTCCAGGACGTCAGGATGGGCTGTAACATGTGTGTGGTGCAGAAGCCGGAAGAGCAATACAGGGTCATGTTCCAGGTAGGAGCGTTGGGATTGGTTGTGTCGATTTGTTTCTATTTGTGCTTTTGCGGTTTCATCTTCTTAGAAACACTGCATTCTACAGGCAGAATTGACACATTTTTTTGTGCAGACAGTTTAAAGGAAGCTGCATTAAATTACATTTGGAACTTTACTTACTTTTACTTTAATGTAAGCTTACTTATATGTAAACATCTTTATTTTCTCTGCAAAATAATTAAAAGTGTACTGTTCATTTTTGTATTTGTGTGATATCTGCAATTCAAGTTAAGCAAACGTGATCCTAATAAACGTTGCAGTCAATCTAGCAGTCAGATGATATACTTCGATTCATGTTCATTATTTTATCAGTAAAGCCTAATAAAACATAATCTTGAATAAAGAAGAATAAAAAAAGGCCGGCTATTGTAACCTGACTTGATCAGGCTTTTAATGCCTCAGTGATGCAGGAAAGGTGATCTGAAGGATAAAGATAAGAAAACTGATAAATAGCTTCTCTCTGCAGATGTTTGCCCTCAGACCACAAGAATAATTGATTTTAACGCATCACAGAGCAGGAATGAGAGTCCCCTGTGCTTCATCAGAGTGCCAGTTGGAGCTTGAAGAATTAATAAAACACACAAATTAGTATAAAATGTGTCTTTATTTAGATTGGCGAAAGACCAATGTAAATGGGTTTGTGAACAAAAGTAATTTCTTTTATTAATTAATTTCATAAAGCATGGCACCTGGCACTAAACACACAAGCAGGTCGAGCAAAATAAGGAAAGTGCTGTTCTGTATCAGTTCTGTAAAACACTTGTACTTTTCTTTCCACGGCAAAACCAACTGCAGAATAAACAGCCCAGCAGACTAGTAAAATCCATCCAACCTCATCAATCATGCTGAGCATTCACTCCACTCGCCCCTCCATCTTTCTTTATCCCACCCAGCCTCTCTCTTTTTCTCCGAGCCGCTCTGAAACGGGACACTGTTACCATAGCAACCAGACTCATTAGGCAAGCAGAATATGTAGTCTTACGTTTAATTTGCGTATTTAAATTAATAATGGTCAACATATGGCACAAGCAAAATCTCAAAGCAATCATGAATCACACGTTTGCACACACATTCAAGCAAACGTCCATTGAGGGCCACGCCCTGTCTTTATGTCTCTCTTGCGTACCGTCCTGCTTAAAAAAAAAAAAAAAAAATAAAAAATTACATACATTTATACATTTTTTTGCTAAATGTAAAATTACTAATCTGATAACTGTTTTTCATAAGCGTGTTTTAATTTAGGCAATTAATTAAATTAAACATTGCCAATGCAGCAGCAAGTATTTTTGCATAACCGAGCCCAAATGCCTGTCTTATTAGATATTGAAAATAATATTTCCAGTTGGAGCTTTTTTTTTATCATGTTGAATAATTTAAGGTTTAACACCCCCCCCCCNCCCCCCCCCCACACACACACACACACACACACATACACGGGTGCAGACAGAACATTTGTAGCTGATCAGATCACACAAGTCAGTTAATGAGAGCTCAGCATAATTAATCCAGAGGGATTAGAGAGAAGAGAAGGTTCATGAGTGTCAGCGGCCTGTCAAAAAGTCCGTTCCTTCTTCACTTCATTTGCATGCGGACCAACAGGTAGACAATGTGGTACTGAAGGAATGAGCTGCGGACGAGTCTTCTGTGAGTCCCGACTGTTGCTTGCATGAGTCTCGAGTTTCTGTCCAAATTTATGCACCAGGAGGAAAGAGTCAGGATTTTTTTTTCCTTCTTAGAGAACTATTTACATACTATTTACAAGAACATATAAGAAATTACAAATTGTTTAATGGAAACTAAGTTCTAACCTGTAAAAGTTAAACCATTGTGACAAATGAAAACCGAAAAATAACACAAAGAAGACATTTTCCTGACAGAAGTCGTCGTCTTGAAAAACTTGTCTAGCCAAAGGGCAATAATAGTTTCACAATTTTCATAATTTGAGTTTGAGACTCTTGCTAACTAAAACTGCTAACTGTCTTTTTTATGTGTCTATAACATGCTAATTATTTGAGAAGACATAGAAAGAGAAAAAGAAAGAGCAATGCAGCTCAATAATTCAACAATAAGAATACGTGTCTGTAACCCTGAGCTGCTCCACCCAGACAGAATTTAAAATAAGGGGGTCTAGAGAGAATACGGGCAGCATTGACATGCGTCTCACTTCCTCTGGCTCTCAGATCTCACTATGTATGTGTGTGTGCGCACACTACAGAACCGATGAACGGTCATAAGCTTTATAAAACCTTTGCTCAGAACAGCTCAACCCGGCCCACAGACACTTATAGAATAGTAAACGAAAGGGACAATAAGACACGATACACCACCTGTAACAGCAAATGTTCACATCATAACATTTACAAAAAAAATCTTAGGCACAAATGTCAAATGCTGATAGAAAGGCAACATTAACTCAATGAGTGGCAGTTATGGTCCAGCGGAATGGAGTTGAACCAGACAACCAGGCGTTGCACTTCACTTGTAGTTCGTGCTTATCTATGCAGAGTACAAGTTTCATTTTTTGTAGTGTTTTATTGTGTTAGAATGCCAGAGACACCAGTGAGCCGGGGTTTTTTCCTTGTTAGTGAGGTTTTATTTACCTGGCCACTGTCGCATATGTGCTTGCTCACTGGTCTTTGTCTTTGTCTTGTCATAGTCTTAGTGATAATCATAGCCATTTACTTAGAAATTTAGCTTTTTATTCATTTGATCGCCCGGTTAAATGGCTCTTACATATTCAAACGTGCGCTTTCAGACAATTAAAACTGTGAAAGCGGATTACTAAAAAATGCTCAGAATTTTAATAAAAATGAACAATTTGTCACAACCAAGGTATGCAGAAGGTCTAAACAAACATCCGAACGTTGAACCTTGGAGGTGAATGGGCTACGACAGCAGAAGACCACACCGGGTGCCACTCCTCATCTAAGAACAGGACACTGAGACTACAATTCACACAGGATCTCCAACAATGAACAGTGGAAGATTGAAAAAACGTTTCCTGGTCTGATGAGTCTCGATTTCAGCATTCTCAGATTCCGAAGGAATATTGATGGCTGGTCTTTGTTTCTTCCCCTGATTTATCCAGCCCTGCTCGAAGAAGCCTGCAGCAATGCGAACGTGCCGACTGAGACGTATGCAGCATTACGCCGTCTCACATTAGTGTCCGGGGAGGCGGTTATGCCTCTGAGCGGGAGATCAGGACATCTTCTGTGTAATAAATCACTGCTTGCTCCTAATTAAACTGTCCATTCGAACTAAGCATCGACTACATACAGTATGCGCTTCAGCTTGGACTCTGAATGTGGGGTTAAAGAGTGCGTGATCGCATGACATGAAGCCAGAAGACCTGACAGTCATATCCTTGAAAATGAGAGGACGAGACAAGAAGAGAAAACCAAGTTTTCACATTTACAACCACATAATCATAATTTATGTTCAACATCTTTGATTGAACATTGCACCGTGATGTTCAAAAGTTTGTTAATCTTTAACCACACTCGTTCAAATATTTTCTTCCTATCTGATTGTGATGAGACAGGCATATTTGCTTTCCTTTACAATGTAAATGTGTATGGAACCATAATAATCGTGTACAGCTTGGTCAGAACCCAACCTCCACTTTGTACAGTCTCTGTGATCAATTGAATCGATTTCCTTTTTCCAATTAGTGTTAATCGTTTACACTTCTTGTGTTTCACACCCAATGAATGTTCTGTCTTCTGTGTTACAGATTCATTTTTCACCGTGAATTCCTATCAATTTGTTTAACAAATCTTTTTTACATTTTTCAAATATTTTTAAACTGAAGTACTCTAGAAAAAAGGGACTCCTGAAAATGGCATATCTGTGATGTATTTAAACATCAAAGCTGCTAAAATGCAACATTCCCAAATTACATTATCTATAGGCTCTTTACCTAAATGTGTTGTCCTGTGTTTGCAGGTGAACAGTAAAGACTTCTCTCATCTCTCTCAGGATCAGAGCCTCCATGTGCTCCACTACAGACGTCAGATGAGATGGTGCCAGAAAAGAAAAGCAGGTTTGCCTGGAGCTGATGTTGGACCAGTGATGATCAATGACTATGTGGACAGTGGAACCCAGACAGATATTAGCTTCCCGCACATGGTGTCATTAGGCTGTTTTCCTCGCAACAGACCACCATCACCTCCATCCCCTCCATTGCCACCCATGCCAGAATCTTTCCTCTTCAGTCAGCTGTGAGTAAATCTACATACGGTAACATTAAATGAATCAGTCATTCTATAAAAAGGCTTTCTATTTAAGACCGCTGGATCATGTCTACTATGACCCGACTGACTATTTTGACATCACTCAACATGAAGTGGACAGACAAGATGACCTGGAATATGAGGTTGACGTCTTTCATGTATCCTTTTATAATAAGATTATTTCCAACATCATCTTCTTTCTCACACTTCTTTCTCTATCTCTTCCTCACATCAGGAGGTTGAGCTGTATAAATCATGCCAGCAAGATAAACTGGGGTTGATGGTGTGTTATTGCACTGATGATGAAGAGGATCTTGGCATCTATGTGGGAGAGGTGAGATGAAACGTGCTAGGTTTTACTCAAAGTAGAGTAACATTTAGTGTACGTAAAAATCTCGTTTCCTTAAGGTGAGGTGGTTCATTACAACATTACTAACATTACAAAGTCATTGGTGAAGATGGTCCGGGTGGTTTCATTCCACCTGCGGGGCGGAAAGTGAGGCGGCTCCGTCTCTCCCAGGGCGACGTAGTGGCACCAGATCAGACAGCTAACAAAACTCTTTCGTGACCTGATTGGCTTTGAGATTGTTGCTCTATCAGCATCCAGCTCAATACATTTTTGGCTGCATGACACAAAGACTACTCGTATCGCACTCAGACAAATCTTCCAAGCGCATTCTCAGACAAAATGATTCAAAAGATGTTTCGTGAGGCATATATAGTGGCTTGGAATGGCTTGTAACTCAGTCCAATGCCGTTTTCCAGAGCTTACTCATTTTGCTGACTAGCAATTGTGCAGCAAGGTACGATTTAAACAACATAATGTGAAAAAAAGACCTAATTATGTTTGAAATAATCAAGACTGTTCTGTCTGTTCATCATAGGTCAACCCCAACAGCATTGCAGCAAAAGATGGCCGGATTTGTGAAGGAGACAGGATTCTACAGGTAAAACAGAGAACAAACTTAAATAACATTAATTGTACATGCATAATGTGAAAAACATTGATGTTCAGATAAATGGGATAGATGTTCAGAACAAACAGGAAGCAGTGGCCATTCTAACCAGAGAAGACAGCACCAACATTTCACTACTACTGGCACGACCAGAAATTGAGGTTAGTTGGATGAAAACGACAATTTGGATGAAATAACTCACCAGAAATATGTACTACAATAACTACGTGGCTCATAGAATTTAATGTAGATCTCGCCATTCAGTATCTAACTGCAAAACAGCCGTTTTGAAAAGTGACTGTGTTTTACAGGCTTCACTGACACCAGAGAATTTTATAAATGCTTCATGTAAATGTACAGCAGCCAGACACTATTATTGTCTGCTTAGTCAAGCAGTTTTTCATCAATTTGCTTTAGAGTAAAGTGCGTAGGTCTCTAGTAAATGAAAGCAGACAGGAAAGGTCAGAGGAGCAAAGAAGCAACCATTGAAATAAATGGATGGGAGAATGGAGGCGAGACACACCTTTGTTTTGCTCAAGGTCACACTGCAGACAGAATGACACTTACACCATTGATACACACACTTACGTACACGTATACTGATTCATATAAACAAATGCACTAATTCTACTGTTTATTCTTGATAAAACGACAGCAATATATTTTTATGAATAAAAATGCATGAGATGCCTTTTTGTATGAGATGTACTCAAAGATCTGTACAAATAATAATATTTCTAAAATTCCGAGTAAGTAGAAAATGTTATAAAGTCTGTCATAGTGACAATCTTCCATGCAGGCCACAATTGACAAACAAACTGATAAACCATCTCACCATAACTGACAGTTTTTTTTTAATACCCAGACCACCAAAAAAAAAACCCTGCATGTTTCGAGATGCATCTTGATAAAACACACGTGTGAGACTACAACAGATTTACAGAAAACATAGAGAGATTATTTTGTCTATGCACAAATGTTTCAGTTCTTTGATTCCAAATTAATTTATATTTACTTAATAATGAAGAAAAATACTGTAATATCTTTGTAGCAGACATGAAGCAAAAAGTTAATTTCTGTCACGTAATGGTGGAGGTTCACATGACAGCAGAAGTCGCTGATAAGTGTCACAGGTGTGCACGTTAAGATTGGTGGAGAGAGGATGTGAACAAGAAGCGGTAATTTTTTTTAACTAAACGCACAATTTGCACAATATGAACTATGTACTCAACTCAACAACAAAGAGAAAGTGAAAGTTTTGCACGATATGGGTGACCTAATTTCCCTGAATCAGCCCTCACTGTGGAGTTTGACCGCTATAATCTTCAAATAAAAATAATAATAATTACTTCAAGACGGGAGTATGAGGCCCAGTTGGAGTCATTCTGTGTGGTGTTCGGAAATCGAATTCTGTCAATTTTCAATCGGTGTGAGTGAGAGTTTGAATGTGTGTGTGTATGTCTCTGTGTTTGGTTGGCCACCCATTCAGGGTCAATCCATCGGGCTAAAGTTGCTGAGATCCAGCTCTGTACTTTATACATGCAAGATATAATACAAAGTCTAACGACAGAAGTAGTTGACAAAAAAAGTGAACAGCTACCTTTTGAGGACTGTAGAATAGAATCCCTTTATTGTCATTGTATAACAGTGTTGCATACCGCATGAAAACCTTCAAAATTTACATCCAGATGGTGTTTGGTACCCAGGGCCAGGGTATTCCCAGGAACAGGTGGGCCATTTGAGAAACGTCTAACCAATGTCTCAAAGAACAGATGGCAAAAAGACCACCATTAGCAACGGCATCCATATCTGAAAATAGCATGATTAGACAAATACTGCCCCCTACTGTCTCACTTAAGTGTGACGCCTATGCCTGGCTAGTTTTAGTAATAGATCATGAATTATAAAATGATGATATATTTTCTTGATTTTCTTTTATCTCCACATCTCTTCCAGAATGAGTTTGATTATCTGAATTTGGACTTGGGTGTGAACCTTGACCCTGATGACCTGGGCAATGCCACTAACTTTTTCAGTCCTCAGCGGTGCAGGAACACCAGCTCCTTCCAGAGCGACCTTAATAGAATCCGAGTTGGTCATTCCAACCTGTGGCAGACTGCACTGACCAACAGCCAGGACCTGGACAGTGGAGTGGGACGCACCGATGAAAGCACACGCTGTGAAGAGTCTTCTGAGCATGATCTTCTGGCTGATGATGTCAGCAGTGCATGCACAACCAATGCCAACAGTACTCCTGGGAGTTTGCGCAAGTTCCACTACAGTGATGAGCCCCTCCTTGGACCAGAAGGGGTTGAAGCTGCGGACCTGGGAGATGCTGAATCTCTAGATTTGGTGACAAGCAACGTGCTAATGCCCGGATTAACCGAGGAGGAATATGAACGATATCGAGAGCTACTAGAAATACGATGTCTTTATGAGAAGAACGGAAATGGTCAGTTTCTTCAAGATGGAAACAACCATTGCATAAAAGCAGATGATTCTACACTTAGAAGAGCTTCTTTAGACATGAACTGTAATGAGAGTCTAATGCAGCATGAGGTTGTCCTCCTAGATGAGGAAATACGTCACTTAGAATTCAAGTGGCGTAATGTTTTGAGGGCTCAAAAATTGCAACAGTTGCGCCAATGCTGCCTAAAGGTCTGGCCCACTGATGAAGACGAGGTAGAAGAAAAAGGAGCAAAGGTAAAATACGGTGGTGGAGAGGAGCTCTACCATGAGCTGTCCATCATCAAAGAGATCCCAGAAAGAGATCGATCAGACAAGGAGAGCTCCAGTGCCTATAACACTGGTGGGGAAAGCTGCAGAAGCACACCTCTGGCAAGCGAATGCCACCCTTCACCGTTGAAGGGCGAGAAGCCACGAAGCCAGAGAAAGAGCACAAACCGGGAAAAGGGCAGCAGACCTCTTCCATCAGATGCCAAAAAGAGAACTGAGGAAATTGTGGAATGCAGAAACTCAAATTCGGCAACAACGATACGGGCACTATCCCGGAAAGGTGGCAGCAGCAGGAAAGGCCTGGAGGGATCACGTAAGGGTTCCCATGCAAACGCAACTATGACTAGTCAAATAGAAACAGGGGCCAGGAGTGCGGAGAACAACCTGTACTTGTCTCGTCGCCACTGTGGAGCCATTCTGCCACCACGATACCAGAGCTGCATGGATTTGAAGGACATAACCTCTACTGAGGGTCAAGAAGGTGAGAAGTCAATCGAAATGGTTTCTTCTAAACCTAGTGCAAATATAAGCCGTGAATCTCGCGACGCCGCTGCATCTTCATTGATCATGCCCCCACCTTTCCCTCAAATGGAATGGAAGGTAAAGATACGAAGCGACGGCTCACGCTATGTTGCTAAACGACCAGTTCGGGATCGTCTATTGAAAGCCCGGGCAATGAAGATCCGAGAGGAGCGGAGTGGAATGACTACTGACGATGATGCAGTCAGCGAAATGAAGATGGGCCGCTACTGGAACAAAGAGCAGAGAAAACAGCAGCTGCTAAGAGCTAGAGAGCAACGGAGACGCCGAGAGTTCATGATGCAGAGCCGACTGGACTTCTTGAAAGAAAAAGAAAAGGAGATGGAGCCTGATACTCAAGGACAAGCATCAATACTCGAGCTCAGTCAAAAGAAAAGTATGAAGAAACGAAGCAGACGAATCCTGGACAACTGGATAACTATTCAAGAGCTTTTGGCTCATGGTACACGATCAGTAGATGGAAAAAAAGTCTACAACCCCTTGCTGTCTGTAACCACTGTGTGACTGACACACACACACACACACACACACACACACACACACACACACACACACACAGTGAAGCTTCAACACTAAAAGCTGGACCGAATCAATCAGAATCCAGCATGGAGTATTAAACAGGCGAATACAAATCAAACACAAATATCGCAATTAAGAACCAGTACTATTGTGTAAAAGTAAAAGGAAGTTTAATCGATGAAAGTGGTTAATCACAAAAAGTAGCAGACCATTTTCTGAATTACATTCACTTGGAAAACAAAACAAATGAAATTGTGTATGATTCTTCCAACATACAGTACCTTTATCTAAAAACTGTATTATAATTAAGGTAATTTCATTAATCTTTTCATATTGACAAGGACAAACAAATGCAAGTTTAATACACGTACATCTCTTGTAAAAAAGCGGCCCGACTTCAGCATTGGTTTCTCTGTATGAGACTCGCATTGTTCTCTAGTGCCCCCTGTCTGCAGAAAACCATCTGCTTTCAAACAATAACAAAACGATCGCAATTGTGTATTTTGAACACTCGATAATATTTAAAATTTGATAAGTAATTGCCATTATGCTATTGGTATTAGAATTTTGAAGGGGTGGTTGCCTAAGACTTCCCAGAGTTTTGGAGACCCACTATAGTATACATTTAGAGACTAATCTCTGCTTGTCAGTCAGTTAAAAACCTCAAAGACAAACCAAATTTGCTATGTAGATGAACCACAGCACTACAACATAAGAAATAATAATTTTAAGGAATATGCAGTAA
Organism: Paedocypris micromegethes; assembly: GCA_028031935.1. Taxonomy (NCBI): domain Eukaryota; kingdom Metazoa; phylum Chordata; class Actinopteri; order Cypriniformes; genus Paedocypris; species Paedocypris micromegethes. The sequence continues at coordinate 8,068,164 of CM051495.1, forward strand.
CTTACTCTTAACTTGAAAAAAAAATCCAATAAAAGCACAAATCTAGCTCATTGATCAATAGCACAATTTAAAACTACAATTGCACCAGATCTTTTAGAAAACCAATTTCACAAAACAATCCAAAGAGAACGGATTTGACATTTAAAATCCAATCTTAAATGAACGTGTTGCATGTCGGCTGAGTTGTTTCAGTATTGTTCAGTGATTTTGTGGAGTGTTGATCATCTTCTGTGCTGCTTTTATACCAATACGTACAACTCCAGATGTTCCTTCAAAGCTGTGAGTTTTAACTGGCATTTCTGCTTTTAAATGTTTTGCAATAAAACTTTTGCAACTTGAAATTATCTTGTGTGTGCAGAATGACATTTTCTACTAAACAGGAAACGACACTAGACTGCAACTTCATTTATTGGTACAACTGTGATCATAATCATAAAAAACACTGGATGATTAAAAATATTTACAAAGAGTCTTCTGTACCACATTCTCTCAAAGCGTTGTGATAAGCTTTAGAAAATCAACTCAGGACCAATACATGATTGAAAAAATACAGAGAAATTGTAATTAAAACAAATACATACAGTGCATACATATATAACAAAGTATACATATCTAAAGTCTATGTATAAAAGCAGAATCATTCAAGTATCAAAAGACAAACAATCCGATATGAGATCACGTTGCGGGGAAGTTACCATTCTCAACTCAACGTACCGTGTTGGAGGAAAACCAAAAAAAGTATCAAACAGAAGATAAAACTTGTGTGAACTAAACCTAGTGTATCTTAAATCAGAAAATAGAAACAGATTTCTTCTTGAAACATTGTCACATATACAAGTACCGTGTGTGTGTGTGTGTGTGTGTGTGTGTGTGTGTGTGTGTAGGTGTGTGTGTGTGTGCATACAATAAATGAAAAAACAAAAACAATAACCGGTATCACATTCACACTGCTTTCTATGAGAAATCACAGATCTTACATAAAAGTTCCTCACAACCACCTGTCCGCATAAACATTTTTTTAATAAACATATCAAATGCTTTTCCTGTCCGTTTGCTCTCTTCAGTCTGATCACACACTCCTCTGCTTTTCAGAAAGTCCAAGCAGAGGACAATCTCTTCACCGCTAAATGAAGAGATCTTTAAATCGTACCGGTCATACATTCCCGCTTACTACAATCAGTGTTACGGACTTGGTCTCTTATAGTCATGAAGTTGTTCTATTTATTCAGACAAAGTCATGAAATTGGTGAAAATAGACTCGAGCGACAAAACTAGCGTCAACACGTCAACACCGGATCTACGGTTGCATGTATTTTCCAGTGTTTTGTCCATTTCATCGGGAGAATAATAACCGATTGTCTGCCAGTGATGCGGTAAATGTGTGTTCCATTCTTGTAAACATGACGTGTGTGTTCTGTCATGTTCCTCACACACACACACGACTCACCCCGTCTAGCTGTCATTACCGTCTTTCCGACTGTCCGGTTGGCATCTGATGGTGGTCAGCTACAAGGAGACACACACAGAAGCATTAAAACATTACCGAAATCCTTGTAGCATTAGTTGTATTAGGCGAGAAAGAGGGAGGGAGGGAGTGTGAGAGAAGAGAGAATGAAAGTGAAAGGTTAGACAGAGAGAGAGAACGAAAGAAAGGGAAAGGCAGAAAAAAGGAGGGAGAAAGAGATGAGAGAGCAAGTTGGAAAGTAGCAAGGATGAAAGAGAGAGGAAGACGAGGAAGAGGTGAGAGAGATAAAGAGGGAAGACAGAGGGAAAGAGAGGGGAGAAGATAAATGTGAGAGAAAGGGAAAGAGTGTGAGAGAGGAAGAGAGAATGAAAGAGGTTAGACAGAGAGTGAGAGAAAGAACATGAAAGATAAAAAAAAGGGAGAAAGAGAGTAAACTTGGAAAAGAGCGAGAATGAAAGAGAGGGAAACGAGTAAGAGGCAAAAGAGAGAGGTACATATAACCTCAATTAGCATTGTTAATTATAACAAGCATATTTTAAGCCAGTAAAATTTATCAGAAGTGAGAGTCATTCTTTTAGTTGTAATTCAAAATACAGTATTTTGTATTTTTAGATCATTTCTGGTGTAACTGAAACTTGATTTCGCAACAACCGACCGGAATAGCAAAGAGAAAAATGTAAAGAGAAGATCAAGCAGGTTCTGAAGATGACAGATGATTGAAGACAAGGATTAGACCAGCAAGATTTCAGTAAAGTCAAATAATTTTGATTGGTGTTGTCTTTCATGAAAGCATTTTCTTTCTAATGACTGGAGAGAGATTTTATCATCTAAACATCTTCATTTTAATATTTATGAAATGATCACAAACATAAAAAGATCTTTATAAAGACGCATTTAATTCCTTTACAATATACACTTTCTTTCCATATCTGTGGTTTGGATCAGAGACTCAGGCACAGCCTGGTTAAAACCAAACACGGCACAAGGTTAATAAAGCAGATCACAGTGATGAACTTAAACAACTTGGAACATTTTCATTGACAAAGGCATTTGAATTAAGTCAAGGAAGCTTGTGCATCGCCTGCTAATGTCCTAGCAATCTAAGGTGCATAGTGACACAGCGGAGAATCAATCAGCTTCTTAAAGTACAGTGTATCGGGACAGAAAAACAGAACAAAAAAGAAACGTGTAAGAATATATAAAACATTTTTTTAAATGAATGAAAAAAAACAGAATCGTACTTATTATAATTAACATACCTTACAATTAACATAAATTAACATAACATACATCTAAACAAACACATTTGTTTGTGAATATAACATACTGCATATATTACATTGTTTTTATGATAAAAAACAAACAAATAAACAAACCTGTACGAAATGTACGAAAATGACATAAAATAAATACAACGTGATATAAAACAAAATTACTGAATTTAACAAATAACAATAAAATTAACAAACTAAACTTATTAGATTCACAACAAATGTAACTTTTGTCCATTTGTCAAAAAAATTGCATTAATTGCACTTTCTACCAAAAATGTGAAAAATTGGTGTTTGCTACTTGAAAAAAGATTTTACAGCTTTTTACTGCATAAACCAGGAAGCGCTCAATTCTGTGCACAATATAAACGGCTCGACCACTTGGATCTTTTTTCTACATTTAATCAAAATATCCTAAAACATTAACAGAATTAAACAAAGCTGTCTTTTTTCAATGATGTAAATACAATAGATTGATACAGTGACTGAGCACTTAAAATAAAAAAAAGAAAGTGCGTGTCATCAGACACTTTATCCTAAAAATCTATTAGTCGATCAATTGCTTCCGGTATTGTACTCTTCCTTATTATTAAATTGTTACTTAAATTCAGTTCTTGAATTTGTACCTTTTTCAAAAAGAAGAAATCTCTGCCCTATTTGAGGAAGTGTTCAGTGTCTTGGAGAAGAAAGCCTTCGAAAGTTCTTCATTGAAGTTGACGCCAGATGAAGCAGCAGGGAAAAATAGGGAAAACGTTTAGAAAATACTGGAAGTTTGGAGCATCCATGGAGTCGTTTTTTGTTAGATTTGGCAAACAGAGAAGGTTTGCTAGATGGTACTGTTAGAAAAAGTTCTAGTTTTCAGCAGCCTTTTACTTTGGTTTCAGGACCCGTCAGGGACGATCTTGGTGTGAAGGGACAAGGAATTGTGAGGATTGTGGGAAAAGTGGTGGGTTAGAGCCTTAAGAATAAGAAACTTCCTGTTGACTACAAGACAGAATAAGAGATGAATGAAAAGATGAGTTCCATGTGAAGAAGAACAAGGAGGTTTGGTGGTGTCGAAGAGGGGAGGTCTTAGTCTATCTAGAGAGTGAAGGCACAAAGCGAAAGGAAAAGATGTGAAGGAGACAGGCGCAGTAGAACAGGAACATCCGATCAGAATATGGTGGTCTCGTACTTGGTGCTGACTGTGCGCTTAGGGTCTTTGGAATCCAGGATCCAGGCTGCGCTGTTCTGCCCATGAGAATCTGCATCCAATGCTTCAACCTAAAACAACAAAGACGTTTGATAAAGGATGACAGATGGCAACAAATCTCAATCTGCAAAACAAATCTTTTATGGACAAAAAAAAATGACTTTTTTTTAGAATAAATTAATAAAATGGAAGTGTCAAAACACTATTGTTTATGATCTTCAGAAAAAGACTCTGCAGCTGTACTGTTATTCACATCACATGCTGTGAAAAAGTAGAGGAGAGTAGAGTCCAGGTTCCCCAAAATGTTCCAAATGTTCCAAATGATTCTAATATAGTGGTACCCTGACTTAAAAAAAATAATCTGTGCCTAAAATTTCATTAGCAGAGCCGCATTTAACATCTAATGACAATGGTGACAATGACAATAAACTCTGAGACAATGGTGACCAAGCAGCGTCACAAGGTCATTATGGAAATCTCAGGGATTTGCACAACATCATTTCAAAATGGCAGCTCTATGGGGAAAAAAAAAACAGACATTGTTATTCTGGGAGAATAGAAGCATATTGTATAATTTGGAAGCAAGATCTCTGAAACCAACTAGTGTTATTGTAGTTTTAGTAGTTTATTTGACGTGCAAAGAAGATCAAACAACAGTTTTATACACGTCTGGACTTGCATCTCAATGCATGCTAGCGGTAAGAAAAGGACACACTCCTTTAGTATAGCGAAATTATTTCGAAACTTAGAACGGCATTTTCGTGGCGACACATTTCTGTTACCTAGGACATTGGTAAGTCGGGGTATCATTGTACTGAAGCTTGGATTGAAACATTTACACCATTTTAAATCATGCAACTATATATATATATATATATATATACATACATATAAATAAACATTGAAACTTGCAATTAATCGAAATAAGTTTTGACTAGACACTGCTCAGTATTACTAGTTTAAATCACAGTCCGTTGCAAACACTGGGAAAGCAACCACAGTAGATAATGTTTTATAAGAAGGGTAAAAAATTTATTTGACGTCATTTTTTTCATGTCTACAACTCCATGTGAATCCCACCAATTCTGTCAATTCTTTATGATATCTTTATTATCTGAACTCATTATGTGTGGATTAACCAAAGAACTAAACTTGCTAGATACTGTAGTCAACAAGTTTAAAATTCTTGTGAGCTCATGAGAGATTGAACGACAGTTGTATGAATGTTTATTTGGAATTGAGTTAAATGAAGATTGCTTTCAAAAGTTTTAATTTGCTTAATGTATTTTAGAATCCTTACCTTGGACTTCCGTTATTATTGTGCTTAATATTTGGGGCAGTTTAAAATCCCATAATAAAGTAAGTAAGACCACAATAAACCACATACTGCATTACAACCAGTTTAGTTTTACCAACTGAGATCAAATAACGCAGAGGACATTCTGAGTCGATTAGTGTTTGTTAAGTGCCCATTAGTTACAATTTCTCTTGCTAAGGAGTAGTTTTTGGCCACAAGTTGTGATTTAATTTCAAGGCCAAAACTAAAGTAGTGCACACAAAATACCTTTGAACATTTTTTTATGAAATCGTTTAATGAAATTATTTTACACGTCAATATTGTTTTGCTGATCACTTCAGTTTATCTCAAGTCTGCATCAATGATCCACAATCCTTCGGTTCAGACATCAGATAGGACTCATAAATAGTGCAAAACAACAACACATTTATATCGGCAAATATCGGCTCTCAAGTTAACAAAAAACGCTCGAGTTAAACTACAACCGGTACAGCAAGTTAAGAGAAAGGACTGTAAATTTCGCATCTCACCCCGGATTTGCGCATGCTCCCTCGCGGTTTAGGAACCGGCCGACTGCTTTTAGTCTGGATTATCTCCGACTGCTGCTGATGCCGACTCCTCTGGGCCTGCAGTGCCAGCTGATAGGCCACCTCAAACGCCTGTCCCAGCGTCAGGATGATCTCATAGGTCAGGCTCTGAAAGCAGAGGGAAGAGACAAGCAAAAGCAAAAATAAGAAGACTGTTCTTCTTCTACAAGCCTTTTCAAAAGAGTCCAACATCTAAACGCGGTAAAACTAATGTTAAGATCAAATTAAGATTCAAACTTGACTCTTAATTCTAATACTAATTCAGGGCAGTATGGCCTAGTCTTATGGAGTTGAACTTCAAAGTGTGAATCCCAGTCCTGCTCCATAACTAAACTAAAAACACTGAACCTATTTTACTTACGATATGTTACTGTGTTTGTTACTGGAAATGTATGAAACAAAGATGCTAACTCTTTCACTTTTGTGAAAAGCCTCAAAATGCAGAAGAAAAAAAAAACAAGTACTGGTACGCTCAACAAATGTTAATTAACGGTGTGAAACACCAAGGCAATCAACTTCTGAGATTATAATAACTTATAACACAAAGTAATCTACTACTCTTCCGGCTTTCCCTTGTCAGGGGTCGCCACAGCAAATATTCCTTTCCATTTTATTCTATCCTGAGCATCTTCCGTCCTGACCCCAGCCAACCCCATGTCCTCTCTTACAACATCCATATATCTCCTCCTTGGTCGTCCTCTTTCCTGGCAGCTGCATCTCCAAAATTATTCTATATGTACCAATATACTCACTATCCCTCCTCTGCACATGTCCAAACCACCTCAGTCTGGCCTCTCTGACTTGCTAACACAGATAACGTGAGACGTCCCCTCTGATGTGCGCGTTCCTTATTCTGTACAACCTCGTCAATCCTAGGAAAAACCTCAACATCTCACCACTGTCTTGTAAAATTTTCATTTGAGCCTTGCTGACATTCTTCTGTCACACCACACTCCTGACACCTTCCTCCACCCTGCCTGCACTCGCCTCTTCCCCTTCATTTCACGCTCCTCCTCACATTGAACTGTTGATCCCAAGTACTTAAACTCCTTCACCTTATTCACCTCCACCCCCTGTAACTTCCACTCCACCTGCTCTCTACTCTCACTGCAGATCACTCTGCTGTCATCAGCAAACATCTCACCACCATCATACTCCACTCAAGTCCTGGACTATGACGTACTTCTCTGCTACTCCCGAAAACCTCATACAGTACCACAGCTCCTCCCCTATCGTACGCCTTCTCTAAATCCACAAAGACACAATGCAGCTCCTTCTGACCTGTACTTTTCTATCAATATTCTCAAAGCAAAAATGGCATCAGTGGTGCTCTTGCAGGACATAAAATCACATTGCAGCTCACAGATCTCTACCTCCATCCTAAGCCTGGCATCCACTACTCTTTCCCACAACTTCATTGTGTGGCTCATCAACTTTATTCCCCTGTAGTTGCTGCAGTTCTGCGTGTCACTCTTCTTATTAAAAATCTGCAACAGAAGATTCTGAACAAAAATCTTCTCCTCCACTCCTCAGGCATCTTCTCGCTCTCTAGGATCCTGTTAAACCTAACTGGTTAGATACTCCACTAAATGTCTTATCTTGACACTTCCACACCTTCACAGGTACATCATCAGGACTAATAGCATTTCCACTATTCATCCTTTTCAGAGCCTTCCTCACCTCAACTTCTTAATCTCTGCTATTTCCTGCTTTCCAACATTCACATCCTCCTCCCTTCTTTCCCTGTAATTTTCCTCATGCATCAGTTCACCAAATGACCTTCCTGACGCAATATAAGACGTATAATAAGAAGCAATGTTTCTTTCAATTCTTTCGTTTTCTGGATAAGCCTGAAGTTTAAAAAGAAAAAAAAATTTTTTTAAACCGGTAAGTTCAGCAAATGTAAATAAATGTTTATAAAAAAATCATGGAACTAGGTGAGTTTATAATTTCTGAGATTATAACATCTCAAGAAAGAAGTAACACTGCTTTAAATTCTTTCAAAATAAAAACAATAATAGTTTTGTTATGTTGAACAAAACGTAATCTTCACTTCAAAACGTAATTAAACAGTACTCCACTGCACTGCCACTTTTTTTTTTACTTGCACTGTTACAATTGTTGCACAGTTCATGGCACGTTTTTGTATATTTGGTTAGCCACTTTTTGCACACTCTGCTTCCTATTCACTTGTATATAATCCAACCACTGTATATTCCCATGCACCTGTATATTTCTCATTACTGCACTGTCTACTTCCTTGAACCTTTATATTTCTATATCCTATATTTATTTACATCTCATTTGTAAATATACCTTATATGCACTTCTGGTTAGATGCTAACTGCATTTCATTGTCTCTGTACGTGTACTTTGCAAAATGACAATAAAGTTGAATCTAATCTAATCATTTGTTTTGAAATAACGCAAAGCCTGAAGTTGGTCTGAAGAAATAAGAACGAGCACTTCACATTATTTCGTGATTATAAAAAACAAAAACAAAAAAAAACAAAAAAAAAAAATCACATTCCAGTATGTTCAGCAAAAGTTAACAAAAACTATAAAGCGGATAACATCAGAAGTCGGTCAACATCAAAAATTACAACGGCATGTCAAGAAAGAAGTTCAGATTCTGTCCATTTCAAAATAAGCATATCCTGCCCTTCATTTTATGATTCTTGTCTTGATAATAGACATTGCATAATCAGAGGTCTTTCCGACCCGGCATTTTAAAGCTGTGATTTGCATTTTAGAATTGTGATTGGATTTACAATGCCTAGAAAAAGTACGGCATGATATCTCTAACATCCCAGGTAACCCATACAAAAAATGCCGTTGGATACAGGTGTGGTCTAATCTGAATTTTAACTGTGTCGATCTCTGTGGCTTAATTCATCCAGAACCTGAACTCATAACGGAATTTGCCGCCATCAGTCTTACCACATCCACAGTGCTAAATACGTGGCAGTAATGATGGCTGCTCTGGAGATCTTTAGTGATGTATGCAAAGGTGCAGAGGTCCTCTGGGTCCTGAGCCGCACAGGAGATGTTCCGGATCTCGTGTTCCGCAATGACATTCTGCACAAATAAGCCACCAGCAACAAAGCTCAAAATCTCCGTTTGGAATTTTGATTTGTGTATATTAAGCATGACATTGTTAGCAATGCAACAAGGACTTTTAAAAATAAAAATAATTCTGTTGTGTTTTGAAAATATTAATAATTCAAACACATTCAAGACCCCGAGCGTATTTTTCACTCGTATGTCTGAACTCAGCAGGAGTTTATGACCGGGTGGGGGTGGGGTGCAGAATGAGTGGTTACAAGAGGATGATGTCATCACCTTATTCGCAGCATCAATGAATTTCACACCCTTGTATGTGATGGAGAGCACAATGGTGGGGATCTTTCTCATCTGCTCTGTTGACTTCTGAGAGGAAAAGAGGGAACAAGAGAGTATTAACAGAAGATTCAAATGCAAACTGCAGAATGAAGCTGAACATAAAATACACAAACAATACAAAAAACATGCTATGAAATCGTTATAATTTAAATTTTAAATTGTAAAATAGTTTGAATATTAAATTGTAAAGGTTATTGTAAATTTGCAGATTTTTGTGATTGTTTAATTGTTTAACCTGAATTGAAATAATTTAAATGGCAGAAGACTATTCCTACTTTTTCCTTCATAGACCCCTGTATATGCATTTTTAGCTGTTCATAAACTGCCTTTCATAGGGGACTATTTTTCCTGACAATGCTTTTATTCGTTCCAAACATAGTAACTGTCCACACAATCTCATTGTCCTGGTAGTGCTGGCGGTCAGAGATATTTAGCTCTTATTGGCAAAAACAAACATACCCTCATTTTAGCACAAGCATCCTGCGTTGACTCAGTTCCTCTTAGTTCTTTAATGAGCATCGAGCCGAGATACTGCAGAAATGACAAGATACAACAGATTAGAACACAACTGAACATATTATGACTTAATTCATTACGCCCTGAAGCAGGAGTCGGGAACCTTTTTGGCTGACAGAGCAATAAATGCGACATATTTTTAAAAATTAAGTCCAAGAAAGCCATACCTAATGTTTAAAACTAAATACAGGTAAATGTATGAATTTTTGTAACATCAATATTAATCAACTGTTAAGTTCTCCTTTAGAACCCTCAACGGCGTCGCTGCCCCGGCTATGCCTGAGTATTAATGTATTTACGCGAATATAAGCACCCCGCGAATATAAGCACCCCCCTGATTTTTCAATCATAAAAAAAAATTACAAAATTATTTTATTTATTTATTTTTTTTTTATATTATTATTACGGGACTTTTAACTCAAACGAGAGGCGATGTATTAGAGGTCAGTCAGTGGCAGTGATAACATGGGGAGAACACGTCTGAGTTGTGGGAAGCTTCAAAAAGACCGGCATTTCCAATGCACTGGACGGAACTGAAAAGAAATGAGAGAAGCTGAAGCGTGCAGCTCAGCCGATGACGTCAGCATTGCCTCTTGTTCCTCTGAGAGCAGCAGAGTAAAACAGGTATGAAAATTTTTTCTTATAAATCGGATATTAATAGTCACTTGTTGCAGCAGTTAAAAAAAACAAAACCCTAGCTTCTTATTGTTTCTAGACTACCGCTCTCGGTAAATAAAACTTGTTTTCATTTCTTTTATTCGCAGGTGTCAAGACAAGTTTAAAACACGCCACCTGAAGCATCTATGCATGTTCCTCGTTCGCACCGTTCACTAGAATGCTGTTATGGATAAAACGTATTAGGAAGGACGAATGTTTTAATTCGCCGGTGTCTACGATAAAACGTAATTAGCGTATTAGTAGCGCAAGGGAAAAAGCAAGCGCGGATGAGAAGTCTGTGATTTTTACAGGCGAGACCGCAGTTTTTAACTGGCCATCTGAAAGATATTGGGAAAAACTACATGTTTCCATTTTTTTGTGATAGCTCCTTGTAAGAACAGCACGCCAGCCGTGGCTGAGCCCGCTGCACTCGCGCCGTCATTACACTCCGGACTTGAAATGTCGAAAAATGAGCGTCTTAAAATACGCGAATTTTTGAAATCGGCGATTATAAGCAGCCTTCATGTTTTTTAGTTTCGAAAATTTGAAAATAGGGGGTGTTTATTTTCGCGTAAATATGATATTTTATTGATGCACATTATAGTCTTACCAAAACTTTAAATTACTTAAAATAAACTCAGACATACAAATATACAAAATCGAAGGGCATCCATTGTTTTACAACTTCTAACTTATTTAACCCCATATTAAGCTGTCGCTGAACTCATTCTAAACAACACGCAGCTTAGAAAATGAACTGCAAAAGAAATACGTCTAGCAAACGTCACTCTCACCAACATACACAGTTCACAGCGAACTAACACGCCATTGGTGCACAAGCCTGATTGACAATCGATGGCAAACGCTGAAGGGCACGGGGAAAAGCAGGCAGCGCGCTCTCTGCTATACTAGTGCAAAAATCTGAAACGCAACAGAAAAAAAAGTTTGAAAGTGGAAATTGCAAGCGTTTGATATTTTTAAAATCTGATTCCAAACAGAAGCTACTCTCTCCACAAAGGCGAATTACTCCATTCATGTTGAAAAGTAAGACACTCCTCATATTTTTTTCTTTTAGCCATCGTCTTCGATAAAAGAGCTTTCGCTTTTTGCTAGCCTACTGCTGAACATTAAAAGGAGGGCAGGGAAATGAATGTCCTGATGTCACAACAACGTTAAGCATTGTCCATTAAAAACACAGTGTTGTCCCGAGGACAGCAGTGAACATTTTATATTTTTAACGTTATTATATATTCTTAAAACTTTGTCTAAATATGGCAATCAAGCCATAGTTCCCGACCCCTACCCTAAATTGTCTTGTTATTGCATAAAATGCCTTACATTGGCCTCATAACTACAGGATTCAAAGATGAGCTTCTCCGGCTGGTGGTGCCAGTTCTGGACCGGAGTGTACGGGGCCGCCAGACTCGGTGGACGTAGTGTCAAGCGTGTTTCTCGTTGGCGCTCGTTATATCTTTCCTGAAGAAGATGTACAACATTTAGAGTCGATACATTAAAATTGGACCAGTTGAAGGTCAGGCTTACGTGTGGTTGTGCTCTGTTGTTTGGTTGCATGAGAGCCACGTTGTAGTCTGATTCTGCCCCTCTTCTTCTCCCACAATCCCCTGCAGGTAACAAGGGATCCATGGAGTGTGTGTATGAGTCCGAATGGCTCAAAGGTGAGGAAGTCTGGGACATTAGATCCTGGCACTGTAATAAAAAAAAAAGTGTTTGTAAATGAAAGCAGATTTTTTATTTAAAATTACACAATATTTAGAATAAACTCTGACAAAATAATAAGGATATGCTTTAACTCTTGCAAACAATAAAATAATACAATAAAATAACAAAAATAAAAACTAAATACTAAAAAAAAAACTATACAAATATTTAACTAATAATATTTTTTATAAATTTAAAGAAAAAAATTCTTAAGTAATTGTCGTTAAGTAATCCTAGACATACTTTCAATAAATACAGTATAGAAGTCTAAATTAATTTCTAAAACACACAACCAATTTGAATACAGTGTTTTAAAAGTTCAACCGTACTGTGGCACTGACTCTGATCTGAGAAAGACGGGGGGGTTTCATTGGGGGCTCTTCATAAGGGCGTTCAGCTAAAGATGCGATGATTCTCTTCCTATGCCCCAACAAGCCAATCTTCAAAACCTATGAGTAGATACAAAGCACGTTACAAAATAACATATTACAGAAAGCCTTTCACCTATAAAAAATAGTGTGAGGGATGGATGGATGGATAGATATCGTAAAACAATCTTATTACATAAGCCTAATGTTATTTGCCCCTGTCACATTAAAGTGGTTGAGAGGTTGGCGTGCAGAAGGAGCCTAGAAGATATCTTGTCAAGGGCTGAAACAAGTCCTAGGAAACAGGCCATCAAAGTGCCGTTCATAAACCCGCTCAGAGATATTGCTATGTCGGGTAGACAGGTGTCAACTGGGTCCCACCTTGAGCCAGGCTAAGGTTGAGATCTTGCTCGTGAGACCTGGCTGGGCTCAGTCTGAAAGAACAAGAGACCACCGTGCAGTAGGCACACCCAGCAGGTGTCATGGTGACCCAATCGATCACGTAATTGAACGCTAAAGAACCTGAGCGGTTCTTAATCACATATTCTACATGGAGTATGTCTCATTGTTTTGTGAGAAACACACGCATGTTGCTGAATTGGACTAAGCGGTTCTTAGGATTTAACTGATCAAATTTTGACGTGGCCCTATTATCTGTAATCAACAGTATTTACGCAAATGCGTAGTACAAGTCTCTCACATTGACAATCTCCAACTCCCAAAGGTTCTTTACACAGTCCAGTGTTCTATAACCGCAGGAAAGGAAGTTGTGCAGATATTCCTGAAGGCCCAGGGAATCCAACCACACAGCAAGCGACGTACTGCCGTCACAACCTAATGCTTTCACCTGCACAAAAGAGAACATTCAGCTAAACGTAGTTCCAACTAAATTCATATTTAATTCTATGTTAGCAATAAACTACTCAAAACATTTAAAATCATACTGAAAGACCTTTGGTAGAGAGTGAGCAGCATTGAAAATCTTCTTGCGATGTGCAGAATCAGTTAGGCCGATTTCTTTCAGATCTTGTTCCTCCATTACATCATTTCCCTACATAAACACAAACAAAATATTACATCACTCATGAAAACAACATAATAAAATACATACAAAATAAAACAAACATAGAAACGATATCAATACGTATTTATTGTATTTGTATATATGTGTGTGTAGATATATCTAGATGTAGATGTGGATGGATGGATGGTATCTTATTCCAGATGCTTAATTTCAAGGTTCAATGAGCTTTGTATTGACCATATACTGTTTTTAATTTTGGTTTTAGTTCACAAACACCCATCATTCACAATTTTATTAGGTTCTGCAAACTGTTGAATTCTGAGCCTCTAATTCTCTGTCAGTTTCATTATGTCTTCTCTCACAGAGGTGATGGAGTAGGTCTATGTGCTTGGTAAACATTCATACGAATTACCCCGAATCCCTGTAGTCAGTTTAATTCACTTGTATTTTACAGACGTAAGATATGGTAGTGGTTTCTAAACATGAAGGAAATTAATTTATATTCATTAAGTGAAGTGCATATCCAGATGGTGTCAACACTAGAATTCAATTCCTGGACAAATATTGACATAATAATTTACAAGCACTGCATTACAGAAATCTATCTTCTCTTTCGGCTTTTCCCTTATCAGGGGTCGCCACAGCGAGTCATCCCTTTCCACCTCATTCTATCCTGAGTATCTTCTACTCTGACCCCAGCCAACCTCATGTCCTCTCTTACAACATCCATATATCTCCTCCTTGGTCGTCCTCTTGCTCTCTTCCCTGGCAGCTCCATCTCCAACATTCTTCTACCAATATATTCACTATCCCTCCTCTGCACATGTCCAAACCATCTCAGTCTGGCCTCTCTGACTTTGTTGCTAACACAAGTAACGTGAGCTGTTCCTCTGATGTGCTCGTTCCTTATTCTGTCCAACCTCGTCACTCCTAAGGAGAACCTCAACATTGTCATCTCTGCTGCCTACATCTCTGCCTCCTGTCTCTTTCTCACTGCCACTGTCTCTAAGCCATAGAGCATAGCTGGTCTCACCACTGTCTTGTACACCTTTCCCTTGAGTCTAGCTGACACTCTTCTGTCACGCAACACTCCTGACACTTTCCTTCACCCGCTCCACCCTGCCTGCACTCGCCTCTTCACCTCTTTTCCACACTCCCCATCACACTGCACTGTTGATCCCAAGTACTTAAACTCTTGCACCTTCTTCACCTCCACCCCCTGTAACTTCACTCCTCCACCCTGCCCCCTCTCATTTATACACATGTATTCTGTCTTACTACGACTGACTTTCATGCCTCTTCTTTCCAGAGCAAACCTCCACCTCTCTAGCTCTTCCTCCACCTGCTTTCTACTCTCGCTGCAAATTACAATGTCATCAGCAAACATCATTGTCCAGGGAGATTTCTGCCTGACCTCATCTGTCAACCTGTCCATCAGCATAGCAAACAAAAAGGGACTCAAAGCTGATCCTTGGTGTAGTCCCACCTCCACCCTGAACTCTTCTGTCTGGCCTACAGCACATCTCACCATCGTCTTACTCCTCTCGTACATGTCCTGGACTAATCTGACGTAGTTCTCTGCCACTCCCGACACGCTCATACAGTACCACAGCTCCTCCCTCGGCACCCTGTCGTATGGCTTTTCTAAATCCACAAAGACACAATGCAGCTCCTTCTGACCCTCTCTGTACTTTTCTATCAACATTCTCAAAGCAAAAATGGCATCAGTGGTGCTCTTGCGGGCCATAAAACCATACTGCTGCTCACAAATCTCTACCTCCTTCCTAAGCCTGGCTTCCACTACTCTTTCCCACAGCTTCATTGTGTGGCTCATCAGCTTTATTCCCCTGTAGTTGCTGCAGTTCTGCGTATCACCCTTGTTCTTGAAAATCGGCACCAGAGCGTTTTTCCTCCACTCCTCAGGCATCTTCTCTCTCTCTAGAATCCTGTAAAACAAACTGGTTAAGAACTCTACCGCTGACTCTCCTAGACACGTCCACAACTCTACAGGTACATCATCAGGACCGACAGCCTTTCCGCTCTTCATCCTATTCAGAGCCTTCCTCACCTCATCTCTACTAATGTCTGCTATTTCCTGCTTCTCAACATCCACATCCACATCCTCCCTGTTTTCCCTGTCATTTTTCTCATTCATCAGCTCCTCAAAATACTCCTTCCATCTACTCTGCACACTTTCCTGGGTTGTTAGTACATTTCCATTTCTGTCTTTTATAACTCTTATCGGCTGTACATCCTTCCCATCCCTATCTCTCTGTCTGGCTAGCCTGTACAAGTCCTTCTCTCCTTCCTTTGTGTCTAACCTGTCATACAGCTCATCATATGCTTTCTGTTTGGCCTTCGCCACCTCCCTCTTCACTCTGCGCTGCACTTCCTTGTACTCCTGTCTACTTTCCTCAGTCCTTTCTAGATCCCACTTCTTCTTTGCCAATCTCTTCCTCTGGATGCAGTCCTGTACTTCCTTATTCCACCACCAAGTGTCCTTATCTTCTATCCTTCTACCAGATGAAAGATCCAGCACCTTCCTACATGTTTCCCTGATAACCTCTGCTGTAGTAACTCCTCGCAAGCTCCTTCATCCTTCAACTTCCACCACTTGGTCTTCTGTTCTGTCTTCCCTCTATTCTTCTTCCTCCTGACCACTAGCGTCATCTTACACACCACCATGCGGTGCTGTCTGGCTACACTCTCTCCTGCCACCACTTTGCAGTCACTAACCTCTCTCAAATGGCCTCGTCGACATAGGATGTAGTCCACCCGTGTACTCCTACCTCCACTCTTGTATGTCACTCTGCTAAGAGGATGGAAATGGCTGTAGTCAACATTTACTTCCAGAAAAGAGAGGAACACAAAGTCTACCACCATCTGTCCTTCTAGGTTCCTTTCCTTCACACCAAACCTGCCCATCACATCCTCATCACCTCTGTTCCCCTCACCAACATGACCATTGAAGTCTGCTCCAACAACCAGTCTCTCCCCTCTGGGAATACTCTCTATGACCTCATCAAACTCACTCCAGAATCTCTCCTTCTCTTCTAACTCACAGCCCACTTGTGGAGCATACCCACTAACTACATTCACCATAACCCCTTCAACTTCCGGCTTTAAGCTCATCACCCTGTCTGAGACTCTTTTCACCTCTAGCACATTGCTCCCCAGCTCCTTCTTCAGGATCACTCCTACCCCGTTTCTCTTCCTATCCACACCATGGTAGTACAGTTTGTATCCTCCTCCAATACTACGTGCTTTGCTGCCCTTCCACCTTGTCTCTTGCACACACAGTACATCTACCTTCATTCTCTCCATCATGTCTGCCAGCTCTCTGCCTTTCCCTGTCATTGTGCCAACGTTAAGAGTCCCTATTCTCAGGTCTATGCTCCTGCCCTTCCTCTTCTCTCTCTGTTCACGCACCCTCCTGCCTCCTCTCCTTCTTTGACCAACAGTAGCCCAATTTCCACCGGCACCCTGTAAGTCAACAGTACCGGTGGCGGTCGTTTTTAACCCGGGCCTCGACCGATCCGGTATGAAGTTTCTTTGAACGACTCGCATGGTTCAGGTTTGACAAGTTTTACGCCGGATGTCCTTCCTGAGGCAACCCTCTCAGAGTTTAATAATTTATCCGGGCTTGGGACCGACACAGAAGTAACTGGCTTGCAACCCCTGCGGCTAGATTCACTGCATTACAGAAAATACACACAAAAATATGGATGTTTGTGTGTAAAATCTTCTTTATATAGTTTCTTTATAGAGCCTGTGTAGACATCTACTGTAGCCTATTGTAGACAAACTGCTTCACTTGCTCCTCTTTTGGTAAGTCGCTTTGGATAAAAGCGTCTGCCAAATGACTGTAAAGTAAAGTAAAGTAAAATCTAAAATAACCTTACATTTTACACATTTCTGTAATGCAGTGCTTGTCAATTTCGTGCCTTACAAATGGTACTGGTGTAAACACAGCGTTTTTATTGACCTGGCATCTTTATTCAATCATGAAAAATGAAAGATTATTTGTCCAGGAAATTAATTCTAGTGATGTTTGTGTGCAAAACCAGAAAAAACCTGTGTAAATATACATTTGGGGAGTTGTGGTTCAGTGGTAGGGGACAACCGCCGGTTCGAATGACTATGACTGGTTTTACATTTAAGTGTCCTTGGGCAAGACACTGAACCCCACATGCCTCCGGGCGCGGCATCGTGTGGCTGTCCACTGCTCCGAGTTTGTTTCAGATGGGTCAAATGCAGAGACGAATTTCACCACTGATGGATTGATAAAGTTCTTTCTTCTTATTCTTCTTTCTACATATAGTATATATACACACATATATATATACACATGTGCAAGCAAACATTTATATTTTCTAATCTAAAAGCACAAAACTCCAAATTGTAAATGTCACTAGTGAATATAATACTGGGTCAATGTGTCTTTGTATGATGGAGGACAAGGTTAAAATCAATGCACTCGGAAAACAACCAAGAACACCGGCATCCATTTAATCATGAACATCCTGGCATTCAGCCACACAATCACACATACAGCAGGTCACTTTATGGATTAAGAACAACATGTGCTGATTAATGGCAATCCTTGAATGCGATCAATGCAGGCAGGTGGAGAGAAGTCAAGACATGGATGCTACGCTCATGGTACATCTTGTTGGTCCAGACAGTTGTTTGCTGTCGGATGATGCAGATGTTGTCGAAATGATAAAAGGCACTTCAGTCTTCAGTGTGTTCAAGACTCTTTTCATTTGTCTGTCATCCTTCATGTCACTCATTCGGCAGGATTGATCTGAGCCACTTCTCTTCTTCTCATTGAGAGTGGTAAAGCAGAGAGCGGGACAGGTGGGAAATATACTCAAGTAAAACTGCCCAAATCATTCAGGATGACGAAACTGGATGATTTTAGCTAGTCGTGATCCCTGGATTCTTGTACTGCAAATCAACTCTTTAGAAAAGTAACCAATGAGCATATACATATACGTACATTTAAATGTTTTGATAAATCAAACTGAGAGAGAGCTTTCTGCTTTATATGTTCAGCCAATTGTTTTAGCCTACGCTGATATGATATCAAATTTAGAAATTAGAAAATGTTTCACCAATTAGATTATTGCCAGTTACCAAATTGAGGGTGTTTTCAAGAGAGATGTATTTGAACAGTAATCAGAACAATTCCAAAAATATAACATAAAAAGAAACTGTGCAAAATAGGCATGATGTTAAAAATGTTAAAATTTGAAAAGCTGTGACTTTTGCACAGTGGAATTGCAAACAATCTCTGCAAAATGGGCTTTTATTTTACTTCATATACGTACACAAAAGCTGCATCACATTTACGACACATGGGAAACACATTGATGTACCTATTGAAACTGTAATCTCATCTGATTACATGACAAAACGTATAAAAACGTATTAAAACACATCATAATAATATAAATTTGGTTACTGATTTGGCAGAACATCTGAATTAAAGCATTTTTATATATTTTTGTTTTGGATCAGAGAAAACTTGACGGAAAAATTTGATTCAGAGAATCAAAGAAATCGTCTCGCACGAAAAACTGAGGAAAATGGCAAATCCTAGCATCTTCCATCACAAACCGTAAAATTAGTATGTAACAAACAATTAAGTAAACTGTGCAAAGGTCATAGTAAATTAAATAGCACCTAACCTCAGCTCCACTTTTTGTCTTTCAAATGATCACATGGCAAGCTTTATAATACATCAGCAAGTAAAAATAGCAAAACACTGAAGTATAATCGGACCCTAACGTAAAACCTAAAAGGCCGACGCGCTCTCATTCTATAATTGATTACAGCGACATTTCATCAAAAGTCTTCTTCCAGGGTGAATTATGCAGGAATGGAACAAAAAGCATCACCTACTAGACATGTGAGTACAGAAAGACAAAAAGCTGCAAGCCATTTTTACGCACTCCAATGTAATATTCATAAAGAACAAATATGATGTGAAATCGTTGCTTTACTGAACAGTTAAAAACAACAAACAAGCTTTTTTATTTTGTATCTTCTTTATTATTTTTATTCTTTATAATCTTAAGCAGAAAACGCTTTTTTAATTCATTCCTAACTTTTTGAGTTTAGAATTTGAATTCTAAACTTTGTGCGCTTTGAGACAGTTAAAACTGTGAAAAGCGCCTTACAAATATTCATTATTATTATTATTATTATTATTAAACTGAATTTGAATGTTCAGTCAAATTAAAGTTAAACGGAAATTAAACTTACACAGCCATTATTTTGGGAGAAATCCCAAAGTCAGATCATATCTCTTAACGCAAATTTGTGCCACTCTGGGGCAAAAAAAAGACAAGCCTCAGGAGTTCCCGGAGAATTGGCGTGCGACCAAATTTTGACTATAATGCTAAAAATAACCTAAAATTACCATTTGGCTCTTTTTCTATTTCGGCAAGATTCTGTTTTAAATTTTCTGATATAAGTAAAGCTTGATTCAGCACTGCACTAGCATACCTGGCTAAGCTTATTTGAGCAATGACGTTTCACACACTAAACAAAAGAGAACAGAAGCTGAAGGACCAAGGTAAGGAAAAAGGCACAAAAAAGTGCACCAGAATTGCATTTTTTTTGCATTGTATTCATATTTTATCATTTTATTTTACTGTATTTTTATTATATCTTCTATCTTTTTTTTTTTATTTTTAAGTCAAGTCTTCCTTAACTGCATCCCCTCCCCCCAAACTATCATGTTATCATCACGATACCTGGAAAATACATTTAACTACGTCGCACCATGTATAATGTGTATGTGACAAATAAAATGTGAATTTGACCGGTGTGGCACTATTTGAAACTAAAATGTTGCCGTTACTTTCTTACAACTCAACATAACCAAGATGGCGAAACAGAATAATACCAAAGCCTTTACGTTGATGGCAAAAAAGATTTGAAAGACAATTTTACCATAATTTTAAGGTCAATAGAATTCAACAATTAATATTTAACATTTGAGAGGGATTTAACATAATTAAAGAGGCAGTGAGCATAAAGGTAGTATGTTAAGGGGCTAACATCATTGTATGAAGATGTTTTTCAACTTATGACTGTTATTTGTTATTATTACATTGCCAATTTTTTGATTATTACTGGTCCAAACACTCCATATATTAATATAATCTGAATATATGAATGTCACCAACAATAAGTACCGTATTTACGTGAAAAAAAGCACCCCCTATTTTCACATTTTCGAAACTACAAAACTTGAAGGGTGCTTATAATCGCCGATTTCAAAAATTTGTGTATTTTAAGACGCTCATTTTTCGACATTTCAAGTCCGGAGTGTAATGACGGCGCGTGTGCAGCGGGCTTCAGCCACGGCAGGCATGCCGTTCTTACAAGGAAATATCACAAATAAATGAAAACATGTAGCCTTTCCTAATATTATTTATTATCAATTTTCAAGTACAAAAGTGTTAAAGTGAACGATGCGACGGAGTAACAGGAGTAACATCTTTAACTTCCGCGTAGAACTTCTCATCCGTGCTTGCTTTTTCCCTTGTGCTACTAATACGCTAATTACGTTTTATCTTGACACCGGCGAATTAAAACATTCGTCCTTCCTAATACTTTTTAACCATTTTTTCAAGCACAACAGCATTAAAGTGAGCGGTGCGAACGAGGAACATGCATAGATGTTTCAGGTGGCGTGTTTTAAACTTGTCTTGACACCTGCGAATAAAAGAAATGAAAACGAGTAAGTTCATTTTTTTCTGCAACACATTGCACTAACAGCGGTAGTCTAGAAACAATAAGAAGCTAGGGTTTTGTTTTTTTTAACCGCTGCAACAAGTGACTATTAATATCCGATTTATAAGAAATTATTTTTGTACCTGTGTCTCTCAGAGGAACAAGACGCAACGCTGACGTCATCGGCTGAGCTGCACTCTTCAGCTTCTCTCATTTCTTTTCAGTTTCGTCCAGTGCGTTGGAAATGCTGGTCTTTTTTAAGCTTCCCACAACTCAGACGTGTTCTCCCCATGTTGTCACTGCTGCTGAATGACCTTCGCAGCAATACATCGCCTCTCGTTTGAGTTAAAAGTCCCGTAATGATAATATAAAAAAAAAAAAAGAGGAAGGGGGGGTGCTTATATTCGCGTAAATACGGTACTAATGTTTTCCAAATGAACAATGATAAGATGTAATAACACAGTATAATGAAGAAAATGTTAAAAAGTTATTGTGAATGAGTTTAATAAAGCTTGTTCACAATAAGTTGTGCTGCATGTTATTGGTCTTTTAATAAGTTCTGAAAAAGACCTGATTAAAAAACATTTACGTAACTTGTGCTGTACGTTTTTTGAAAAAAGCTGAGCAGAACGGAACGTAGATCGGAGAGAACTGATTCCTGCTGTAGGAAACCACAATGTCAGAGAGAGCTTGTGCTTCATTCCAATTTAGATTGCAAACAGAACCGTTTCTTCTTATAAATATCAAAAACAACGTGTTGTCATACTGAGAAGTTACTATGGGGTCGGTGAACCATCCCAAAACTTTATTGACAACATAGATTTACGCTCTATATTCTATAAATGTGTAAAATAATGCAGTAAAGATATTCCGGATCTGATACACAAAACGTTGACCGGCTTGAATAAAACCTTCATCAATCCTACAATGAAGTGGCTTTCAAAAGAGAAAAGAGGGCAACCAAAGGACAGGTCTGAACGGCTGATTTACAACAGGCGCATATTGCTTCTCTACAGCAGCTGAGGCTTTCAAGCGCAACGCCATCAATTTTCCTTACCACACATGGCAGAAACGATGCAGTTTGTTCAAAAAGGCTGGTGGATATCCCGGTGTGATTTATATAACAATACCATTTCTTAACACTAGTTTTATTTATTTACTGTAATTATTAATATATTCATATAATTATCTTTAGTTGAATATTTTTTAAAGCAAAACAAATTAAACTGCCCCAAACATGATTTATTAGAAATCATAATCAAAAAGATGCTTTTCCAAAAGTTAGCCTGATATGGTTCAAGTGATTCGATGGGTTCTACAACCCCCACAGGCCCACCGGGCACTACGGCTAAAGACTGCCCACTGATCCGGGTCTGTGTGTCCACTGCATCGTGTGTGTGCAACTTTACTGGATGGTTATATTCAGAGCACAAGTTCAAAATGGTCTGTGGTATTGACAAACTTACTAACATAACTTTGTAACATAACATCCAACTCATAACATAACTTTCTCCAATCTCCATTCATTTGGGCAGCAACAGTATAATCAGGTTATTAATGACTGAGTTGCACTTAAAGATAAAGATAAAGATCAAGGCATCCTACTCGAATAGATGTGCTTTAACAAATCCAGTTAAGACCACTATAATGTCTCTTCTAGACTTGATTCTCATCGAGAGTAAAATCCTGCCTACAGAGAGAAGATGAGCTTTTCTTCCTAAGTGATCTAAAATTGTAAACAAACCGATGCTAAGTTTGAAAGGATTTTCATCCAATATAAAACGTGAATTTCATCAAAAAAGGTGACTTTATTAAGCAGCTGTTTTTCAGAAATTCAGAAATTTCTATTACAAGCTACACGCGTTCAAAAATTTAAATTGTGTTAACTTAACATTTGCATTTTTATGTAAATTCCATTTGGTTTGACATGAGGAATCAAATTTCCAAGTGTTTCCCATGTGTGTTTTCCTTATCGAGCAACAACTTATTACGTAACATGGCAAGCACCAAGCACCTTCTTATAGGGCAACTCCAAGAACGGGATCTGTAACTTAGTTTGGGTCTAAATCTGTCTTTATAAACATCCCAAGAGAACATCGGCAGAATTGGTTCGAATGCAGGCTGAGATCAGAACACCACGTCAGTAGGGGTTTTGTCCTCTGTTACACCAAAGTTCAAATGCTATATTCTGGACCCAAACTAGAACAGCAGTTCTACATAGATGCAAAACTAATTCTAACATATAGAAGCAAAATGTCGATTTATGAAAAAAAAATGAAATGCAGTTTTTCCACCAAATGAATTGCAATTTAAAGACTGAAAGTTAAAGAAGTAAAATAAATGATTTACCTCATTTAATTTCCCAAACACATTGAATATATTAAATAAATTGCATGTTAATTTTGATACACATACAAAAAAAGTAAAAAAAATAATAATTGTTCGTTTACTCACCATGAACCGCAGGTCATCAAAGCCGTTGAGTAGAAGCTTGCTCTCGTACTGCGGGAGACCAACATGTTCTAACCAATCTCCCACTGACTGTTCGAGAACCCGTCCTGACCCACCTGCAGAGAGAGGAAGGCGCTTGAGCAGCGAGAAGCCATTGAGGCGATAGCATCGACACTCTGAGGACGAGACGTGGCATTGCCACATAATCCTTGGCCAGCAGTGCCGAGAGCACAAACACCAGGAAGGCAGAGGCGACAGGATTCTGGTTGAGTGGTGTGGCCACTCCAACAGCTGGAGCAGGACCACGCGGAATAGCAAGAACTGAGTTAGTTGAGTTTAGAGTGATGATGCAAAAAACAAAAAGATAAGAATCAAAAATCTGGACTCCACATTATTTAGACCTTGTTGCGGAACACAGGATAGTCAGGCGTCTGAAATTGTTTTGATGAGTTGCAGTAGTCTAGTCTTCCAGTGAAAATCCATCGAGTCAAAAATAAAAACCAAATGATGAAATGCGTCAAAAGTCCATATCTTTTCAAATTGATGCTGTTGTCATGAGATATTGACAAGTGCACACTGAGGCGAAGCTCACAAATATCTCAAACACGGTGATGTTAACCTGAATGCTAAAAAGATGCTACGCAAACTCTATTTCACACCAAACACACTTGTTGATTTAATTCAACAGCTTAGAAAGACTGGCACTAAGGAACAGTTCATG
Source organism: Paedocypris micromegethes (assembly GCA_028031935.1). NCBI lineage: Eukaryota > Metazoa > Chordata > Actinopteri > Cypriniformes > Paedocypris > Paedocypris micromegethes. The sequence goes on from CM051495.1 coordinate 8,092,583, forward strand.
TCACTTGAACACACTTTGTTCCACATGAAGACTAGCAATTCCCAACACAGTTCAAAGACAGCCAGGATACTGAAGGCTTCACCAAAAAAAAAAAAAAAAGTTCACGTAGCCAAGGCTCCAAGCACAGCATAGACCTGCAAACAATCCTGTAGATCCATCCTGACCTCTTGAGTGAAATTTGATCTGAGAAAGTGCAGAAAAAATGATGTCCGCGTGTTGAAGCTCGGAGAAACGCAATAGTTCATTCTTTCGCCACAGAAGGTGTGGTCTTCTTCAATTGGATGCTGTCAATTCTGCTCTGCAGCTCTTTTACTTCATCTCCCTCCTCCTCCTCTTCTCTCTCTCTCTCTCTCTCTCTCTCACTCTCTCTCCTAGGCTCCACCCCACCCTATAATATTCTGTTCCCAGGAAAGATGCTCCATGGCTGAAATCTGTTATTTTATGATTTCAGTGACCTTTATATTGCTCTTTCTTTAGGCCAATAGTTTACTGTAATACATATGTATTATATTACAAACATGTTTACCACAAAATTAATTGGTACACTGCATGCGGTGAAAGTAAAACACAAGTAGAGAGCTACAAGCATCTAGGTTAGAGGCTAGAGATTTGTTTCCAAGCCTCAGGCCACTTCTCAACGTTCTAATTCCAATTCTCAAGACCAATGTGTTAATTTTTTAAACGTTTGTTTTCAAGCACAAAAACCGGCCAGGTTACACTAAAAGTGTGTGTGGGGATGGGCGGTTCTTTTTAAGGTTTTGGTTTTTAAAATGGTTTTGCTTTATTAAAATGAGAAAAAAAATCCCAAAGACAATAATGCCACAATTAAAAAAATAAAAAAGCAATTGACAAAAGCTGACATTTAGGGTTAGGGTTAAGTAGGGGTAGGGCTGTTTAATAGATTTAACATTGTAAAGTATGTGAATTATAATTTAAAAGTTGGGTTTTCTAGTTAAATTTTTAAAATTTGAATTCTGAAAGCTATTATTCTGCCAGAGAACAACAGTGATGATTGCAGTTTGACATAAAATAGTCCAGAATAAAACGTCAATATAGAACAGTAAAGAAAATATATGGCGTAAAGTAGTAAAGAATTGAATAGAAAAGTATAGAATGCAACTGTGTAATATAATATTGTATATAACAGTAGGAAACATATAATAGGAGGCATAAATTAGACAAGAAAAATGGTATAGTATAAATCATATATATATATTTAAACATAAAAATTAGTATTATAGAGAACAGTATTAAATAGATTACAGTATTAAATTATTAAATAGACTAGTTTTTAATACATTAAAACATTGATATGAAATAGTTATAGTTTTGTATATTTGATTTTGTAGAAACATAACCAGATTTAAAACCAGAACAGAACTAGATTCAAGTAGGATGCTCACAGAAAAAGAAATCCTAAAGGAGGATGAACTGCTCATTTCACTCGACTCCCCATCAATGGGCCAGTAAACCAAACGAAACAAAATAATCCTTTGTTTCTAAATGCGTTCACAGATCTCAAGATAAATGGATAATTATTCTAACATTTTACAAAATCCCCTGGACAAAATACTTTGATAGCTGTAGGTCGTGTCATTCCAGTGGTCAAGGGCTGAGCCGTCAAGCATCTTTATGGTCATTGATTTAACTCTCAAATGTCCCCGTGTCCTTCAGCAACACACTGGGATTTCTAGAGTTCCATTTATAGGAGCAACAGACCACATTTCCTTCACTTGGTCCTCCTAACACAGGCTATCAAGATTATTATGTTTCGTTGCAGGCTTTCATGGTGGGCTTTTGCTTCACAGAAGGTGGGGTGATTTAAAAATGGTGCTCTGATAATGGCAGGAGACCAATGCTTTTAGAGCTACAGGACACAAATGAACTAAATAATCAAAAATAAAAAAAATCGGTCATATGGGTCAGATCATAAACTGATTTTATTTCTTACCATAGGCAGAACTTTCTTGTTCTTTGGAGAAATCAATACCAGCTCCAATCAGAGTCATGATCTTCTCAATCTGTAAGAGAATTATACAAATGATCAAAAAATGGTGAAGTAAGGAAAAAAAAAACTCGCATGGATTAGATTTGTTTTAAACGTAACAAAATGTCTCAGTAGAAAAGACATTAAAGCAATGCTGCAACGACTGTCCAGATGCAATTTCAGAAGAAAAAATAACCCAGTAAACACCATCACCGCAATGTTTTTAAAGATCATGCAGAAATGCAAACATCTTGGCTTTTATAATTTACAATGTAAAACATAATCTTATCAAAGCAAGTGTTCAAGCCCACCATCAAAAAAAGATGAGCACCACAGTTTTACCGAAAAAGGGCGAAAAGACCGGACAACATGCAGAAATCAAAAATATTGCATCAGCATTTGCAGGATGCAAGCCTTTATTCAAAAAATTCCTTTATTTCGGTCATTCAGATAATTATATCAAATCATTCAGATACATTTGGATCATTCGGATAATAAAAATGTAGCACCCATGATGTTTTAAGGTAAGCAAGCAATATAAGTACATACTGCAATTCAAGTTCACGTTCAGTGCATTTGTAGGGAGCTTTTTATGGAGGACCAAAACCGCCAAAATCAAATATAAATGACAAAGGAAATGAATGTACTTATTTATTAATAAATGCGGAAATGCATTAGTGAAAAATACATGTATAAATACATATATTTATGTTAGTACAACAAAAGAGATATAAATGTAACCCTTTATCTTTTCCTTCTTTCAAGCTGTTTTTCTTTTTCGATGAGTGTTGGCCTTTTTCTTTTTCTATTCCTATTAATAAATAAGTAAATTTATTTTCTTTGTCATTTATATTTGATTTTGGCGGTTTTGGTCCTCCATAGCTTTTCACAGTTACAACTTTGTTAAAAAAGTTAAAAAAGATAGGAGCATTGTATTCATGTCAGTCATACTTTGCCACTTAAAAAAAATTCCCTTTAGACTTGAATATATTTGGCATTTCTTATCTTCATAGTCACGTTAACCATGTCTCAGTATATTCTTTTAGAAGAAAAACGGTCTGCTAATTGAGACCAAAAAATAGAACTGGATCCTCTATTGATTATTTTGGACAAAAAAAAAAAAACTAAAAAAGATTTCGGACTAAACATGATTATTCTTGCATGCTGCGTAATCCTAAATCCTGAACAGTGATTGCTACTAAGCTCTACAGAGGTAAGCAACTCGTCTCTTTGCTTTGTCAAGACCTCGGCCGAGTCAGCATTCATCGATCATGACGTTCACACGCTTCAGTGACTGACAAAAAGCTGCAGAAACGGCAAGGACATCGGGAACATCACGAGTCTGGCCCACAGCTCCATCTCAATAATGGATTACCTGCTAAACAAGTTGCTTCGACACAATCAGTCTGCTGATTGTGTAGAAGCAGTACTGATGCAAAAAAATAAATAAAAATAACATGTATGACCACGTGTTTCAGTACCACCTTCTTGACCACCTTCAAGTCTGTTTGCTGTTCATTTGTGTGGACCCTTTTTAATATTTCCTCTAAAGAAAGGTAGTCTCAAAAGCTAAACGTCTGCAAAGAATCTGTAAGTCAGAATTGCGTAAATGTGTTTCAACAATTTGCTTCAAATGCTCCTAAAGACAAAGTAACTGAAGAGAAATGTATCCTACAAAAGTGTATCCTACAAAAAATGTATCCTATATTCCACAAAACCGTAGTGTTAAGATTTAACACAAATATATAGAATACCGTATTTACGCGAATATAAGCACCCCGCAAATATAAGCACCCCCCTGATTTTTCAATCATAAAAAAAAATTACAAACTTATTATTATTTTTTTAATATTATTATTACGGGACTTTTAACTCAAACGAGAGGCGATGTATTGCTGCAAAGGTCAGTCAGCGGCAGTGACAACATGGGGAGAACAATTTTCCAAGAAAGACCGGCATTTCCAACGCACTGGACGGAACTGAAGAAATGAGAGAAGCTGAAGAGCGCAGCTCAGCTGATGACGTCAGCGTTGCGTCTTGTTCCTCTGAGTCGCAGCAGCGAAGGCATATAGTAAAACAGGTACGAAAATAATTTCTTATAAATCGGATATTAATAGTCACTTGTTGCAGCGTTTAAAAAAAACAAAACCCTAGCTTCTTGTTGTTTCTAGACTACCGCTGTTTGTGCAATGTCTTGCGAAAAAAAAATGAACTTACTCGTTTTCATTTCTTTTATTCGCAGGTGTCAAGACAAGTTTAAAACACGCCACCTGAAACATCTAAGCATGTTCCTCGTTCGCACCGTTCACTTTAATGCTGTTGTGCTTAAAAAAATGGATAAAAAAGTATTAGGAAGGACAAATGTTTTAAATCGCCGGTGTCAAGATAAAACGTAATTAGCGTATTAGTAGCGCAAGGGAAAAAGCAAGCGCGGATGAGAAGTCCGCGGTTTTCGCAGGCGCGGGGAGACCACATTTTTAACTGGCCATCTGAAAGATCTACGCGTGTTCCTCCTTCGCATCAGTCACTTTAACGCTTTGTACATGAAAATTGATAATAAATAATATAAGGAAAGACTACATGTTTCCATTTATTTGTGACAGCTCCTTTTAAGAACCGTGGCTGACCCCGCTGCACTCGCGCCGTCATTACACTCCAGACTTGAAATGTCGAAAAATGACTCTGACCCTTCTCTTTATGAACAAGCAGTGCAAGTAGTACAACAAAAGTAATTTTGCACAACACAAGTCACTTTGGAAAGATCTGGAAAATAAAAGTACTGCAATTCATGTTTCAGCATGAAAATGGTAAGCAGTGATGACCTATACTGTCCCAGAAAATAACATGCTTAAATAGTCCTGATGAGAGCAGAAAAGCATATCTAAATGTTTCCACACCAAGTAAAACTCTGGCATAATGTTGCAGACTGCTGCCAATAAAGACCTGCTTGGTTTGCTACAACTTCCTGTTAGCGACACTGGTGATTTCCTGGTAAAAAGGTAAAGAGGCATTGAATAAAATGTGGTTGCTGTATTCAATTTGCTAAAGTCAAAAGCAATTTGTAACATTTGGAAACCAAGGAAAGCCGTAGTATAGATCCTGCCACCAAAGCACAGAAAAGCTATGAAAGAAACGTGTCAAGACAAAGACGATCCCAAAAAAATAAATAAATAATGAATATATATTTAAATATATTATATATTATATAAATATATTATCTCTCTCTCTCTCTAAATAAAAGCTAAATTGAGCATTTAAACAAATGTGGGAAATACAAAATAAAAAAAAAATATTTTACCAGTGGAGAGCTACATTACACACCAATGAAAATAAATTTGTTACATTTTTTGAGGGAAAAAAAAACAAATAAAGAAAATATAAAGTAAAAAATTCACCACCACAAAATGGTGAACAATATCCAACTTTAGAGTTGTTACAGGAAAAGTAAAAACCCTCAGGAGCTGCAGTGAAGGTCAGAGAAGAACAGAGGTCAACAGAAAGCTGGACGGACGAGGGTCTTACTCTTTTGGGTGGCCGATGCCTCCATGGGATAGAGAGGGAATATCTCCGTCTCTGCAAGGAGAAAACCAACTTTTGTTCAAGTACCGACTGGAGAGTAATTGTTTAATCAAAACTAAATTGGCATTCAGGTTCCTAAACTCCAAAAGGCGTGAGACATTTCTAAATGACTGTATACTTGGAGATGAGACTGGACACAGAGAATGAAGTTCTGCTTCACCATCAAATGTGTTTTTAAAAAGAAAAAAATACACTTTAGAAAAAAATCTTAGTATATTTGGCGTAAAAAAAAAAAAA
>CM051495.1:8098408-8114977 GCA_028031935.1 Paedocypris micromegethes
AAAAAAAAAACATAATGCACTGGTTTATTAGCGACTGTGATCAACCAAACAGTTGGAACTTGGTGCTTAGTAAATGTTCGAGCATAACGAAACATGGAAGAATAATAAAGACACACTGTAGCGTTTCATGCAACAATTACAACGAATCAAATTATTTAGTATTGCACACTTATACTATTACTAATACATTAATATCAAACGTTATTATGATGCAACACCAAAATTAGGACTACTTCACTATTTTGCATAGATTCAAGCCAAATGTAAAACTGACTAAAAGTAAAAATATAGCGTGCACTTTCATTTTTCACCCTCATTTAAAACATACTCAAGAGTCCCTCTGCCAGAGTAAAACATATCTTAAACATTTAAATTACTAAACAATAAATTCCCATTCCCATAGTAATTAAAAAACTACAGAATCTGACTAGGCTGTTTTAAGTAAAACGTGCACTGCTATATTTTTAAATAAAACTCATACACATTTGTAGTAGTAACTGCTACTTAATTGTTTTAATTAATTATTTTATTAATCTTTTATTTTTTAAATGATTATGAAGCTTTTTCAGTACATAATGAGTTTCTTTCCATTAGAGAATTTCCAGAGAACATAAAAAAAAAGAATATTTGAAAATAAAAGAGTCAAATAACAAGACATATACGGACGTAGTATAACAAACTACGTATATGTTGCATATATTGCCACAAAAAAAGTGGCAAGACATCCGACCATTTATTGAGTTTACTAAATAAAACAAAATAAAAGCCATCAAAGTTTACTATATATATAGATATGTGAAGAGAAGAGAGCTCCTGCGACAAGTCCGAGGTCTTGCCATAAAATAATTCCTTTTAAAACTCAATATTTTCAAGAACTAAACATACCGTAATACTTTATAAATGACAAATAAATGGGAGCAAATTTCAATTCAAACTGTTAATTAAAACTACAAATAAAATAAAGAACAACACAGGAACACTGATCGATTGCCTGATCTGAACATTTCCAGAGAACATGATAATCATCACAAAAATGACAATATTATAAAGATCGAGGAAAAAAAGAAAAGAAAAATGAAACCCAGACTAGAAAAACAGTGCTGAATGGAAAAGTGTGTCATTCTGCATCAATCAATTAATTATCCAAGCCGAGAAATAGAACATGTGACTACAAATTAATTAATGAGTAAACAACTGTAAATAATTAAACCGCTTATCCACCTAATTAGCAAGAGTGCTGGCAACATGTAGCACACAATACATGTGATCACATGGTATAACTGAAAAGCATAGAAAGATAACAAATCAGCAACGGATTACAAAAAAAAATACAAAGAATAAACGGTTAAAACTGGTTAGCATCAGTCCCTTTTAAGCATAGTCTATAACAAGTCAATACGTCTACGTAATTACAAGTTTAGTATGCCAAGTCATTGATTTAGTTGAGCTGCCTGTTCATCTTACTGAAACCTAGGCATTGATTTTCAATCCAAAACATTGAGTTTGCTCCATCGACTTGAAATAAATTTGTTTGGCCTTACCTGATAATTCTCTTTGGCAAAAAAACGTGATCTTATTTACCACTTGCAATTGTGCAAAGCATAGAGCTAAAACAAGATATTGCTCTCATGCAGGCTGAAAGCCATGTTTAAACCAAACATTCCCATCAGCCTGTAAATGATCCATAAGCAGAGAAGACATTACCAGGCCTGAGAGCTTGAGCTGTAGGTTTTGGAAAACCTAAAACCCCCCAAAAACCAACCCAGTGAGAACAGCATCACTGATTCTGCAAAGCCATAGTGAGTTTCAGGAGAGAAGGGACCCTAAGAGACCCTCATTGTGAAAGACGGCGGGGGCCTCTTCACGTCAAACGGCACAAACAATGCTCAAGTCAAAGGCCGCGATGAAGTCACAGGTCGACAGCTGAAGTATAGCAGAGCCAAAAGCTTTATTTGGTGGGTGTTTGTTGTACCACACAGCAGCCATCGAAGAGGACCACAAAGACCCTGGGCATCTGGCAAGGCTGGCATGGGTGAACAAAACAGGGAACGAGGGTGTGGCAAGAACCAGCCACAAAAAAGCCAAGCTGTCATCTATTCAACTGTACCACGACAGGTGCCAGCGGAGAGTGTAAAGAAAGCCATTAAAGAGCCTCTCTATGTTAAAACCACAACTTTAGCTCTAGCCAAACTAAAAAAAAAAAAAAAAAAACAAAAACAAAAAAAAACGCCATCTTCTGTGTTTGGGATTATTGTAAAAGATCCTTATATTAAAATAGATTGGTAAATATATTGTAAATTAAAAAAAAATGTTAGTAAATGATAGTAAAATGGGAAAAGCACAACAAAAACTATCGGACAAAACGGAATTCAACAATACAATTTGCAAAAAAACAACAGTAACAACAAAACAGAAATTAAAAAATAATGATAAATAAATCTCTGTCATTTCCGAAAGATTTTACAACAACAAAGACACGTTTTTAAGTTACTAAATGCTAGTGAGAAAAAATTCCACTCACAAATGCTGGTCGGGTGGAAGTCATTGGTTTGAAATGGGCAGCAGAGAGATGAAGACATAAATACAGGGATGTGGACCGGGGAAACACGACTGGTCCCTGGATATGTATTAACTCTGCAGCTCTGACCGACTCTAATCCAGCGACGGCCTGCCTGCCTTCCTTCCCAACCCCCCCCAAGAACCTCATGCAAGTCAAAATCTCCTTTGTATGAAACATTTGACTATGTGGAGAAGAACACACACACACACACACACACACACACGGAAAAATCCGGGTGTTGTGCGTTCCTGCTCCCACACAATATGACTTAGAGTGGCATGTCCAAAGCAGGAGAAAAGTAATAAAGAAAAAGGAGAGAGAAGGAATGAGAGAGAGATAGAGTGAGTGAGTGAGTGAGTGAGCGAGCATGAAAGAGTGAATAAGATAGACAGAAAGAAAGAGATAAGTGATTGTGAGATAAAATGAGAAAGTGAGCGAGATAAACAGTGAGCGAGTGAGCAAGAGAAGACAATTTATTGAGTAAAAGACAGAATGAGAGAAAGAGAGAGAGAGAGAAATAGAGAGAGAGAGAGAAAGTAAACTGCTAGTTATAATCTACTAACCAAGACATTCAACTGTTAAAACTGCTATAAAAGCATTAATTTCCATTATTTTCATCCACCACACTGCTTTGTCACAACAGTCTCCAAAATTAGCAAGTGTTTCGATTGGTTATTCTATTCAAACGCACAATATCATATTACGCTCAACATAGTAAGATACTGCATAACACTAAAACTCCCAGTAGAGGGCAGTAGAGACAAACTAATGAGACTATGTCAGTCAAAGCCACAGGAAGTGAAATCAACAGCCTTGCAAAATTGATGGAAAAAAAAAAGAAAATTCATACTGAAATATCATCCTAATATTACTAATCAAATTTCTTACACTATGTACACGCATACATATCCGCCAGTTGTGGCTTGGTGGTTAGAACGTTTAACTTGCAACAAAAAGCTCACAGGTTTGAATCCCACACTGAATCACAACCCAAGCAACACAATTTAAAAATGACCACTGCTCCTGTGTGTGTGCACGTGTGTGTGTGTGTGTGTGTGTTCACCATGTGCGTTTACGTGTTTATATACTTCATAGCGCTGTACATTCTCCACTGTGTGATGATTAAGGGTTTATTAACACTCCTCTGCAGACATGTCAGCTGATCTTTACGTTCTTGCCTGTAAGAGTGTAGGAACAGGTTCGATGGAAAATGTTACGGTCCTTGCATGTGTATCTGATGTCAAGATCCTCAGTTTGAATAATCTCGGCTCAAGTAAAACTCGGCATCAAGTTACTTTTCTTTTTGACTTCTCAACAAAGTCGAATTACTTTAATTAACCCAATTGTCAAATTGCTATTACTTTGTTTTTTGCTTTCTCAACAGTGACATTCTTTTTTTTAGTGTTCTCGACAGTCCAATTACGTTTCGCTTTGTCTTATCAACAAAGTCAAATTACTTTTCAGTCCTCTCAACAAAGTTAAATCAAGTCAAGGTAATTTTCTGATTAAACCATCCACAAAATGCACGCACAGTCGGACACAGACACTCGCTTTTAACATAAAAAAATACATCAAATATATATCAACAAATAATACGCATTTCAAATTTGAAATTTCTTGGTTCTTGGTCACTGCGGTTTGATTTTGTAATTCATTTTCAGTTTAATTTAAAAACCAAGCATTTAGTCCAGTAGAAATAGAACAGTCTATTAATTGGTTATAATTACAATATGAACTAGTTTCTTTGAGTAAAAAACGCTCAGCCATAATCTCAGCCCAACATAAACGAAAAGCATTAGATGACAACCAAACCCCGCCACACTTAGGCGCTCTTACCTCGTCCCATTCTGAAGTGAAGGAAGGGGATTTTTCCAGTCTTTTCTTGGTGGTACTACAGTTAGACACAGACTCGCTACGTCCAACCAAACCAGACTCTTCCTCACCAGGTGGAGAAACCAGCAGGTCCGAGTCAGACTTGGAAAGGCTACGAGCAAGTTTGAGATCTCCCGGTGGAGGCATCCGTCTTGATGGCACAAGATCACGTGCCGGCGAGTTGGTTTTGGCCGAATCCTTTGGTTCTTTGTGGACTGTGGCATAAATAGCTTTCGGGTCGGTGTTCTGGAGAATGGTACTCATGTTGACTGTAGTGGACGGATAGGGAAGAGGACTTGCAGATGGAAAAGTCTTTGAAGGCTCGCCGGAGTTTGCTCCAAAAGCCCCCTCGCGACTGTCAACCACAGGCGAAGAACCATGAAGCAGACCAGTGAACTGCTCAGGAACGCCGCTGCTTATGTCCAGACTTTGCAATGAGCTCTCTGTCCGAGAATAGAGAAGAGAGAGTGTTACTGACCAACTGTGCAGAGAGATCCAGTCCAAATAACATGAAACCGCCCACATTACTGTCCAGTGCCTGGAACAAATCTGTCATTGTTACCCAACTAGTAAAGGAGAGAGAAAAAACTCAGCACTGAAACTGAAAAGAAAAAAAAACTGAATTGTGAGGACCTGATATAAAAGGACAGACAAGGAAATGTAAGCCAACCGATTTCCAGTCACATCCGAGCGCAGCTGACATTTCTCCTTATATTTCGGTTGGTAACTCGTGTTCTGTTCGCTACTCTCTCTCTCTCTCTCTCTCTCTCTCTCTCAAACTGCAAACAAGTAAGTAGCTTTTTAAGGACTTGGCTTCCAGAGAAGTTATGCCTCACTGAGGATTCTCTCCATTATGAGTGGCAGGCTTGAAACAGGATATAACAGTGTTGGCCATGAGAGAAACAGACACTCACTCTCTCAAACTCTCGCTCGCTCTCTCTCACACATACAGAGAAAATGAAAACCCAGCTGAAAAACTGTCAAATTCATGACATAGATTAATATCTTTTAATTTAGAATGTTGCTTAAGAATGATAGTAACATTACAGTGACATTTATGCTTTAAGCAGATGTTTTAATTCAGAAGCCCAAATAGTTTGAAGTAACCACTATTGACCCTTATTATTAAAACATGTATTTATACCTATAAACTATATATAAACGTTTAACCTTATAATTCTTAATATTCTTATTCTTATTATTATTATTATTATTATTATTATTATTATTATTATTACTTGAGACTGTGTCCTTTTGATTAGGCGAAACACTCCATATTCGTGACATGGAGTCACATAAGGTCATTATGATGACAAAATATCATAATGACCTTGATGGTTTGAAACAGACACACATCACAAACATGCAGCCAAGAACTACTGATGCTTATTGAATTTGTTTAATGAAAAATACATTTTCAAAATGAAAATGCTACAGAAGATCTTTTCTTCCGTCTGCTGTCAGACATTTCAACCAGGCCTTTTTTTGGAACTTGTTAAAAAAATTCACACTAAACAAAACAATATGTGCAATTTTTTTGTATTATTAATTACAATTTATTGTTTGCCACCGTGCATTCTTCAACTTGCTTTTGTGGTGGCTGCTGTAACATGAATCAATCCATCTATACATCCATCCATCAACAAAATTTCAAGAGCGTTTCAGGAGGCCAAAATAAATAAAGTAAAGAGTAAAGAGACTGGAAAAACTTGTGTATTGGGGGAACACAGAAGATCAGACGAGTTCAGTGGATTTTCACGGCTACACAAACGCCGAGCAACTAACTCTTGAGCTTAAATGCCAATGTATAATCTTATTTTAATTCAACATGAGCCTCTGGGAAATTTGAAGTCATCACTGGGATCCATCCAAACCCGCTATTACATTTCTTCAAGTGAAAGTCAGGTGTTTGTTTAAAAAGATAAAAAAAAAAACATGGCTGCTTCCAGAAACTTCCGGGGTTAGAGATATAAACTACACAGTGTAAACGTGTTAAAGAGCCAACAACTGAGTGATTCCATAATATTATTAACATGCTAAAGTGACATTGTTACATTTATATTATTGTTACATTTAATAGAATGCTTTTAATGCTTATTAAAATCATTCTAGGATGGCACTATAGCGTAGTGTGAAGTGGTATTGCTTTAGGAAACTAAGATCACTGGCTTTAAAATCTTTAACAGAGTGTGAAGAGCTTTCAAGGCATGTGCCAATGGTGAGAACTATTTGCTAGACATGTGCATCTACACACTGATGCAAAGTTGTAAAATCTACAAAGTTTGCAAGTTCAAACTTTCCTTAAAATAGCCCAATGTCTTGCTGAGGGACAATTAATTTTCTGTTTTATTTTGATTAATTCTGATTTGATAATAAATCTGAATTTCAAACTGCTTTATTGATTTATGAGTCACAGAGAACTGAAAGTCCTTGACTAGATCTCAAACTTGAGGCTGCAATGCTATGCTTGTTACTAGACTTGAGTTTATATGGAATGGTCGCATAGAATATTCTTCCTGTGGTATAGCTGACAGGTGCTGGGCATGGTGCGGCTAGTAAAGAAGGAGAAGTGGACATACTACTGTTTTAATAAAGAGAAAAATTAAGAGAGTGTGCCCTATACTATAAAAGGCTATAAAAACACAGTCTCAAAACCAGGAATTTAATATCATAAGCAGTTTTTATTTTGTAATTTTTCGTCCTTTCTTTCTGCCTCCTCAGAAGCTTCACCAAAGTCGCTGCCCATCAGAATGGCATCTGTGTAAGACGTTTACTCAGTGTAACACGAGTCTACTCCAGATTACTGTACACATTGTTCTAAGGCCGGGATTACCAGACCACTTTTAGCAGGACCGGAGACAGACACTGAAAGAAACTGGAATAAATACTTTACAGTCAGCAGCGACTTGGGATTCAACTATTAAACATGCTTTAAAACTAGCAAGGTATGCTTTGTAATTAGTTGGCAGATTCCCTTACTGACTACTTTCTTTTTAAATAAAAACAAAGAGTGACCTGAACATTCAAAACTTCTATTCAACAATATAATACAGCATTAGACAAAGTGTAAAGACAATGAAGTAAAACTTGAAGAAGAAAAGAAAAACCATAAAATGTGATTTTAAGCTTTGTGCCATGTGTTTTTTGCATGTAAAGCTGTCAAAAATTCACACGCATAAAGAATAGCTTACCTCCAGACATCTGGCCTGCGCTAAAAGGAGGTGCGGGCGGCTGCAGAGTGTTTGTGTTGGACCCTGTAGGTCGCAGGTCAGTGTGTGTGGTGGTCTTCCGCTGAAAAGTCACACATGTAGGAATGTCTACAGTCTGTTCTACTTATACAATAAAACCAAAAACATCAACACAACATTGGCAGGCGTTGCTTATGTGAAACTACAAGTTCACCCATCACTAAATTATATGGTTATTCCTGTTACAGTTTTACAACAAAGCAGAATTCAAATTCATATTGTATTTGTTACCTACACCAACAATGTTAAGATAATTAGTAGCGTACAAGGAGGAGCATTTAAAACACACAATGCAATAAAAATGCATTAAAATAAACCACAAAGTCAACTTTGTTTCCAAGAGTGTCAAGCTTTAACTTCTTTAAATTCTAATGCTGGGATCCATTGCAGTAGAGTGTCCCGTTTCAAGTCAAAGTGACGGTCTATCTTTATGATACTGTTGCCAGTCTGTCTCACTAGAATATAAGACATTCAAAACTCACCTGAGGTAGAACACTATTGGAAGATTTGGCAGAAACATCCACATCTGCAAAAACATAAAAAAAAAAAAAAACATTTCAATCACTTCTCCTGTTTTGTACCTTCTTTTTTTATGTAATCTTAAAATAGCTTGAATTCAAAAAGAAGTAAATTTATGGGGAAGAATTTGGCAGATCCTACACTTTTAAAGTGTGCATGCTTTCAGGAGATTTACCTGTTTTGTTTGTGTGTGATATTTTGGTCTGTGCAGTGTGCAGCAGTTCATATGGGTGGTCTTCTTCCTCGAGGGGCTCGATACGTTCATCCGCACTGCTGTTGGTGCAAACGGCCTGTGGATAAAAAGAGAGATAGATAGAGAAAGAGAGAGTAAGTGAGTAAGTGAAAAAAGGACAATCAAAGGGAGGCAGAGAGGGAGGGAAAAAAAGAAAGGAAGGAACGAAGGAAGAAAGAGAGAAAGTAGGTAGAAAGGAATGCACGAAAGAAAGAAAGAAAAAAATTGGATTTGGGACAATTTAAAAAGTGAAAGACAAAGAGAAAATGATTGCAAAAGAGGGAGGGAGTAAGACAGAGAGAGAAAGACAGAGAAAGAAAAAAAGAGAATGTACAGTCATTATTTTACAGTGACGCGCACAAAAAATGTATTCGGCAGCGTATGAGATTAAGTGGCTTTCACGATTAACTGGAATACATTTTTGCTCAGCCAATTAAAAAAGACAATACCTTGCTAATAAAGAAGCACAAATCCAGTTGTCGCCGTCCAAACAATTGCTGTACTTTTTTAGTATTTATTTTATCAAAGAACATTTTATTCAGAGTCACCAAAATGTGCCTGGTGGCCATATTGACAATTCTGACTTACTTTCTTCTTTAAACATTTCAGTTCATCGGCAATGAATAGAATTCAAGTCACACTGCACCCAGAAACACACAACAGTTGATGGTAAATTAAGTCACAAGAAAATAATTTTGAAGGATTCCAGCCTTAATCAGATTTAGAATAGCTGTGAAGAGAACATTGAGCTTAGGTCTGCTAGGCTCAGTCCTGCAGGACGTGATTCACAAGCGGATGGAGTTTTACCTCAGAGCTCAGTTCTTCATCCTGAGCATGAGCAGACTGGCTCTGAGGAGGAAGCCGCTCTTTCTGATGGGACCACAAAGACAGCACGATCGATTACAAGATAATTTTTTAAGAAACATGCAAAAAAATATTTCATTCAAGTCTTTGAGATTCCCATAAACGAATGCTTGTGACGATTCAAAGTCTCCCCCTAGTGGAGAAAACGGCAACATACTTCCATGCCATTTTGTGACATCAAGTGACTTTCCTTTGAAAGTTAAATAATAAAGCTTTACAAGTATCAACATATACAAATGTAACATTACTACTGATGACTAATAAGAAAAAATATTGGTTCATGGTGTAACATTGAATTGACAAAAGCTCCTCTAATCAGAATCTACTCACTCTCCCAGCTTCACTGTCCGGCCGACCGGAGTCTCTGTCCGAGGATTTCCCGCTGGCAAGGCTGTCCAGGGAGTGACAGGATGACGCTTCGAAGAGAGCTTCATACGGACTCTCCTCCACAGGAGTGGTAGTCAAACCGGAGATCAGCTGACAGACCTGCTGCTCCATTTCTCCTGAGAAGGTGAATATAACACGTCAGATCCAATCTGTGCTGTCGCCTTTGTCAGCTTTTAACACATACAATATTACATAAAATCATTTATTGCTAAAAATGTTTAGAGTAGCACTAGGTCTGGTGAATGTGAGCTTTCTTGAAGGCAACAGCAAAAGTCATACGTAATTGCAGTCAGTGCTCTGTGACGTTTCTGTGTCAGCAATGACTTTGACTTGTTGGTGCACTACAAGAAGTATATGTAGTTTTTTGAATACAGGTATATTGTCAATTTGTGAACTGAAAACAGATCGAATATTAAATACTAGGGGTGCGACGATACATTTATCCCACGACACGAGACACTGAGATTTGGATTTTTTTAGTAAAAAGCATTTTATTTAACAAAAATGTTGAAAAAAAATGTTGGTGCATTTTGCAATCACTTCTGAAAATCTCCCTGTAAAGTCAATTTATATTCAGCCAACAACAAAGTGACTAAATAACTAAAGCTTATCTTGTACAAAACCACATTTTATCTTTCAATTACCTTACAAAAACATTGTAGGCCAAATTAAAGACATCTTCAAATTTATTTTGTGTAATAATTTGTATATGTCCTTAACACAAATTCAGTGCAAAATGAATTCAGTAAGATTGACGAAAATCAAATCAATTTCTCGGGAGACCAGAATTGCATTTCATAAGAAACAACATATTGTCACACCCCTATTAAAAAGGCTTATTTTTTATGATTTTTTTTCTGTTTGTGAACCGAGCTACCACTGTATGGTCAATACGGTTCACAAACAGAAAACAAATAATAAAAAATAAGCCTCGGTGCACAAAATTGAAGTGTGGACATTTTGATGCCATTTACAGGCTGTCACATGGTGATCGCGGAGAGAAACAGAAAGAAGTACGTACTGTGATTATTGTGAAGACACACAAAGATTTGTTTTGCGTTTTTGCGTATTTTTAACCCGTTTGAGCCATTGTTGTACTGAACTCCCTCTATGGCTACCAGAAAGCAAAAAGTAAGTGCGAAACAGCAATGAAGGCGAAAGCAACGTTACAAAAAAAAAAAAAATAACCAGTTGAGCTGAAGAAGGAAATGATAGAGAAGCACGTGACTGATCTGGCAACGAAAGTGTGTGCGCAATGCACACGCAAACTTTTTTTTCGTTATATATAAATAGATAAATAAAAAATATTACCGGTAATTGTTTTTTTATAATAGACACGTGTGTTATATGGTACCAAAATTTTATAATTTTTTAATCATTATAATGTTTGTTAATTAAGAAAATAAAATAAAACATTTATAAAGGATTTACATAGAAGTCTATTGGAAAATGAGCCACAGGTTGATGACCATTTCAGAGTCATTTGAGCTATTGTATTTGAGCTATACATGCTGTATTATGGCATATTGGTTCCAAAAAGACAAACTTTCCCATACTGATTCCATATTCACCTTTTTTCTTAGGGCTCAAGTTCTCTTGCGGTGGAGGCACAGGAGGAGGAGGAAGATTCCCGTCTGACGGACGACCGCTCATATGTGCTACAGGTAAAAAGCAGGAATTAGGCCTTCAGAAGCTGGTTTCAGGATGGTTTGAGCCCAAATCACTGACCTTGTATAAGAGCTGCAATCTGCCGGCTTTTCTGAGAGGGCATGTCTTTAACAGTGTCCAGCGCTGTTAGATCCTTAATGTCCACAATGTTTACGTTGATACCTGAGGAACGTCACGTGCATTCCTGGTCAGGGTGCCTTTCAGAAAAAAAGGGCAGAGCCTTCCTACCTGCTTTGAGAAGTTTCTGGACCACTTCGGTCTTTCCGAACAGAGCAGCTTCATGGAGGGCACTGCCTTTCTCTGTCTGTAGATACACACATTATGTAGTCAGACGGCTGTACATTCAGTGAAATGTCAGTTTGAAACTCAGTATTATAAGCAAACTCAGCGAATATAAGCGCCACCCTCACTTTTCAGGCACAAAATAAAAACTAAACAAAAATAATAATAATGAAATAATTTCTGGCTAATTACTTGTCTTAAAATACTTCTTTTTCTTCTTTTAAGAAACCCTCACTTGTGACTCATATCATTTAAATATAGTTTTAATTGAATAATAGATAAAACAGGCAATTCTAGTGATCGGAATCAACTCAACAAGTATTATTTTTAAGCGTTTTGATTGTGTTCTTCATTTTGTCCGTGTTCTTCGTTTTCGACTGTTCTCTTTCTGTCCCAATACTTTGCACATCGTTTCCAGCCGCTAGCGCGGATTTACCGATGCAATTTGGTGTGTTCAAGTATTAAGGATTTTATTTAGTTTATGTTTTGTTCTAACACGTTATTTAGCCCCTGCAAAGTTTTGCTGCGTGACTAATGCTTCTATATTTCTGTTTTTGAGCTAACAAAAAAACAATATGCATGTCTAAAATAAAACGCGCACGCGCATTTTTGCACAATTTTTGCAGATTAAACATACTAACTACACATTTAAATAACGGGCCTCAAACTTGAGTCCTAGTGCCTGCACTACGACTATGTCACCACGCTGTTCTTCAATAGGAAAAAAACAGAACTAAAACATGGAAACAAGTCCTGTAATACTTCTTTAACGTTTCAGTGAATTTTACCAAATATTTTAGCTATAATATATTTATTTTAAAATCATGTTTAAAGACATATTACAGGACTTGTTTACATGTTTTAGTTCTATTTTTTCAGGACTTGTTTTAATATTAGGACATTAACGTTTCATTGAACTTTACCAAAAATGTTTATAAAATTTTTATAAAAAATAATATTAGGATATCTAATAAGATATGTTTTGTAGAAAGAGGTGCTTTAAAAAACACACGTTTGGTCAAAAATGCACTGTATTGGAGGACAGTAAAGGATTAGAGAGGTAAAGAGAGAAAGAAGAAAAGTACAGACACATTTAATGACTTCATTTAGATCTTTCAGACCTTTCTACTAAAAAACAGAAAGACATTATCTATAGGCAGAAACTTAAGTAGACAGACGGACACTTTATAATCTAATAACGAAATGTACCAGATCCATTACGTACGTATATGATCTACATATATACATGATAAAAAACATCTTCATTTCAGTACCACTTCGTCTTCTCTCAAATGTTTTTTGTTTACTTTTCTATCAGCTTTTATAAGGTCAACAGTCGTTTTGGAGATTGCATTTAACAAAAGGTTCTCACCTGATAGTTTAAATCCACGCCAGAAGACAAGAGCACGTCCACTACAAGAAGGTGTCCGTTACGGGAAGCCAGGTGAAGTGGTGTGTGCTTCTTGGTGTTTGAGCCGAGCAGATTTGGATGGGCACTGAGCAGAAGCTTCACCACGTCTAGTCGGCCGTAAAGCGCAGCGAGGTCAAGCGGGGTCTCAAACTTGTTGTTGCGCATTGTGGGGTCTGTAAGCTCCTCCAGAAGCAGATGCACCACTTCAGTGTGTCCATACTGCGCCGCACAGTGTAACGGTGTCTCGTTGTCGTTGTTCTGCATAGAAGGATGAAGATGGAGGAAAGGGTTGTTTGTGATGCTCATGGCATCGAGAAGAAATCGCATACGGTAAAACATCATTTACACAATCCAGATTATAAGAAATGATTGACAAGAGCAATCAAAACTGATTGATGTGACAATAAGTCATAAAATTATTAAACCCAGAATACACGCATGGATGACAAACCCAATCCAGCGCTTCTCACCCAAACCACCCAGAATCAGTCACAGACAAGCTTTGGAGAAGATCATGCAAGCATGGTTGCATGCAGACAAAACACGTGCCACACTCTTGCCTGCGATGTTCAGAAAGCACACTGAAAAGTCACAGAAAGTATACGCACTCTAGAAGAGTGATTAACCAATCACAGAGAGGCCCAAATACTCTTAGTACACACTGAGCACTTTCCAGACTGAAATTCTCTTTTTGGACTGTGGGCTGAATTTGGAGCCAAGGTGGAAACACAAGTCAACACCGGGGTAGTACAAACTCAACACAGAAACACCCTGACATATCTACTGTATATCTACAATCCAAAAACATGCTTTGAGGTGAACTGGAATATGGATGTATGGATGTGTGTGTGTGTGTGTGTGTGTGTGTGTGGCTGGCAATTGGTGCGTGTGTGTGCTAGCTTCTGTAATAGCCTTTGTTTTTTTCTACTTCGTTGTGTGTGTGTGTGTGTGTGTGTGTGTGTGTGTGTGTATAACACTGGTTGAGATGACGTTCACATTTTGCTACATTTTTGCTACATTTGCTACATTTTGATAAAGAATATAGCTAAAAACAGTTAGTGATAGTTAGTGAGTCATGTTGAAGGAAAATAATAAAATTAACAGCAAAAACAACATTCTTCAGCTCCGGTCTAAACGTGCTAGAACAAGCCCATACTGAGTCTAAGAATGAGAGGGGGGGTGCAAAAGAGTGAGATAGAGAAAGAGAGAGTGAGATATATAAAGAGAGAGAGAGTGAGCAAGAGAGAGCAGCAAGTGAGAGAAACTCACACTGCTGAAACTCTCTCTCTCTCCTCTCTCACACATGTTCTCCATGGCACACTTTCACATTCTCTTAAATCTCTCTTTCACACTCTATCACTATCAAATTCCCTCTCACTATCTATGCTTCTCTCGCCTCTTTGACACACGTGAAGGGAAAAAACGCGATGACATCGTATAAATCTCAGCATTTAGATCAAGTCAAATTGGCGGATCCCGGCTGTGCTGGGATTAATCTGCACGGGCCGTGATGTCAGGTCAGTGCACATGCGCACATACCAAGATAATCGCTGGTGAAAGCTGGCCAACCACGTGAGCTCGTGCTGATTACGCCATCACACAACCTGCAAATGTGTGTGTGTGTGTGTGTGTGTGTGTGTTGGGGGGGCATTACATCATCACTCTGTGCCCTGTGGGGAATGGGGGAGAGAACAGATGTGATGTTTGAAGTCATTAGACTATCACATACAATATTGTTTTTCTATGCGTGTACATCAATTAAAATAAAATAATGAGTAGATAGAGAGTTGCAGTCCAAACAAACTTCATAGATCGTTCATTAAGCGTAGCAGAATGTCATGACTGATGTGTGTAAACGCCAGCGCGATCCTCAAAATCCTCCAGGGTTCATGCATGAGATGACTTTAAACTCAAAGGTAAAGCAAAGCAAGCCAGACAGCGGCTCTGCTCCTAATCTTATAATGCCGTCTACTGGGGAGAATAACACACGCTGACCTGAAAGACCGCTGGGGTGTGGACGCTTTTAGCCAAACCTACAAATAATCTACGATAAATGGCAGTAAAAAAAAAAACCTCTGTAGAGTTTGTCTGTAGAGCGCTGGTGTTTGAAACACAGGATCATGGGTTCAACTGCCACAAGGAATGTGTTGAATTGTAAAAATTGGAATGAAATGCTAGTCACTTTGGATAAAAGCGTCCAAAGTAAAATAAACTGTAATGTTCTGGGTGAATTTCATCTATGGCATAAAGAAATGAAATAGAAATAAATACAGTACGTACTTGACTATTTAACTCTTTTTGACTGCTTTATTAAATTGCTCTCCTCTTTCTGCAATTCTTGTTACATGTTATATCTTTCCAAAAAAGTTAAAAAATTTTTTAAATAAATGTAATGCATCCATGTTTTTTTACAAATTTCTTTTTTACAAGTGGCCTTTAATTATACATTTGTAGTTTTGACAAAGCACCCATTGTCTGCTTTCTGTTGATTCCTTTATCAGAAATATATTGCTTTACAGCGATTGGTGCTATTCCTGGGACTCAAACCCACAATCCTGTTGTTGCTAACTCAAACAACTCGTTAAAAGAAAGAACAGCATACATGTAGCCTCTTGAGGCCAGAGTTCTGATTTTTTTTTTTTACTTTCAAATGAATTGAAAATTCTGTGATGAGGAATAGTAATAAAAATAAAAATACACAGACGAGGTTATCAAGACATAAAGAGGTTAAAGTGCACTTTGGGAATAATTGATAATATTCTAACACATAACTAGGTCAACACAGTTAATGGTGACCTAGTAATAGTCAAAAGTAAAAGTCAATCTCTTGATGGAGTCGAAATATAAGTAACATGATGAATCCCCTCATGTCTTAGTATTCACACACTCAGCTGTCCATATGTAGCGTGTTGCCACGGTTACACCGCATCCCTCTGCACCATAGACGCCAAACAGACGCGCACGTCTCCGTCTTCAGCTCAGCTCCCTCGCACTTGTCCTGACATTGATGTGGACTGACGGCTACACGGAAAAGCTTCTGCTGTGTGTGTGAGCGTGGCACAGCAAGCGGACCGCCATTTAACAATCACAAAACACTCGGGTGCAGTACGCGTTCGGTCAGCTCCTGAATTATTCAGTCCAGCTTCCGTCTGTTCAGTCCAGCCAAACAATCACGTGTGTCCACGCGGCAACTACAATGATCTAAAGTCTAAAGTGAAATCAGTCACTTCTTTACCTCCAATACTCTGCATCACAGAGGTGGGAACAGAAACGCAGTGATCATGTGTACAGAGGTTTCATGCAAACAATCAATACTGTATAAAGTTTAATTACATCATTTCATTCATGGTTTTTGGAGAAAATGGAAAAAAGACGACAAACAGAATGTAATGGAAAAATAATTGTAGAGGGAGTGGCACAGAGTAGGGGGACAGAGTAGGATGATGGAGAAAGAAGAGAGACAGAAACGAGGGACAAAAAATACAAAAGACAGGATGTAAGAGAAAGAGTAAAGGAGTGTGTGTGT
>CM051495.1:8114991-8137569 GCA_028031935.1 Paedocypris micromegethes
GGGGGGGTACACACGAAAGGGAGAGATGGAGAAAGAGGGAGGGAGAGACTTTGTGGGAGCAACTAAAAGAGAGGCAGAGAGATGGTAAGAGAGAATAAAAGAGAGAAAGAAAGATGGCAATAAAGAAAGAAAAACAGTAAGAGGAAGTGAGTGCTAGATTGATAGAGAAAATGAGGGGAAGTGTAATATAGATGGAGAAAGACGGAGCGAAACAGAAAGTGAAAGTAACGGAATTATAGAGGAAGAGAGAGGGAAAGAGAGACAGAGTGAGAAATATAGCGAGGAAGGGAAATAAGATAGCGTAAGAGAGAGAAATAAAAGCGGAGGCGAGAGAAAAAAAGAGAGAGGAAAAGATAAAAAGGGGGAAAGAGAGAGAGAGTAATATAGGCGGTTTTACCCATTTACCCATGAATAAAAAGTTTTTTTTTCTTTCTCACACCAACATAAATAACCAATCCAAACAGAAAACAAGCAAAAATTCCACTAGTACTCCTTTACACACACCAAATATCATGTCTGCTCACATTTCTCACAGAATTTACACACACACACACACGGAAAGAGTGAAGCAACACTGTCCCAACAGACACCAGACACAGGCAAGAGTGGCAGGGCGGGTGAGGATGAGGGGTACACACCTTGGCATTAATATAGGGGTCAAACGGGCCACCGCGTTTGAACTCAGTGTAGTCTAGAGAACTCTGGGAGAGGGAGAGAACAGGAAGTGTTCAGCCTCACACAGATACACACATCACAATCAGAAGAGACTGGTTTCAAGTCTGTCTGGTAATAACACAAAGGCCAATTAATAATAGTACATTTAAATCCACCTATGAGTATTATCCGACAGAACTGCGAACCTAATAATAAAACAGGTTTAGAGAAAAATGTTTTTTAATCAACAATTTAATAAATAGTTGTATCAATACTTGTAAAAAAAAATATATATACATGTATTTTTTTCAATATTTACTTAAGGGTCAGAATTTTGGTAGATGTTTTAAAGTGAGCAGATGTTACACCGCATCTAATAAGTGGACATATTATCAAATCCATTAATTAATAATGACAAATGTTCATTAAATCACATTCTAGAAAGAAAGAAAAGAAAGTGAAACGCTTCAATGGGGCAAGGTGTGCTGTAATTTTAACCATTCAGTGAATTTACACAGTGACGTGACACACACAAACCTGGAGCAGTGGGCAGTAGAGCTGCACCATTCTGGATTAAATGAGAATCACGATTTTTTGCTTAGAATAAAGATCACAATTGTTTTACGATTCTTTTAAGATATTTTTATTATTTTCAATACTTAACCCTAAAAATCAGGTTGTCAACTTAAAAATAAACATTCCAAGGAACAGTATTATGTACAGTTTAGGACAAAATTATTAGATCAGTTTAAAAGCACTTTTAAAATACTTTTCAAACAATGATTATTTTGTAGGCGGGGCTAATCATTTTGTCCTCAACTGTAGATGTTTGCTTGTATTTTTTTTCTGGTCATAGCCCATAGTCTGAACAACAATAGCCATGTTTTTTCCTTTTTAACGGACTCTTTATTTTTCCAAATGTTCCAAATTGTTTTAACTCATATAAAGAATCGACATTTCTCTTTTTAAAGACTTTTTTCACATAGCGTCTTTGCTTTGGTCTCGGACTAAGAAAAGCGCTATATAAATAAACTTGAACTTGAAGTTTTGTGGTTTGCTGAGTGTCGTCTTCTGGTTTGAAACTGCAGTAAACACACACACACACACAAATAAAATCCTTTTTCAGGTTTCCTTACTCATTCTCCCTGTTTATTTTAAAATTTTTTAAACTCGACCACTGCTCGAGTCGACTCAATTGTGCTGTAGACAGTGTTGTCTATAGCGCACTATGGCAGGTAATTAGGGCGCGTCACCGCGCAGGTCACGTGCGTCCGGTGTCATCGATCCCACGACAGGCGACAGAAGTAATGCAAGATCGTCTTTCTGTTATAATACGGTATTTAAATTATCACAAGCTTCGCTCGATGTGCGCCCGCATGCAAGCGGTCTGACAGAAACCGCTGGTCGTAGATCAGAGAGTTTGGAAGAATCGTATAAATGTTGAATTAAGATCGTGAAGGGGTAGAATCAAAATTGCTATCTTTTAACGACTAATCAGTGCAGCTCTAGTGGGCAGCCTTAAGGCGTGGCACCTGGAACCCTTGGGTAGCAAGTCCAACTTCGTACCACTAGGCCACAACTGTTAAAGTAAAGCAAAGCATAGTAACAATTTTTAACAATGATGCCAAAAAAAAGAAAGATTTGAGCAGATTTTTGGAAGGTAGGTGTAGAAATGTGTTAAATTGCTTAAATTGCGTACATCAACTGAAAAAGCAATTAACACTTTTCAATAAATGTCCAGTGCTAATTAACAATGTTATACATGCAAAGAGCATATATAATGGTTTAGATTAGATTCGATTTTATGTCATTGGCGAGTACAGGTACAAGACAACACAATGCTGTTTTACTAACTATTTCAATTCAGAAGAATTAAAATTTTCAATTCCCAATTTTAAAATATTATTCCAAATACCTAGAATATTGTATTCCTGTCGCAAGACTTATATTTCAAAGATTAATTACTGCCTTGCTCCAATCTCTTATGGTATTCATTGTTTCAGTTAGCTGTGGATCTGTATTTATTCAGATGAATAGTTTCATCCCTTCATCTTCCTTTGTCTGTAGAAAAATTCTTCTTTCAGAGAAACAGTCCGAGTGATCGAAACAAGTGTGTCCACTGCCAGACGCCGGAATTTGTAATGAAATTGGCATTTAAGACGGTGTTGCTTGTGAGACTACTTCAGGCTAAGCTTTATCTCTCACACACAGACTGAAAATGCAAATGAGTAGAGAGTGAAAAAGATGGAACGGAAGCACCATCTTCCCCTTCAAGTTATTTTGAGGATTTTTTTTTCAAAAAGCTAAGAATGCTCAAGCTTTGACTATATCTCATCGGAAAAAAATAAAAAGAAAAGGGCTAAGCTCATCGAAAAAAAGGGGGCTTGAGAAAAGGAAAGGCTAAATGGTTCCATTTTCCTATTTGCTGTAATAACATAACTATTTGGTTTATACATTTATTTTGTACGTATGCATTTCTGTATTTATTTATTTATACATATTAGTACATTTCCTAACCCATTTAAATTTAATTTTGGCGGTTTTGGTACCACAAGATTACCCTAGAGCCAAACTCACTCGCTTTCTTCTTTTTCTTTTAAACAGTCCTTAATGCCTAAAGAGGACAGGGAACAAAATAATATTAAAAAATTATATTGTAATATCATTACTTTTCATAAATGTTTTCCTTAACACTGAAATAAAATATCACAAAACATATTCAGTAAAATCTTGTTTTACCAATAAAACTGTACTTCTACAAGTTTAAATAAAATACAAATAATTATTGTAGTAAATTCAACTTAAATCTTCATGCAAGGTATATGGACTTTATCAAGTACATTTATTTGTTGCTTATTTAAGAGCATATTTAGAAAAAATTCTATAAACCAAAATTTTACAGTACAAACAAGACATTTCGACATTTCTCAGGATCTTCAGTTAAATATTTTGAAACTTGGTTGGGACCATATAAAAATCGCTCATCCAGTGAAGTTACAAACACACATACACGCACACACACACACATGCACGGAGCAGTGGTGTCAGGGGGCATGTGGGGGTCAGTGTCTTGCTCAAGGACACTAATGAAGGACCACAAATGCCATAAATACTAGTGTTTGTGTTGCACACGCGTGAAAAGGTCATCACACGTGTGGGTTGGTTATGAACTGTTTTATTTCCAAATCCAAAATCAACTCGCGGTCCAGAAAACACATCAACTTTTTAGTTCTTTACGCGCTGCTCTCCCTCACACACACAGGACCCCCCGCGGTGCTGCACCGCCCTTGCCTGTGCAATATTCTTTAGCAGCTCCTATCTGCCTTTCCAAAAATTGACATTAATTAAAATAACTTAATGAGAAAACATATATAAGCAATAAAACGAACCAATACAAAATAACTTTTTTATAAACTTAATTCTTTTAACATGGACCCCACACTCTCCCCTCCAACAATGAATGTCGACCCGACATTCCGCACATTTATCAAAGTTTTAACTTCTGTCTTCACAGTTGAATCACGGCAGTAGGTTTTCCAAGAGACAGTCATTGAGATCCTCTGTATGCAACAGTTTATGACCGGACACACATCTCCGTCTGCACATCACTTGGTCATTTCAGACACCACTGGCCGGGTGATATCTGCATTTCTACTCCGCCTCTCATGCAGGTTATGGTTCTCAGACCGACAGGATTAAACCTCCTTCCTACCCTATGACCCATTTTGCAGACCCACAATGCCACACGTGGAAACATCTCATCCCACCTCCTTCATGTCATCTCTAGGCGGTCTAACTTCTCCATATGCCCCAGTGTACAATCTATGTGGCTGTTGTCTGTTTTATTTACTCTGATACCATGTATTTAAGTTTAAATGTGTTCTATGTCCCCAGTAACAAAAAATCAATAACAAAAACTGAACATACAGTAAATTCGAACTTCAAGAACTCTCCTGTATTTTAACATTAATTATTTCTGTGTGACTGACGGTTGACCTAAAATGTCGTATGTGAGTGTTTTGGGTGGATTTCTGTTTCGAAAAGGATATCAACTTGTGGACGCTGGCCATGGTGTTGAGACCCCTCCGTCTGCTTCATCAGATGACACTCCATGCCTCGAGTTCCCCTCGTTTTCATCAGAAGACGACCCAGATCTCGAGTTCTCCTCGTCTGCTTCATCAGATGATGCTTCTTGTTCATTAACGGCTTTTTCTTCGTTTTCCACAACCCTCTCTGAACCCACTTCGTTCTCACTGTCTTCATCCAGGTTTTGAGTTGTCACTTGTGGATAAAACTCTTCTGCATCTGCTCTCAACTGACTGCTGGCTTTGTCACAAGGATGTGTTGTGATGTGTCTCCAGTCAAGTTCATCCTCTGAACTACTATTCAGTCCTACTACATCTCTCTGTCTTTTTGACTGAATCTTCCTGTTCTTGGCTTTTCTCTGTTCTTCTTTTGTCTCCTGCATAGTCCTCCTCGGTCCTTCAGATTTCGAACAAGCACTCTACAGCCTGGTAACAGTTCTCCTCCATTTACTCTCTTATCGTAGTGTACTTTGGCTCTGTTCTGCTCTTTTTGAACTGTCTCTGATGCCAGTCTATACACTTTTTGCATCCTTCGTCTCCACTTACTAGCATATTCACTGTGAGAGGGACTCTGGTCACCTGGAGTTAGGCCAAACATGATATCTACCGGCAGCCTGGGGTTTCGACCAAAATGGAGGTAGTAGGGAGCGTATCCTGTTGCCTCACTGCGTGTACAGTTGTACGAATGGACAACCTTAGCTAACGAGCTCTTCCAGTCTGACTTGGCTTCCTCCTTTAGGCTGCGCAGCATGGGTAACAGCATCCTATTAAACCTCTCCACTTGTCCATTTCCAGATAGGGTGTGGTGTGGGACCCTTTAATATCACAATATTCTGCCAGTTTGGTGAATAACCTGTTCTCGAATTCTTTGCCTTGGTCATGATGCAACTTGGTTGGGAATCCAAATTTTAGTACAAAGTCCCCAAAGATCTTTTCTGCAGCAGTTTTGGCCGTTTTGTTGGTGCATGCATATGCTTGTGCGAAGCGTGTAAAATGATCCATGACCACTAGGATGTACTCGTAGCCTCCTTTACAAGATTCCAGACGTAGGTAGTCGATTGAGACCATCTCGAAGGGATATGTTGTTACTATGTTCACCAATGGTGCTCGGGCTGTCTTGTTTGGGGCCTTCCTTTTCAGGCAACTACACACTTTGGTTACGAAGTGGTCTACATCTCGCTGCATATGTGGCCAAAAAAATCGGTCACGAATTAGGCTGAGTGTGCGCTCCACTCCCAGATGTTCCATCTCTTCATGTAGCTCCTTGTAAATCAGTTGGTGGAAAGTAGTTGGCAGTAC
The DNA here is from genome assembly GCA_028031935.1 of Paedocypris micromegethes. Taxonomy (NCBI): domain Eukaryota; kingdom Metazoa; phylum Chordata; class Actinopteri; order Cypriniformes; genus Paedocypris; species Paedocypris micromegethes. The sequence goes on from CM051495.1 coordinate 8,121,030, forward strand.
TAGTTGTGCACGTGCAGCAGACCTTCTGTATAGGATTCCATCCTCATTTACATACAGCTTGTTCTATTCACGTGCCAGAACTGTGAGGTCATCTCGCCGACTTTTTCGCTTCAGATGAGACCACCTTCCTGTGATGACACACTCCCGGACTTTGCCAATGACTAGATCATCCTGTTGTGCTCTTTTTAATTTCTCTGCGGAGATCTCGGCCACCAGTGGTGCTACTCGTCCCATGTCTACATCTGTACATCCTATATTTATGACAGATGGGCACAGCCAGAGCTTATGTTCATGAAAGTCTATTTGAATCGCTTGTGTCAATGCTGTTACTGTCTCCGGTTCAACCTCATTTGAGCAGGTGTGGATGTATTGCTCCATGTCCAGTGGCATTCTAGACAAGCCATCAGCATCTCGATTCACCTTCCCTGGGCGATATTTGATGGTGAAACTGAAGTCTGCCAATTCTGCAATCCATCGGTGAGTGGTGGCATTTAACTTCGCTGTGGTCAAAACATAAGTTAGAGGGTTGTTGTCTGTATAGACGGTGAATGATGGTACGTAGTACAAATACTCTTGGAATCTTTCACATATAGCCCACTTCATTGCTAAAAATTCCAGCTTACCAGAATGGAGGTGGTAATTCTTCTCTGGGGCAGTTAGTGTTCTCGACCCATAACCTATGACAACGAGTTTGCCGTGCTGCCTCTGATATAATATTGCACCGAGTACCTCTTGGGAGGCATCACAATGGAGCACAAAGGGTTTCTCAAAGTCAGGGTACCCAAGAAGTGGAGGACACACTAGAAAGTCTAACAGCTGGCATAGCACTGCCTGGTAGTTGTCTGTCCATGTGATTTTCTGGCGGGAAGTCAACAGATCAGCCTTTTTGCTTTTCGTTCCTTTCCCCTTCATCTCTGACCTTTGACCTTTAGCTGTTGGTGTCTTTTCTGCTGACAGTAAACTTTGGCAATACATGAGAAGTTTGGGATGTACTGACGGTAGTATGACAGAAATCCTAACATCTTCCTTAAATCTCCAACAGTCTCTGGCTTCCTATTCTTCAGTGCTTGTACAGGTGCTATTTCAGCTGGGTCCATACAGTAGCCACTTTTTGATACAATCTTTCCCAGGAACTTCACTTGGTCTTTAAATACTTCACACTTCTTAGCAGTTAGTTTTATCCCATGCTCTTGGTAACGACGCAGTACTTTTCTCATATCATGAAGGTGCTTTTCAAACGACTTGCTGTGGACGAGGTTGTCATCCAAGTATGGCTGGCATATTTCATCTCTCAAGCCTGTGAGGCACTCCTCCATGCTGCGCTGGAATTCTGCTGGAGCTGAGGACAGGCCAAAAGGGATCCGGACCCACTCGTACAGCCCCCATGGTGTTATAAAGGCAGTGAGTGGTCTACTCGTTTCCTCCATGAAACCCTGATGGTATGCTTTGCCTTTGCCTCCAGCACAGAGAACCATGCACTTCCACTCACGCTGTTTAGCATGTCTTGAACGCGAGGAATAGGGTGGCGATCCGGGATGGACTTCTTTTTTTTTCTTACACATACGACTGGTGAAGAGTAGGGAGAGCGTGATTTTTGGATCCATCCTCTATTCAATAAGTCTTCCAAATATTCCTTCACTTCCTTGTGTAGTGGTTTAGGGACAGAGGTGTAGGTGTGTCGCACCGGTGTTGTGTCATTCAGGTAAATCTTTAACTGCAGGGAAGGGATACATCCAACATCATTCTCATCCTTTGAAAATGCGGCACATTCTTCTCTGAGCATTTGTTTTACGTCTGCTTGTTGATCTGGACTCAGATGCTCAACTGACACTGGAGGATCCCACCAGTCCTGTTTTCCTGCACTGGATTTTTCCTGCTGTGTTTCCTCCTCTGCTGTTTGCGTTGTCTTGGCTGTCTCTTTCTTTGTGCTGACTGGTCGCACCTCTGCTGGACACACAGCCTTGATCTTCTGCAGCCGTCCCAGCACTGTACGTGGGGCAAGGTTAATGTCATAGTTCTTTTTATTAGACACCGGAATAGTCATTCTGGACCAGTTTCCCTTTTCCAGGTACATAACTGTTTCGGAGATGTGCAGTCCTTCAAGCCATGCTGGAGTCTCGTCTGGTTGGAAAAAAACTTCCTGTTTTGTGGAAAGAGGACCTGTTCTTACATTGCACTTCACCAATTTAGTCTGATCTGCCGGAATCACGGTTATCACTCTTCCTGCTTTCACTACCATCTCACCACCACTAGGGTCACCGTGCTGTACTAGGTGGATTAACACATTAGCCTTCTTACAATCAATAGAGAAAGCATCTCTTACTGAAGCTGGTGTGACCTCTGGGTGCTGCTCCATTCCGTTGGTTATTACATGTTCAATCACATTATATCCAATGATGGGCGGCTCCGCTACCCCTGGCTCATTGGAAGCTAGCACCGGTAAGAGTAACTCTGATTGTTGGTCATTCGTGGTGTGGAGACTGAACTTGAGCTCTACCCAGCCTGTGAAAGGGATTGTGTCTGATTTGCTGCTCTGCCATCCAGCTCCTCATCCTCATCCAGCAGTTCTTTCATGCTCCGCAGTGGTATGTGTGGAATGCAGGATTTTCTCCATCTTTCATTGACGATGGTGACTTGGGACCCGGTATCCCACAGCGCTTGAGTTGTTACTCCTTCCAATAAACAGTCAACCAGACACTTATTTCCAATCAGAGCTCTTAGCTTGGCTTGGCGATATAGAGAGAGATGGCTGACGTAGGTGGAATGTGCAGTCTCTTTACCTTTCGCATCCTTTTCTAGCTCTGCCTCTAGCTGTCTGATTCGGTCACAGAGAAGCTCGTGCACGTTGTCATTTGCTTCCTCTTGGACTCGAGCAGTTTGTTTTGGGGAAATTTGTGTCTGGATCTCCACTTTTGTGCCATCAAAATTCTGTGTCTGTCTCCTTTGTCCTCTACAGCCTCGTGAGAAATGTCCTGAGAGTCCGCATTTGAAACAATGTTCACACTGGTCGCCTGTTCCTTGCTCGATGCATGCTTTACACCCTCTTTTCCTGTTTGTTCTTACTTGGTGAGTAGGGCTTTGAGACTTGTTTATGCTTTTCTTTACATCTGCTATCTCTTCTCTCAGAGACCGAATTATTTCATAAAGTTCTGAGTCTCGGCTGTTTGTGCTGGTAGGTGGTTTACGGTACTTGGATTTTACAATCTCAGCTTGCTGCTCCTGAGCTCCCCCTCTCTCATCTGTTGTGACCAGACGGAGCTGGCAGTTCTGCATTTCCGTCAGTACTTCAGATACTTTTGGGACTTTATTTAAACTCTTTCTTTGCTTTGATTGTCTTTCCGCTTCAACACTCGCAGCTTCGTTCATTCTGTCTATAAGCATTTCGTCTTTCACTCTCTGGTCATCGAGATAAGGCTTGAGCTGGAATTTTATATGGTCACTTAACAGTCCAGTACTGATTGACCTCAGGAATTTTTTCTGGATAAGTTCGGGACTATAATAATCATCCGCTCCTACTTCTCTTGAAGCGAGTAGCAGCCTTTCTTTTAATTTTATGGCTCTGAACAGGACTTTTTGCGGTGACTCGTGGCTGTGTTGTGTGATGTTTACTAATTTGTGGTACATGTCTGTAGAACTGTCCTCCTTGAAATGGCCTTTTAATATTGCTTTTAACTGGGAGAGAGTCAGATCACTTTTTATTTCAAGCATATCACGGATGCTCAGACCAGGGCTGATTGCTTTGATCACAGCTTCCATTATTTCAGGCTCACTGTGTCCTCTGTCCAGGCCCCTGTCAATCTGATGCATCAAGTTCGTATATGACAGCCTGTCTTTTTGTCCTTTTTCTCCAATCTGTCCACAAATTTTAAAATCTCTTCTTATTGTCATTTCAGGAAGCCTATTCATCGCTGCAGGTAAAACATTCAGTGGGACTGAAGATGCAGTTGTGCTGTTCATTCTATCACTCAGTCTTCGCACTTCCTCCTGTAGCGCTTGACTGTTAACTTGGAGCTGTGCGTACTTTTCAGCGAGACTGATGACACTCTCTTCACAGTTTTGAACTGTTTTCGCCACATTTATATCTGCAGATGTGCATTCTGTGTTTTCTATACATTTTTCTGACAACGTTAGCAACGTCACGCAATACTGTTTTGCTACCTCCTCTTCTTCTTCATTTATCACATTGTCCATGGATTCCATAATTTGTTTTATTAACGCCCGTTTCGTCGTGTTGTGTTCACTTTCTATCTTTACTTTGCCACACACCTCTTTTAGCTGGTCCCGTTGTAGCAGCCACAGTTTCTCTGACACTGTCTCTGCGAGCTCCTCCACATCCATTGCGGCCGCTTTTCCGATCCTCTCGGCGTCCCGCACGCGCGCTTCCCGACCACAGAAAACTCTCCGTGAACTTCGTCACGCTGAACACGGCATTAATAATCCCAGCGGTGCCTCCAATATTTGTTGCACACGCGTGAAAAGGTCATCACACGTATGGGTTGGTTATGAACTGTTTTATTTCCAAATCCAAAAACAACTCGCGGTCCAGAAAACACATCAACTTTTTAGTTCTTTACGCGCTGCTCTCCCTCACACACACAGGACCCCCCGCGGTGCTGCCCCGCCCTTGCCTGTGCAATATTCTTTAGCAGCTCCTATCTGCCTTTCCAAAAATTGACATTAATTAAAATAACTTAATGAGAAAACATATATAAGCAATAAAACGAACCAATACAAAATAACTTTTTTATAAACTTAATTCTTTTAACATGGACCCCACATTTGTCAAAAATATCGATACGTATATAATTAGGCATGTCCCGATCCGATTTTGAAATCAGAAATCGGTCCGATATCAGCCGAATCGGATTTTATCGTAATGCGTTAAAATTTCCAATATTAGCATCCGATATTAATCCGAAAGTCCAATATGAGCGATTCGCTCTAAACTCCGTTCCGGGTTTTCTAATCAGCCGCCTCCAGAGCCAGCGCGCAAAGACCACGTGATCACAACACGGCTTGCTTGCAAGCAACTAGTAACGAAGAATAGTGATGTCGGCCATGTGGCAGTATTTCTCCGTAAAGTGCGATAAAGACAGTGTGGCTCGGTGCAAAAACGTCAATGCCAAATGACTGTGAAGTCACACGTGTCGAGCACAAATGTCCCGCGGTGGAACAGAACCGGGAAAGTTTAATACATCCAACCTCATCGCGCATTTGAAATAGCATCACAAAACTCTGCAAGAGGACTTTCGCAAGACTCCCGAGTTAAATACGATGAGCAAATGTCTTCTTTCGCGCGCTACATGTTCTCTTTTTACGTCCTGTTCGCGGCGTCCGATAAATTCACGGGGTTTATACATTCACGAAAATGTCCGAGGTCCACTCGTGTTTATTACCATTACAGGCGCAGATGAATCGACCGGCGAAATACAGCACAACGTTTGAATGAAATGAGCGAGATGCATTTATAGCGCAGATATTGCACAGCGCTGATCACAGCGCCACATTCACGGGGAGTGAACAGAGGGAGAGAGAGAGAGAGCTGCTCTGAGTGAGACAGCTGCACTCCCTGCGTCTCTGCAACAGATGAGCGCTTTACACCCTCGTTGTCTGAACCCTGATGTTCAGTGAAATTTAATCCTGCAAGAAAGTACCTCAAATAATACTAATACGTAGGCTATTATGCTTTTAGGCTACTTTATATGCAGGGGTAGACAATAAGGGAAATTTTCCACTGGCCCTCTGGGCCAGTAACTTTTGAAGTTCACTGGCCCGACTATCAAAATCACTGGCCCAGGTCGATGCGCATTAATCGCAAAAAAAAAAAAACTGTTTGCTTGAACAACATGAATATCATTGTATATTGTTTCATGTAGGTTTAGAGTGCAGTTTCATGTAGGTTTAGAGTGCAGCAAATTTGAGCAAAAACAGAACAAGTGCAATTCTCTGCCTTTTCTTTTTGTGTTCTCTTTTGCTTTCCCTCAATTCCTCTCGTGATTTTTTTTTCTTCCTTGAAAACATGTGACCTAGCTCAGTGGCGCCCATTTTGAAACATTTTTGTGTCTTGGGCCCAATACCGCACCTATTTTTTTTACTTCATACTGTCAGTTAGATGCTTTTATCCAAAGCGACTTTCGTGTCATTAAAAATGTGTTAATATATTTGTAAAAATTGGACAGTTTTTCCTGGGAATCGAACCCATAATCTGGTGTTTCCAACCCCAGCTCTACTGACTGAGCTGCTGCACAAATTATTCTGCCACCAATCTTAAAAAGTTTGCAATTTTTTGGTGTTTTTGGCAGTTTTGTCATATACATAGTTCCCCTGCAGTGTCTGGTTTGCTCTGTTCAGAATTAATTAGTATCAGATGAAAAACATCAACAATAAAACATTTATCGTCCAAGTGCAAATAATGTAACGTAGTAAATATAAGTGGTGTTTTTACTCACTCCTGCCCGAGTGATTTAAACTGCAAAAATACAAAAAAAATACAAAATACATTTTAATACAAACATACAATTTTAATTTATAATTTAATTTAAACTAACTCCCAGAATGTCTGGATAGTTTTATTAAAGACCATCAAATAAATAATTTCAAACGTGTTTAAACATATAGACTTTTGAAATATTGGACAAAAGGATCACTTTGTGCTGCGTCTGAATTTGACGAACATCACGCGACTGATACTCTGTTCTTTGGGTAATATTCATGATAGTAGTTTGGCTAAAGTGTGTAAAATAGTAACGTGTGTCGTTATTGCAGTCGTGAAAAGCGTTAGCGTTCCGTGATTTAACAAACTTTTTAATAAAATTATCGCTAAGCAGTTGCCGTATTTTTTTTACCCGTGCCGCTTTACTAAATCTTGCTTTTCGTGTTTGATGACAAGATTTATGAAGATTATTCGCGCGGAAGTTACTACTTGTTTTGTATGCGGGCGGCGGAGGCGCGCGCACAACCACGTGACGCGGCACTTCGGCAGGAAATGCCCAAAAACTCGCTGCACATTAGTGAGGCTGTCGGGATCACATAACACGTTGGCGGTAGTTAGTTAGCGAGCGATTTAACAGAAATGCAGGTAAATAATGAGAAATTTAATTTTTTTATCGAGTCATTTTTACTGGCCCCACCAGGCCAGCAGTTGGACCGATATGGTGGCCCGGTTGGTTATAAAAGTCCGTCCGGGCCACCGGGCCATTTATATTGTCGACCCCAGATATGTGACAGATTGTAGTCATATTTCTGCAAGATATATATTTTTTTACTTTCCTAAAAATGCTTATTTTCTATCCACTGGCCTTATTTCAACACAGTCTCAAATCTTTCTCAAATGTCAGATGACAAGCTCAACAGCGATCTATTTATACTATTAAGACCTGCAGAGAAATGTATCTTTTGCACTTGTTCTGAATGCATTTTAAACTTCAATGCAATTTTTTACGGAAGAACGTTGAATTTTTACAACATTTCAGCAGGCCAGTAGGTTTACATTATTGCTTATGTACACATGAGTAGGATAAAGTTAAGCATTTCAGTTTGAATTATATTTTATACTCTTGAGTGTTGCAATATGCTTAATAAATATTTGCATAATTTGCAACACATTCTGTTTCATTTATTCTTTGAAACTTCATTATTAATTTATGCAATTGCAATGCCTTGATTTTTGTAAAGTTAGTACACCATCATAACAATAAATGCAAAGGTACTACTAATAAATGCCACAATTTCTTTCGGTGTTTCAGATTTCGGCCTTTCCTCTTTTGTTTTCGGTTTCGACCAAGAATTTTCATTCTAATTTTCACTAATATTTATTTATTTATTTTAAAAGAGTCCAATACTAATATTTGTTTAAGTCTAATAAGTAAAACATTATTTAACTTATTTTATCACAGGAGTTAATTTTGCACCATTGAGCGTTTATCGACCTCAAGCCTGTCTGAATTTGTCTTGAGGCCGCACCAACTGTCCTCATTTTTTTATTATTAATTTTTAAACGTAAAAGGTTCAAATTTATGCAACCAACATATAATAAATTGGTTGTTTTTTTCCATACTTACTGTTGCTTACTTTTGTTCTCCATTTGATCTAGCCTTTCATACATACCACACAATGAAATAGGTAAAAGTATTCATGTTTTGTGCTGATTATTGTATCGGATTTGTATCGGTATCGGTGGCTGCAATATCGGTATCGTATCGGAAGTAAAAATGTTGTATCGGGACACCCCTATATATACTATCAATATTGATACTGAAAAATCAGAAACAATACAATATGGTGGTCCAAAAGTATCGATACTATCCACACTTCCGGGTCTCTCAGATTGGAGCATGTGCACATGATAAATATTGTCAGCAAGTGCAGAGTCTTCGCGAGCGGCTTAAATCAATAAAGAGCTAAAGAAGAAGTTTTGTCTGGACATTTTTCATGAGCGTGGGAAGCCAGTAGATGCGGCAGATCATTATACAAGCGCTGATACTAAACTAACACCTTATGTACTGATACGCAGACGTGTAGAAAGAATTGCGAAAAGTTAGTAACCGTTTCATTATTAACATATTGTAAGTGTTTTGAAGTCTCGTTTTGCACAGTTTACACATTGAAATGCAATTCGCCTCAGAGCGAGAAATGTCTGATCAACGCATCAGAAAAGAGATAACAATGTACTAGAAATGTATGTAAAAATGTATCCTATTAATCTCAGTGATCGAGTGAAGCACGTTTGCAATTGTATTTACAGTATATGTCTACGTGCTTATCATTGATTATGTTTAATAAAGTCCCAATTCTAAATCAGTTTATATAAATACTGCTGTTCAACTCTGGTCCATTAAATGATTTCAGCAGATCCCTAGAACAAGGAACCAAAAGGAGATTATTACAAGTTAGAGAAGTAATCTTATTAATTTTAAAGACTTGTTCTAACAATAAAAACATACAAAAATGTTTCACAATTTGCAGTGAAATCTCACTCATGCCCTATTACCACAATACCAGCTATATAAAAATTTAGTTATTTTTGCACTGTATTTTCTTGAGATTCCTCAGACACATTTTTACGTTGCAGTCTAGTAATACATATTACAGTTTTCCCTGTGGTATCGAAAATGGTATTGGGTATCTAAGTATTGTATCGAAGTTGCAAATAGTAGCATCATAACAACACAAATAGTTACAAAGATAAACTAGAGGAGCTTGACAATAATAATTAGTTGATGGGTTAGAACAATATTGTTCGTGGCCTTCAAAATGTTTTAGTATGACATTCAGGTAATTTGGTAAAAGTTTGTTAACAGTTAAGACAAAGAGCAGAACCAGAAGTTTGCATTTGAGAACACGATGATGCCTCAAGAAAGAAGAACGGCACGAGTCAGTTTCTTCTAAACTCCAGCATCAGAGAACGACTATTTCATTTCCTTTTTGGACGTCCACTGTATCACACTTTTTGCTTGCTAGTCCAAAACATAAATTGAGTCAGAAAACGCATAATGCATGTGGTAAATACAATGATTCAATGGAGACTGTTCAGACCTGCTCGTTGAGTTTGGGGTGAGATGGACCCTGATGGATGAGAAGCTTGACAATGCGTTGATCTCCCTTCCAGGCAGCCAAGTGGAGAGGATAACAGCCCTTGTTGTCAGCGATGTTTGTCAGAGCTTCATTCCGCAGCAGTACCTCCACAACACCACTGAGAACCAAAAGACAGAGACATTTTGAGGTCTGCGGGACACCTTTCCAAGAGTCAGTGTGTATGATTAGATGATCTAGAACGAAAGTAAACATGGCCACATCTCAACAGGCTTTAAAGTGCAGTTGTGGCCTAGTGGTTAGGGTGTTGGAATTGAAACCCAAATCAAGTTGCAGGTTCAAATAATGTACAAGCAGGTACTAAAGAGTCCTTGAGCAAGAAATTTAAGTGCAAATGTACTTGAACTTAAGTAACTGTTACTAGCCTACTTGCCTACAATTCATTCGTTTTTTTTTTTAATTATTTAGAAAACAAAACAATATTGGGGGAAAAAACATTTACCATTCAAAGCATTTTTACTGTTTGATGTAAATCAATTTACGCTTTAATGGGGGGTGGGATCACAGCATTCCAAGTATCAGAAACATCAGAAGAATGTGTGAGTTTCCTTTTAACTAAGAATTTAGATTATATGATTCAAATAACGATAAGATATTTTCTTATTTTTGTATTGTATTGTGATTTATTGTATTGTTTTTATTTACTCATTTTTACTCCTGAATGTTGTACTTTTTTACCCACCCACCCAACTCCACCCCAGCCCAAAAGAAAAAAACTAGGCAATTGTTAAAAGCGTTTCACTGCATGACATACCATGTATGTATGTATAAGAACATGACAAATGAAATTTGATTTGACTTGAACTGATTTACTTAGTAAAGTATAATACAGTCTACACGTCTGGAGTTACCAGGACCCACCTGTGTCCATTTAAAGCAGCATGGTGTAGAGGAGTGTATCCAGTGCTGTCCACACAATTCACATTTGGCCCTCTCCAGATACTGCAAATGCAACAAAAAAATAAATGTTTATTATGTGTATTAAAGCGGAAATCTTGAAGCATGCGAGACGACCACCAAAGGCCCAGTGGGAGGCCGGATTTAAGAGTCCATACCTAGTGATGATTCATCTTGATGCTACAGCTAATGCCACTGGATTTAACATCATCCTCCCTGTAGAACAGCGGCTTCCTAAAGCAATCCACCGCTTGTTTTATGACTCTTATCTAAACGTGAGTCATGTGTGAATCTGGAGGGTGAATTACGTGACTGGACGGAGGTTGTGAGGTCATTGTGTGAACCAGTTTTTCTGAAAAGACCAGACTAAAACAGAAGCTGACAGAGGGGATCTAAACCAGAGCTGAGAACATGATCAGAGCGTCAGAGTAAGTAATGTTTAGGTTGTTTTTTAAGACTTTTGGATATTTATGACCCATTTCAATTTCTTTCTTTTTTTTCCCTCGTTTTAGTTGAAGATTTGTCTAGATTAAACAACTACACTTATTTCAGTAATGTATAGTCAAAATCAATTTTTGACTATATTCAATTTTATCTCCACAGCCAAGAATCACAGCCTATTAAATTGATAGTGACATGGGCACTAGGGTTGAACATTTAATCACCCCATAATAATGTGTTACAAATAATAAAAAAAAAAACTTCAGTCAGTCAAAGAATGTGGTGCTGACACGTTTGGTTGTGAAATTTTAATTTAAATAGTCACTAAAGTTCACCTTTGCTCAACTCTCCGATATTAGCATTATTCCTCCTAAAAAACATAAATGTTTGTTAGAACAAAATAATGAAAACTTTAATCATAAAAAGTACGAGTAGAAGTATCTATTGTTAATATAAAATACATTAATATTTCTATGCTGTATTCACATGTGATGCTTAATTGTGGTTAGGACAAATGTATTCTTTTTAATAAATTGAATTTGCCTTTCCAGTTGTAAACAATTTATTTTCAGATATAACATCTATGTGTGTGTCATATTATACTGTTCACCATATTAGCAATATAATTATGTAGATGAGATAAAGATGTCATATCGCGGTATATGATTTCACTTGGCGTCACAATTAGATTAAGCCGTTTAAGCAGCCACAATGAGATTTAAACAGAGTTTAAGAGCAGCACGTGTAGTTGCGTACAAATTACATTGCTTGGCGAATTTGTTGAAACTTTGCTGAAACTGTTGAAATGCGTTGACCACTAAACCTTTAATTTTTCTATTTGCTGGAAACAGACATACACAAAAAAGCTCCAAAACTCGCTCGAAATAGGTCGCGGGTTATCTCCTGCATTGTGCTGAAATTATTTATAAAAGATATGCTAATTTGCAATTTGTCCACAAATGACACAGACCTACTTTTCAGGCATGACAAAAGTAAATGCAAAGGTGCATATTTATTATACAATTGATTATTATTCTGTAAATCGTTCAGTACATTGTTCACTTTTCAGAACAGATTCACAAATTCACGATCACATTTCACACAAACAAATGTTATCTCAAATATGATTAAAATACTGCCCCATCGCATAGTTATAACTTCACAGCTTTTTTATTTTTAGTAACCCCAAGATAATAAATTAATTTTTAATAATAAACCTTTAACAGGACTCCAATAATAATAGACTTTCAAATCCAAATGGTTCAATTCTAATGAGCAGCTTGGTCCGCTTGAATTCAAGCTGAATCACAAAAGATTCTTTCTTCATGTAAACAACTGACGTAGATTGAACAAGAACACCCGAGGGGGCTTCATTAACGTAAATCTTTCTGTGTACTGGCCCATGTGTAAGATCCAGCAGCTGTGAGGAGAAAAGCCCTGATTCACGGAGACAGTGGCTGGAAGAAATCAGGATGATCACGTGCAGCGATGCTGCGTTCGCTCCCTCACCATCCAGACAAAGAAGCACAATCCAGGGCCCAAAGACCACAGACAAAAAAACAAGAAAGTGATAATCTCTGGAAGGGGGAAGAACAGACTCCAAAAATGTGCTGCAGTCTTTAATCACAACTCATGGTGAAAAAAAAACCACAAGATGATGTGATCCACGTGTTAAAAAATGCATGGTTTTGGACAGAAATTAGTACAAAGCATATTTTACTAATTAAATATGTTTTAAATTGTATTACTTCATAATTGGCTTTATAGACTTTTGACTTGGACCTGACTCAATCTTAATGAAAAACGTTTTTTCATTAAATCTGACATCATACTGAACCACATGGGCATCTCCGGCCCATTGAGTTCTTCATTGACAGCTCCATGGAAACAACATTCAGAATGCTGAAGAAAATGTTCTGCCACGCTGGCAAACACATCTGATTCTTGAATATTGAGCTACACAATTAAAATGTTCTCTAAGTTCAAGTTCTGAGCATTTTGTAAGGCGCTTTTCACAGTTTTAACCGTCTCAAAGCGCACGATTGAATATGTACGAGAATTGTTGCTTTTTATTAATTTGATCGTCTGGATTGTTGGTGTTAAGTAAATGGCTATAATTATTACTATGACAAAGACAAAGACCCTACCCTGCTACCCTAATAAAAAAAGACACTAATAAAAAAAATATTAGAAAGCAGTTAAACTACTTTTAACTTTGAGCCACCTGCTTCTTCAATCCATAAGTCGAAAGGAAACACATCTATCCAGCACAATTTGCAGTAAAAGTCTGAAACACTTTGGGAAGTCATGCTGGAACACATCGGGAAGTCAAAGAATAATGAAGAAAATATAATCTTAACAGATGGTTCAATTGTCCAAAAGTGTGAAAGACAATTGTCATTGTTGGGAGTCTGTCCAGCACCAAAAACAAACATGAAGGCTTATACCTACTAAAAACATCCAAAATACCTTGCAATTCTTGCAACGGCAATTAAATCCACCTGGCATTGTTTCATTCCTTCCACAAAGTCAGCAGACCACTTCATGACGTGACACTTAAGTCAACGCAAGACATCTGTGGCCCGACTACCTAGCGTTACATTTTCTTTTCCATATTTACAATTCAAACTTTGAAGGGAAAATAGCTGAATATCGTTGTGGTCTGCCGCTAACCGGCTTCGAACCAGCTTAACACATCTCTGGAAGCTGACAGGAAAGTCCAGCCTTTCAGGACTCAAATTAAAATTATGAACAGGCAGCGAGAGCTGCCTTATATAACAGCTCTCATAATGCCACATTTAAGCCATTATGGAAAAAACAGAAAAATCTCAACGTGGGAAAAGCATACAAGAAGGAAGCCACAATCAAAATTGGCCAAGTGATCAAAGTAAGCATGTGTGTCCATTCAACATAGAGAACTTCAGACCACCCTTTAACAATGGTAGGAACCTTCCAAACCTGCAAAAAGGTTATCCTCAAAACTAGCAACAAGACAAGTAAAACCAAAGCAATGACTTACAAATCATCACACTACTACGATGAAGAACATGACACTGCTCCTGACCCGTATGAAGCATTTCCTGTAAAGATGTTTTTCTTGCACTCTTTGGCAAATTGGTGCACTTATGCTGCATGAATTATTGTTGTATTATTCAATAAGTTTGTGCCCAAAGACTCAACCTGTAATTTGCTTATTTTCTGCAAGCTACCAAGTTTATGTGCTTAACAATGCCATGGTTTGTTTGTTTTTTGGTTTGGATTTAATGTACTTGTCCATCACTCAATTGTCAAACCCCAAAAAAGGATGGAAAATCCTACCACTGCACCACAACTGCCACACCTGCTATATCACGTAAAATCAATACTTTCTCCATTGATTTGTTGTAATGAGATATTTCATTTGATTATCTAAGTTTTAGGCTTTAAATGTATTTTAGCACAGTTTTGCAGTTAAATGACAAATGATCCAGGATTGCAAAAACAATTCAACCATCTCAGCCCAGGCTGCAATAGCACAATCAACACAACGACATCAATGTCCAGTCTCGATTCTGTTATTTTACCTGAATGTCGTCATTTTGTGACACTCATTTTTAACAATAGTTCCCTAGGATCAAGTAAGACTGTTCTTTCCATAGCCAGATTAAAGAATACAGAAATCTATAATAAAATGGGAAGAGAAAATGCGCATTAAATTCAAAAATTCTTCAAGAATGCCTAGAAGAACCATATTACCCCAGGATATAAGCTGCAACTCAAAGGCATGAGACCAGCACTGCAGGATATTCTTCATCCTCTTACAGTTAGTTACAGATAAACCTGACACACACACACACACACACACACACACTAAACATAGGGAGAAGAAGAAAATGTAAAAGAACATGGTGTTGGAAGCATGTGTATTTGGTAACAGCCATGTCAATGAATGTTTCAGTGTAAAATCAAGACTGAATGATATATGGCTCGACCTAGCTTGCTGCAGTTTGCTTAACAACATGGTCAAATTGAGAAGTGGTACAATATGGCAGTTACGGTCCAGCAGTAGAAAGTTGGACCTGCCAAAAGCATTGCAAGTTCAAATGCGGGTCCAGAGGGTTTCACAACTGAGTGTTCTTGGGCAAGACACTGACCCCCAAATGCCCATGGCTGACACCATAGCTTAAGGCTACTGCTCCGGATTGTATGTGTGTGTAACATCACTAGATGGGATAATAAGAGCACAATTTTGATATGGTCCCTAGGGGCCATATTGACCAACTCAGATAAATAGGAAATCGTAGATTCATTTGCAGGAATAGAAAGACATCTTGTCAATAAGGCAGATAAAAAAAAAAACTAAAACAAAACATATTTGCTCTCACATTTATACAAGTATATTCCAATCTACAAAAATCCAATTCTATTTATCCATCCACCCATCCTTTTGTCTGCCTGCCTGTCTGTCTGTCTATCCGTGCAGAAATCGATCAATCACTCAATCTATCTATCCATCTTTCTATCTGTACAGTATATCCATCCATCCATCCATCCATCATGCATTCATTAATCGGATGGCATTCATCTATCCGTCCATCAACTTGTAATCCAACTATGTATCCATCTGCTAACTTTATATTCATCCAATTAATATGACAAAATGACTATCTGCAAAAACAGGGGATAACACGTTTACCATGATGGCCATGATCCAAATTCTCCTGCAAAAAAAAAAAAAAAAAGTAATTTGTGTGACAGGTCCAAACAGGGCTTAGCCATATCTAACAACAATATGCCGATGGAAGGCTGATATGTGTTACCCAGTGCCCGGGCATTGGAGTTTAATTAAGCGTATGGAACCCGGTGCCAGAACTAGATACATCACTGGCAAAGACTCATCAGAATTGCCTTTATCTCTTCCCTACAGTGCACGATTTACTCATTATGCGCCAAGCTGTCTGCCCGTATCACCTCATTGTCCTGAAAACAATAAGCTGCAGAGACGTTCCACAGTTTATCTGGGATCTTGCGTTTACATTAGCATTTGAATTGTGAATCCTTTAATTCTGAAGAAATTATCAACTTTAAAGTAAGACGATGGATTGAAAGAATTTTGCTCAAAGAAATTCAGTCGACAGCCACCAGTTTAAAATAATGAAAGCCTTGGAGAAGAAGTGTCAACATGTCATTTTGAATCACCAAGCATCTGTTTCTTGGGTGGAATGACTGAACTAGCGACATTTTTACTGCTACCTGGGCTGAACAGAAAGCAGACAGAAAGCTACCATTAATGCCCTTGAGATGTGGACATTTGTTTAAGACTGCTCTGAGAATGATGCACTTATGATGGCCTGTTTGGTTGAGCGAAGCAAAAGACAGGTTTAAATGTCTTCTTATATGATCAGCCTTTCAAGAGACAACAGGTAGACGTATGATGGACATGCTTTTTGTGGGTAGTAAACGACCCACTTCTTTCATCTCGAAATAGCAGCTGCTGTTCCAGTTTGGCTTCGGTCAGACCAAACTTCACTGGAGAGAGAGACTCAAATAAAGTGCTAGAGACTTGAAAGGTTGACCAGGCATCCAACTTGACTAAATCACATGCTCAACTAAAAAAAAAAAAAAAAAAAAA
>CM051495.1:8137586-8157310 GCA_028031935.1 Paedocypris micromegethes
AAAAAAAAAAAAAAAAAAAAACATTCAAACAGCAAACCTAACACTTTGAGACAACTGTCTAGTGCTTTGAGACAGTTGTAACTGCGAAAAGCACCTTACACATGCACTGAACAATTATATAATTAGAATAACCTAAACAAACATTTTGAATATTCAAAACATTTATACATACATACAAATATTTAGTAAATATAGCATTATTTTGCACAATCTTGTTTATTTTAATTTTAATATTTTATTTTTTTCCCCAGCGTCCAATCAAAATGGCATGATTTTAATCAGATATTTTCTCTTTCTCTGGCTAAGCATCATATAAAAACAACCAGGTCACTTTGACAAGATGACAAAAATGAACAGCATTAGTTACACAAGACTGAAACAGAGATATATGATGGAGAATAGAAACAAATAATTTTTTGAGGAACACAAAGCCACTATTAACCAGAAGAGTTCACACCATGCACCATGCTTCAAAATGAACAAAACCAAACCAGATCAGATCACTCAATTTTACCGTTGTGCAATTAAAATCATGTGCCATAATAACATCTGTGTGAACGTGCAATATTTGTGCACTTCTCTATGTTTTCATGTTTCATAACAAACCACTGCTTTTTTATGTAAATATGTTTGTTACATTTTTTTCTTGTATTTTTTTGGAACAAGAGGGAAGAAAAGACAGTCAGACCACATCCAAATTCATTTGTTTGAAAAATGCACACATGGCATCAACAAGTGACAAGTTAAATAACTGCACAAGTGTTAGAAAAACATGCATACTTCTTGATATTCTCTTTGCAACGAAAAGAAATAGAACTGCAACAGAATTAGAATAAGCAAAGAAATGGTCTAGACTGCCGGGCGACAAAAAGGCCGTTGGATGACTGTTCCGTCTTCAAATAAAACAATGTTTGAAGTTCGGAACCAGGAGTCATTGGTGCAAACAGCAGGTAGGTTTCAGCTTGGCAGGAACCAGACGAAGAACAGGAAAAGAGGCCATGCAGATTTCTTTCTACAGAGATATTCAACATTTCTGCTCAAGCAAAATATAGGTCTGCCTTTTACCAAAAAAAAAACAGAAAAACAATGAGTATTTTTTTAAAGACACCTAAAATGTTCCAATTGTGTGTGTGTGTGTGTGTGTGTGTGTGTGTGTGTGTGTGTGTGTGTGTGCGTGTTACGCTAGTGTAATAAAATTATTAACTAGTAAAATAATGAAGGAATGTGGCAGACCGTAGGTTATAACTGTATAGATTAAAATTAGTGCTGTCAAAGTTAACGCGTTAACTCATGCAATTAATTACATTTTTTTAATCGCGTCAAATTTTATTAACGCCATTAATCGCACTTCCGTTTTTTTCGGCACTTCCGGTTTTCTTGTATTTCCGGTTTTGCCGTTTTTTCCGGTTTTTGAGTTTCACTTCAAAACCATTCAGTATTATTTGTGTAGTTTTTTGCAAAGCTGAAATCACAGCGCACTTATAGAAATAATAGAGTGCAATTCAATTATTTGCAGTCTCTCAGACGACTGCGTGCGCATGCGCACTGCGCACAGACCACATGTCGGACTTTTGTTCCTTTAGATAAAAAACGTGTGATCAGTCTTTTCAGCTAGACTAATTATCTGTGCCATACTTTTGCCACAAAAATATACAAATACATATCTGTTGTCTCTTTTCCTCAAAATAAATTACTTATTTCTTTAATTATTATGATCGGCTCACCCATTGATTTCTATATATTACGGTATATTACAGTATTTAAACAAGTGTTTATTTTGTGTTGAGTTAACATTAATATACATTTTACACTTCAATATTCAATATTACAAGATTCTATACTTGTTCATGTTTTTAATAATTGTTAATACTAAAGAATTATTAATTATAAATTATTATTATTATTTGTGATTTAATCGCGATTAATCACAATTAATTTGGTTAAGTAAGTGCGATTAACTAGTTAAAACATTGTTATTGTCTGACAGCCCTAATTAAAATATAAGAGTAAAGTATGATACATTTGTAAGGGTTTAACGTTTCAGAAACGCTTCACTTTACTTATTCCATCCACTTTTCCATTTCTGGGTCACATAACCTGGAAGCTATAGCCAATCCAAACATTTCTGGCCCTGAAGGCTGGGCACCCACCATAAATTTGTTGCCAAACAATCAAGATGCAGGATTCACTTGACATTTAAATCAAGGTTCACATCCAAGTTATAAAAAAAACTTGGCAGACAGGCGAACAGGTGCTCTATGGTTTGCATATTTCTAGAGCTTTGTTTTTTTTACCTTAGAGAAAATGGCATGCTCAAAGCTGGCTGTCAATAAGGAAAAAAAAGCTGACTTTGAAATTGCGAGTTTAAGAGTGAGTGGCTTACAATACCGCAAATCTCTAAAATCTACAAGGGAGGAAGATCCTTTGCATATTTAGCGACTAAATTATGGAATGCTCTGTCTAGCACAATTCAAGACTAATAGTAAAGTTAATCAGTCCCTACAAGATTTCGCAGGATTTTTTTGCGATTGTTGCGGCCTAAAATGCCAAATGTTGCGATATCAAAAAGTAGCGGGAAAAGTTGAGGTTTTTCTCAACAGAATTGCATTACTGATCATGTTAAAAGTGTTCTTTGCAAGTTTGCAACTCCCCAAAAGCACAGGAATTCAAATTGCAGCAAAATTTATTTTATTTGCTCATTAGAATGAAGTGCATTTTTCTTTTTTCTTTCAGGTAAACGTTGCCTAGGTATTTTTCTCGCAGCTGGTGAAATCCAGGAATGGCTCCTCCATTCGTTACATGAAAAATAAATTTACTTAGCAGACAAAGAATAAACAGACAACAATTAGGCTCTGCAATAAATTGCATGCAATATTCATGCGTATCTCATCAGTAAAGCCAGTGTTCTATCATTTTTTGATACTTTTTTCCTATCTCGTGCTTCCTAATTGTTTTCATTTTTCCTAACTCGTGCTGTGCACATGCGCATTAAACAATCACGTCATGTTCAGCCTTCTTAGCGGTCCCGCCTATAAATATGGACCTCTGTAAACCTGATGATGCTGTTTTAAGTGGAGAATTTGAGCCGCCTTTATCCCGACTCAGGAAGGAAACATCTTCCGGAACCATCATCAAAATGGCACGGGACAACCAACGCACTGATTTTGTAGTGTTAGAAAGCCAGAGGAGACTGGCACCAGTGAGCCGGGTTCTCCCCAGGGTTTTTTCCTCGTTAGAGAGGTTTTTACCTGGCCACTGTCGCATATGTGCTTGCTCACTGGTCATTGTCATTGTCATAGTGATAATCATAGCCACATTTTTAACACCGACTACTAATGAATAAAAAGCAACAATCCTCTTACATATTCACACGTGCGCTTTGAGACAGTTAAAAACTGTGAAAAGCGCCTTACAAATGCTCAGAACTTGAACTTGGTCAGAAATGCCTGTGGGAAACAGAAAACCAATGCGCTTATTCTGCAACGAGACAATAGTCAATCCAAGCACGCACAATTTGAACAAAATTATCCTCCGAACACAGAGGTAAGGACCACAAAATTAAACCAAGTAAAATCAACCTATGAAGCGATCAGCAGTGTAATAGTTAAGTCAGCCACACACACAACAGAAGTGGGCAACGGAAGCCTCACATGGATCCTGAGAAAACACCAGAAACATTTCTCTGATGCTGAAATAGTCAATGAGTGTATGAGTGAAGTGGTGACTGCTCTGTTTGAAGGGACTCAAAAGGATGAAATAATCCAGAAAATATGACAAATACCATGTTCTCCACCGCTGCAAGGCAAATAGTAGTACTGTTGTAAAAATAGTAGTACTGTTGTAAAAATAGCAAAAGTAAAAGTCCACATTAATTTAATTGACAGCACAGACAATTCACAACTTGTGATGATCATTCTCAGATTTGATAAAGAAAAGGGAGGTGAACAATGTTACACCAATTTTATGAAGTAATTTGGGTCTTACGAAACTCACACAAGGGGGGAAGATATTTATGAAGCTGTGACATTATAGCGTTTCTATACTGATGACATTTACATTGCTGTTTTTAAATTGTTGAAATTTGACCGCTACTTTTTTAGATCCGGACCTCGGACTGAACGGAAATTTGGTAAGTGGACCTTTCAAGTTTATATTTGAGGACCTCTGTTTAGGTGATCTGATCTAAATTCGGTTGTAAAGTCATACAGTCACAAAATGTCTGCTAAGATGGAAAAATATTTGGTTATTATACACGGTTAAAGACGCATATTTATCTTATGTTGTTTACAATAAAGCATCGGTTTAAAAGAAATTAATCTGGCCCAATTCATTAAATGGCTGTGATCGGATTGGGAAGGCAAAAAATGTGATTGGGACATCCCTTCTTATCTTTTATTCATTCTCTCTCTCTCACACACACACACCCCACACACACAGAAAGAGAAAACATAGCTCAGCACAGTCAGAGTAGTTTGGTCGTCTACATCAACCCTGGTCGACCACACACAGCTGAACAAACGTCGCCATTCTTCGGGAAGCACCTGCCTTTTCATTTCGCCCAACGCTGAACGTTCTTCAAACAGATCTCCCTCAGAAAAGATTAGAATCTCAAATCTGCCAGTCTCCGAATGTGCAACTCGGCATTCTACAGAATTTAAAAGTGTTTGGATTTCTCCAGTGCAGAACGGTGGAGTGGTGGGCAGCGAGCAGACTCGTTCAACGCCTGGTCAGGATCTTTCTGTGTGGAGTTTGCATGTTCCCCCCGTGTTTATGTGGGATGCCGCTGCTTTCCCCACACAGCCCAAAAATGTGCAGGAGAATTGGAATATGGATAATTGTCCATAGGTGTGAGTGAGAGTGTGTGTGTGTGTGTGTGTGTGTGTGTGTGTGTGTGTGTGTGTGTGTGTGTGTGTGTGTGTGAGTTTACAGAGTTCCCCCCGCTCTGTGATTTGTTGTCTTTCAATCTTGGGTGTGTATCCATTCTTCAATTCTATAAAGAAATTGCCACCCGCACCCAGAAATGAAAAGGTGGTTCAGAATAAAATTAATGGATTTATCACAAAAAAAAGGCCTTTGTTGCTGATAAAAAGATATTAGGAATGTTTAATCTAAAATACCAATAAGACAAATACTGCACTTACTACTCATGTAATTGCCATTTTTTTAAATAATAATGAAGTTTCAAAAATGTTCTTTAAACAAAATCATTTAAAAAAAAAAAATGTAAAATTAATTGAGGCCCCATGATCCGAACAAGGAGTCAATCCTGGAACTCTAGCTGAACTCTAGCTGAAAACACACAGCATGTCACAACATCAGCACCAGATCTGTATACTTCTGAATGGAGACAAGCGTGTTTAGCTGTGCCGATGACGAGCTGGGTTTCGACATTCCATGAAGGAAATAGCGACCAAATCTCAAATGCCTTCAAAACAAACCGACAAGTCTCGACATGACGTCTTGCTCCAAACAGCACAAAGGCGGAGAATAAAAAAGGGCTTCTTCTTAGAAAAAAAAACATATAGGAAAAAAAATAAATACTGTATGTACATATATAAAAGAATCATAAACTTAAGGCTTAATGCTAATGTTAAAATACTGCTACTCATAAAAAAAATCTGAAAGTGTTCAGGTAGAAGAATTCGCATTTGTGCTCAAAGAAACAAATAAATACACCTCATTGTGCAGAAGCTTTTATCCAAAGCGACTTGAAATTACTTCCGGTTTAGCTTGGGACTCAACCCCAACACATCAACCTTGCAAACATCTGCTCTGCTCAGCAAAAGCTGAAAAAGTGACTCAAAAAACAAACATGATTTTTTTAAAATGTGTGTATATGTCCTAATAGTGCACACTCACACACAAACACACACACAGTTTCAAAATGCAAGGTTTGCTACTGAATGCATGCGTGTTAAAGCTTTTTTACTATTTGATGTTATATTTGATAGATGCCCAAACCATCAGCATGTGACGAGTCCCAAAAGATCCTAAATGAGTCCAGATGTGGCACCACCAAAGAGAAGAAACCCCTCTGAGGTTGAAAGCAAACAGCACCAGCTATTTTTAAGTGTTCAGCATGATCCGTGCAGGACCACCAGACACCTTGTAACATCCCATTTCCAGCAACCTCGTGGAATCTCCATGAGATCCATTTTGTCTTTTATTGTAGAATCACCAACAACAGGCTGCAACTCAGCTTAATTGCACCTTCCAAATCATCATCATCCAATTAATTTTACAAGGCTCCACAGTCCACACATCTACAGTGCTAATTTGAAGTAGCACTAAATTTATAGTCACTTATATGGTCACTTGCTATAATCGCTTCACCGGTCACAGCTTCGCAGATTTCTTTAGTGCAATGTTTTTACAGCACATAACGGTGTTCTGCAACCTGATTGGACCACTGTCATTTAATGTCCTCCACGCAGACACTTGTACCTTCAGCCGCCATCGGGCATCGGGTCTTCAACAGCCTTCAAACATAAATGCTGACTTACTTGCATATTTTGCCGATTGCAGGTTATTTCTAGAACGCAAGTCTCATGATTACCGAGTGAACACTGTACATGCTGTAAACCAATGTAAATGCAGTGAACGCCCAGAGATAGATAAGCCGAGTCATACACTAACTGCACAAAAGACTATTGACATTCGCACCACTTACTGATCACAATCACATTGCTTCCTTTAACACTTGTCAATGAGTCGCTCGCTGATAAGGAAACGCAGATTGATCCTGTGGGTGGGCCTGCTTAAAGGAGACATGAAGGAACATCTGTTTATGTTTTGCTTCTGAACTGGCGTTACTGGTCAAACCTTTATTTATCACAGAAACTATAGTTCTCAAGACCAAACTCAGCAGACGTTGATCCAACACTTGGGAGAACACTTGCTTAGCAAGACACAAAGACATCTAATGGGGATCGGGGTGGCAGAGAATGTAACTGTATTGAAACCAACAGGTTAATCTTGTTCAAAAGCATTCTTTATTTTAGATTAAAAACTCAACTAAACAAAGATGCAACCAAACAAGGAAAAAACAATCTTTCTAAAGAAGCATTTATATGATTTAAATGACACAAAGCTGCTTCAAATGTGTTTGTAATGAGTTCACTTTGATTATTAAGATTAAAAAGTACATTGGATCAAGCATTAGGTGCATAAACTGTTTGAAACACAACAAAACAAAACAACACAACTGATTTTTTCTAAATTGGGTTTGGTAACATTTCAACTTGAATATTTGGTTAAGACATTAAGGAGTCCATACAGGAATCAGTCTCTCCCAATTTTCCCTGTTTATTTGTGATTGCAGGAATAAAACAAAATGGAAACTGGCACTGATATGATACTTCGCAATTGCATGCAAACATTATAAGTGAGTACAAACGCAGAGAACAACTGCATGCACTGACTGCTGTATTTTCATTTCGAAAGCAAGTGCACCAGCCAGTCTGACAGTAGGTTTGATTCAGGGATTTCCTTTGAAAAAATAATTCTGGACCTTTTAATGGCTTTTAATGTTTCAAACGCCACCCTAGTAAACATCAGGATAAGGGACGTGTGACAACAAGCCACTCGAGCCTTCACGATCGCGACTGCGTCCTTCCTTACTCTTACCTGAGGAGACTGGAGAGGGTGTGGGAAGAACCGTGTCCCCCGCTGCCCAGATTCCCGGACGACCCTGCACCCCCCGCAGTACTCGATCCGGCCGATTGTCTCTTTCCCGACAGGAGCTTCTCAACGGCGGCCAGATTCCCGGTGCGCGCCGCCTCCAGCAGTTCCTGCTCCTTCCCCATCTCGCCGAGAGCAGAGGAACGGCGGAGAGACGATCACACAGCCACACAAATCCACTGCACGTGCCTCCGACGCCAAAACACGCATCGGAGAAGTGAAACGACAAGCTCTCGTCCCACGCCGTCCACCGGCCGTGGCTGTATCCGGATTATTCCCGCTCGGACCGCAGCCGCTGTGGGTAAACTTTCTCTCCCAGTGCCCGCACAAACTTCCTTTGGCACCGCGTGACACGTCACTTCCTGGGCGGTTGAGCCCCATTTGACGTCACTTTTGCTCGGAATTATGCATGGTCATTTAATTAAGTCGATGATGGCGGAAGAGTATTAAGGGGATTGAATCGATGACATCTATTATGTGCTTAAACGGATGGTGTATCCTGGTTTGAGAGAACGAAAACATCCTTGTGGTTAAGGGAAGAAAAAATATATACAGTATACTGTATATGTATATATTTATACAGCATATTTTATACATGTGTATATATGATTTATACATGTGTGTATAATGTGCACACACACACACACACACACACACACACACACACACACACACACACACACACACACACACATTAATACATCTTCTACCGCTTCGTCCTTGTCGTGTTTGTGTGAGTGTATATGCGTGTGTGAGTTTGTGAATATATTGTAAATATATATATATTATTATACATTATCTTTACATGTATATACAGCGTGTGTACACATAAACATATACAGTAAATTGCCCGTAAAATAAAAATCTAAGGGTTTTCGAAGTCATGTGAATTGATTCTTTTTTTTTTAAATACGTGCGTGTTGTGCGACATCTAGCGCTCAAACACACGTTTCCTCAAGCGACTCTTATTTTATAATTTACCGGAAGTTGTCGAAGGCTCGTCGACGTCCAAAGCAGAGGTTTGTAAACGTTTGTCCAAATGTATGTGTTCTAAGCAATTTTATAGGACTTTCCTGCTTTACTCCATAAACGCCAGTGTCCTCTTATTATAACCTAAGCCATTTACTGCTCAACTTCGTTGTTTGTTCTAATTTGTGCCTCCCCGTTCTGAAATTGTCATAACAAGTACAGTTTCAATATATGCATGTACTAAATTCTTATGTACAGTGTGCGTGTGCGTGTGCGTGTGCGTGTGCGTGTGTGTGTGTGTGTGTGTGTGATACAACTGCATGCCAAACATTTGAACAACGCCAACACAATATAAGTGTAAGAACTAATGTGTAGTCAGGAAATTAGATTAATCTATATGGTGGCAGGAAAGACATGGCAGATCCGGCCCGGATAAAACCAGAAACAGTGGGAAAGACACTAGGAGAGAAACCTAAGAAGACAGAGAGCTCAAGTGATGGTATGGCGAGTGGAAACACAGTCTCTGAACCCACCACAGCCCATAGCAGCATTCAAGCAGAGGGCAAAACTGTAAGTCACTAATAAGATTGTATATCTGTACAGTATTTGCCATCTGAATTTGAATAAGGTAACCGACCTTTGATTTGCTGTGTGTGTGTGTGTGTGTGTGTGTGTGTGTATGACTATTATGTTTTATTTGATTGTACTTAGAGGTCATCAGAAGATGCTGCTCATGTTGGAGATGGAGAGGATGAGGGATCTTCATCTCTTCTTCCCCCTGGAGCTAAAAAGCTAAAAGTGGAACAAGACAAGAAGAAAGAAAGGCGACATAAAGTGGATGAAGATGAAATACAGAAGATGCAGTGAGTCAAACACGGAAAACTTATTCTTTGTCCAATTTGGACAATAAGGCACAATATTAAAACCATTTATTTCCTATTTTTGTTTCACACAAAGCGTATGGTCCCCAAAACAAAGCATTTAGGAACGAACTTTTTATAAACTCATTCACAACTTTAACTTTAAACATTGTTATCTTTTAACACGCACAAATAAACATAAAAACACTAACACAAATTTCAGTCTTCAACACGTTTGATTTTAATGGATTTTGGGATTATGTGTGACTGGATCGCTCTTGTGGGGATTATTGCAGTCAGACTCTCCGCTGTTCCATGATAATTCCGCTTCCTTTCCTGGTTCTTTGGTTAATCCAACTGGAATGAGCTCTGAATTATCAGAATCAGAAAAAGGATTATTGCCACATTCTGTAGGTTACACAGCTAGGAATGTGTCTTGGTGTCGATCACTGAGAAAACTGTTTGCAGCGCCGTTTTTTTTATGAAATTAATTCCATGCATGAAACGTCAAATGCAATATTTAGTATTTTAAAACTTCCAATTGCTTCAAATGCATTTGACAGTATTTGGGAGAT
Organism: Paedocypris micromegethes; assembly: GCA_028031935.1. Classification (NCBI taxonomy): domain Eukaryota; kingdom Metazoa; phylum Chordata; class Actinopteri; order Cypriniformes; genus Paedocypris; species Paedocypris micromegethes. Next base: position 8,147,671 of record CM051495.1, read on the forward strand.
TTGTTGGGGAAATAAATCTATGCCAAACGAACATATCAACCTTAGCTGCAACTTTTCATAAAACGCTTTTTTGGAGCGGTTTCATACATGTAATTAATATCAATAATTAATGCTCTAACAGACGGCAGTGTTTCAAACTAGTAAAGTGAGTAGGCAAAATGAATAGAATTCAGAATAGTCACCGAAGTGTTAAATGTTAATATGGTCATAGCTCACTCTTTGAAGTTATGCATTGCTTTACTAGTAGTGATGCTAAAAGTAGCTGCGCACCTTTGTAGCATCAAAGTCGTACTGAAGCATTCTGACAGATTTTAGAAATAATAAATCCACATACAACCATTATGTAATCACAGCCAAAGTTCATACAAAAGCACACCAGAGTATAATTTTTTTTTTTTGCCTTATTCCTACCTAACCGTTTTCTAACCAATGATCATGATCTCTCCTCTGGACATGTCTAATTAATCTCAATCTGGTCTATGAACATTTTAAGACGAGTTGTCGTCTTGCTCCAACCTTGATACCCCAGAGACCTCCAGCATCCTCAGCTCTGCCTCCTTTTCGTCAGAGTGATGACTCTAACAGTGTGTTTTGCCTTCAGAGTTTTAGTGTCGTCATTTTCTGAAGAGCAGCTAAACCGTTATGAGATGTACAGACGTTCAGCGTTCCCCAAGGCAGCGATAAAAAGAGTGCGTGGCAAACCATAAACAACCTTCTTTCATTATTACTCAAATTACTTTTAAATATTGACTTTATTACATTTTGTTTCAGCTAATTCAGTCCATCACAGGATCTTCAGTTTCACAGAACGTGGTGATTGCAATGTCAGGCATTGCGAAGGTGTTTGCAGGAGAGATCGTGGAGGAAGGTTGGTTCAGGACACTGGTGCTTAAGAAATGGAGTTTTCATTTTGCGTTGCTTGTTTCTCAGCTCTTGATGTGTGTGAGAAATGGGGAGACACGCCACCGCTGCAGCCCAAACACATGAGAGAAGCCGTCAGGAGGCTGAAGAGTCGACAGCAAATCCCTAATACCAAGTGCAAACACATTCTCTTCCATTGAAGACTGCTATATTCCATCACATCCTGTTTTATACTCCCAACATGCAAAATTGTAAAATGTTTGTTCGTGTCTAGAAAAAGTACCATAGCATTGACATTTTTTTAATATTGTTTTAGTGTTTGCTCCAGTTGTTGTCTAAATATTTCTTTGAATAATAAATGGTAACGCTCATCACAATGCGTGCATACGAATAGCACAAAGGTTTAAATCAGTGTTCAACATTTCACATATACAAATTGAAAATGAGGATATTTAAAATTTGTCTGGTTGCAAAAACTTGTGAAGTTAAAAATCAATATTTGTCGGATTCACCATCCAATGCTGATGTTAACATGTTTTGCAAATCGTTTTGAGGTGCCTTTATGTCAAGATTTCTCATATTTCACAGAACAGAATGGATACGGTTGTCTTTAATGTGAGAATACGACCCAGGTTTTGTTCTTCAGAGAAAAATAAAGTTCTCTCACAAATGCAGATTTTTATTCTTCCTTTCGCAAATTTGGGATAAAACTAATCCTGTTTTAAATGTAGAGATTTTTCTCTGAATGTGGCCTTCAAAAACTGTCTGAGGATTTTCTAAATGAAAGTGTTTTTTTAATATTAGGACATAAGAAACTTTATTGTCATTACACAAAGAGGAGCCTCAGTAGAGTAAACCAACTAAGATCGCACAATGTATATCTGGCATAACAGGATTACAGTATCATCGTCGCCATCAATTTTGGTTTGTGAATGTCTAAAAATAAATGACAAGATGTTCCACAGGTTTACATTAAAAAAAATTTAATGCTCAACATGGGTGTCACAGAGGTACGGTTCACAGAACCAACAAAACAAAAGTGGTTTTATTTCATGTCATGGACCAATGGTCAAATCTGAGCCGTCTTTGGTTTTGTTAGTCAACCAGTTAATCATAGAATAAGCTAAGACAGTAATATTGTACGTTTAACCACCGATTAATTGTCCAGTGCTAATACAGTAGATTATTCATATCACGGCTGTTTGCGTCTTGACTGATAGAAACTTGCCAGAAAAAGTGGAACTGCTTTAAAGCTTCTGATACTGAGAATGTCTATTCTGACACAAGGAAAACATGATCGGAACACATTTTTAATCTCTGTAAAAACTATATTAAAGTAAAAACTCAATCTGAACCACATGTCAAATGACTCATAAAAAGGACTGATAAAGCACTTGATCGTGAAAGATTTCAAGTAAAGTCATGCATAAAACACATTGTTATTTAATAGCCATGCAGTGAAAGTTGTGTTATAATTTCATTCTATATGTTCCTACTGTATATTTTCTGTTTAGTGGAGTCCAACTTTCGCTTTCACAAAAACCTTTGGAAGACAGAATTTAAGACTAACCAAAGTGTATGCTACACATTTCACAAGAAGAGAAACACTATACAGTATTTAGAGAGAGAGAGAGAGAATGTGAAAAAGTGAGAGAAGTTACAAATTAGAAACATAAAAGGGTTTGCATTGACAGCAGAAGCTCATTAACCCCCTAAACGGCAGGGGGAAATAAACAGGTGGGGGCATAAAAAATGCATATACATAAATATATAACAATTATTGTTTTTCATTTAAACTGAATAAATCTAACAAATGTTATGATGTAACAGTGAAATAAAATGTAACAAGTCTGTAACAAAACGGATTTGTTTCAATAACAAAAGTAACAGGATTTTCTTCCCTGAATAATCCTATAGCGTAACATAAAAATACATCTGTGCTGAGCGTAACACTGAACCACTGGACAGTAGTAATGTAGCTTTACATGGATGAAGAACAGATACAATCATCATCTGAATCTAATCCATCCAGTGTGAGCTTGTGTGACAGAAAATGAAAGTGGTGGTGGGCTTTTAATGTCAAAGTGCTTTTTAGCTCAGTCCACATGTGACAGACGACCCACCAGGATCTATACGCACATTAAACAGCAGCTGTATTGTGCTCAACAGAAGCATCTAGAAAGAACTCAGCTCTGTTCCAAAACCCAAACATATTAATCCTATTAAAATTAATGTTTTTTTTCCAAATTGTTTTTACTTTTCTTTTTCGTAATTTATTGATCAGGTGTGCATGTAACTTTTGCTATTACTAGGATGCTAACACTGCACAATTGTTGACCTAAAAAATAACACGTTTAGAAAATATACTTAAACTTAAAAAAGCAACAATACAACAACATGTAATAAGAGATTCTAAATTAGCTATTTAGTAGATATTTTTCTATAGCTATTTTTACATAGAAAACAAAATGAAAAATAAAAATGGGTATATAGAGACAAATACTTCAGTAACAATTTACATTCCTGTAAAGGACAAACAGAAATTATAATTAAACAAAATTTACACATTTTACATTATGGCCATTTGTAGATTTGTAGACAAAAAAAAAACCTACTGCAACTACATTTAAAATATTTCTTTTTAAACTTTAACTCAACACATGTTACTAAATGTAAAAAAAAAAAAAAAACCTTACATTCTAAATTAAGTTGCCTTTTAGTAATAAATAGCAACTAAAATGTATACAGTATAGGATTTACATCCATGTAACAGAAAAACAGTTTTTGCATTTTCTTTTTTGTGTTAGACGAACATGTGTACATGCGTTTATTCTCAAGTTAGCAAAGTTAACTAATTCGTCAATTACGTATTCGTGAAAGTTCAATAAACATTATCACAGCATTTGTCAAAGTAATGACAAGTTCTAGGTTTTGGAACCGAGTTCTTATTTCGACAGCTTTAGTACCATAAAATATAAAACCTGCCCTGATACTAACACTCACTGCTCATGTGCAAGAAGCATGCAGATACAAGTTTAGAAATGATCAAGTGTGTAACTACATTTCTGGCCTGTCTTACTGGAAACGTCGCTGCTGTAGTGAGATGTTGTCGAGTGAGATGTCACTGTGCAGAAAGACTAGCCAGATCACAGAAGAAAACAGGTCTAAGGAAAAAATGAGCAACAACAAGGCTCTCGTCTTCTTGCCATTAAGGAAAAAAATCTGTATTATTACTGTGATGTGTTTGCCCCCCCCCNCCCCCCATCACAAGCTGAAGGATGGGTTGTGTTTTCGAACTTCCTGTAGGAGGCGCTCTCGGTCAGACAACGCTTTCTCCAGAGCCGACTGCGCAATCTCAAGCTTGGCCTGCAGTGACTGTGCCAACAGAGAGACACTAACACGTTAGGTTTTACTATTTTGCTTAGAAATTATGTGGGAAATTAAAGGTTGAATTACGTATAATAACTGATGGTTGGAAAAGTTAAAAATACCATTAAGATGAGTTTTTCCAAGTTGACTATATTTGCAAGTGATTAATCTATTGATCAAAAAATGTGTTCTATTAGGTGTTTTACATTGATTGTGCAGCATTTTATTATATTAATTCTCTTCAATTGTGAACAGCTAAACCATAAAAATCCTTATTTGCCTAAACTCATGATGTTAGTAAAACTGTGTTTAAAATTTTTATACGTGTGTATAACATTATAAAGTTAAAAGTTTGAAAACTATAATATATTATAATTTCATAATTTTTAGAATTCCTACCTTGTTCTTTTTGTTAGCTCTTGTGCAGGACTCTTCATCAATCTCTTTGTTCCCCACGCACTCCACCTCTTTTTGATTTTGCGAAGCTGTGTGTGTGAGTGTGAGTGTCAATGACTGACAAACATCATGTAAGCCCAGCATTATCAAAGAACTTACATCTTAGACAGAGTATGCCATCGTCCAGACGTTCTATCACAACATCATCCAGAGAAAGGAGCATAGGAACCGCCTGAGGAGCAGTGGGGTAAACACGTGGGCAGTCATCCTGCAAAAAAACATTGATTTTATATCTTGTATTTTATTTCAACCATCACACAGAATTGTCAACTCCTGAAGGCGGGACACAATTGGTGGCCATTACACCATCACAAAGAGTGACACATACACATTCACACATGTTTTAAGAAAACAGAAGACCCAGAGGAAACACACTATGCCGCGTACTGCTAAATATTAACTCTTAATGGCCTTCTCAACTGTTACTATTGCTGTACCTTTATTGTAACAGCGCTGTCCCGTAGCCACAGTCTCATTGGCTGGGAGTCTGCGCTGAGTTCATCCTCCAAGAACGGCCCAATTGTGTTTAAGGTGGAAGCCAGGAGCTCAGCTTTGCACCCAGTCAAACACATCTCCATGAAGCCCACACTTTCGGACAAAGGGGTGTGTCGGGCAGAATTTGGCCCCACCTCCAGCCTGAGAGCGGCGGCAGCGGGCAGACTGAGAGATCGAGGGCTGGGAGACAGAGGAGCAGTGGGAGAGATGCTGCCAGCTGTGGAAAGATGAGAGAAGATTATATTTTTAATCCTATCTGCAATTTGTTTTGACAATAAATCATTAAAAAACAAATTTGTAACATGCTATGCTTTACTATACATTTCAGCATTCCATGAATGTTAATCTAGAATAAAAAATTATACATCGTTTAATAATTGTTTGTTTAGTATTATAATACACGTTTCAACAAAATACTGATAACAAGACTCCGTAGTTTCATTTCAACCTGGTTTAATTTTGAAAAGATAAAAATCAAGAGACTGGTTCAGATTTTGGTCGAATGCAATTTATGGAAATGTGTGCAAAATAATCATGAGATAATCTAATGCAGGATATGCATTTGTCTGAGATAAAAAAAATAAATAAAAATTCGCAAGAAAACAATGATGTACAATACAGATGATGTGTCCTAACCCATTGTCTGTGCCAAGCCACCCATGAGATCCGTTATCTTCAGATTGCCGAGCTGTTTAGGCACAAGATCCTGTGATTCAAGTGCCACCACCATATCTTCACCCTGCCTCTCTGCCAGGCATCTCACTTGGAACAAACTTAAAACCAACACGGAGACCTGGAAGCAGAACTTGTTTAACTGATGCAATCATTTATTTCTAATTCATCTTTTGCTACAACTAAGTGTTTGCCCTTTGCAGTCAAAATGTAAAAAAAAAATCTCCAAGTAAAATACAGTAGTACCTCGACTTGTGAATGGCTCTACTAACGAAAGATTCAAGTTTTGATGTGCGTCTTTTCTAGTTACAAAAATGTTTTAAGATACGAACAGCCAAATGTTGTAGCAACAAGATTAAGCAAGTCTTTTTCTTACGTTTAGCATGCAGGGAGATGAGTTTTGTACGGGTAAAACATGCAAAAGTCCAGAGGTGTAAAATGCAGTTGCTTAATCTTCAAGCACGTCAAATAAACGAACTAAAAAAAAATACACACACAATAAACAGCATGTGTGTGTTCGTATGCCTCCTCCTACATCATTCCATCTTCTCCCACTCAACGTTGTCATCGCATAGCTGCTTAACCCGAGAGATAAATGGAACTCATTTTTATTCTTTGCTTTAGTCCCACAGTACTAATTTTTTATTGTTAATGTTTATTAATGGTTTTTCTAATTACTTGTTTTTTTATTAAAATTATTACCAATATTTAATCATTTATAAAAAAAAATATTGTCTGAACCTACAGTAGGGCTTGGAACAAATTAGGGCATTTATAGTGTAAAATGTGTTTCTATTTCCAAAATATTCGCCTTACAAAAAGGGTTTGAAACAAATTAATATCGTAAATAGAGGTATCATTATTGTATTTGCATTAAGTTGGGTGTTTTAGATGAAAAACTCACGATATCTTGAGTGATGTCTTCGGTGCTCTGGGACAAAGAGCTACTGAGATCCGCAGAGGAACCACCTTCCGTTCCAGGAGCTGGACTGACACATCTACCCGAGTGCGCAGCAGTACCATTTGGATGCAAAGAATCGTTGCCAGCCTCTAAAGGAAAAAAAACACACACACAAACAACATGAATTTAAACTATTATAAACAAAAATGTATAAAATAAATGTTGCCGTACCAGAATCCATAAGGATGACAAAGTTATCACTCATGTCACTGTCAATTGATAAGCCGTCATCCCCGAGACTCCCCTCCAGCGTGGCGCTGTCACAAGAATTCTGGGAAGGTGACTGTTTCATGGACTGAAGCCGCAGGTTTCCCATGAGGGAGAGACTGGAATCTTCTGAACGTGAGTTTTGCTCCCTATAGACACCACATCGACAAATTATCAGTTTAACAGTAATGCTGCTTTAAAAGGGAAAATAATGTACTGTTCTATTTTTTTTACTAATCATATGTTAAACAGGAAAGTTTCTCTTATTATCTGAACAGGGGGCTATAATACGCTTTAACGTGAGCATCAAGAAAAGTTCAAATTTAAAGTAGTACAATTTAAAACGTCTTTCAATGGCAACTGTTCAACTGAGTGTAGCGGCTTTTCAGATGAAGACATCAGGAAACGTCCTCAACAAATGAGAACGGTCTTGCCATTTTGAATGATTTGAATGCAAATGAAAAAGAATGGATTTTACAAAAAACTAAATTGCCATCAAATACAAAAACAGCCACAATCCCGATGACTTACTTATTTTGAGGAGTGAAGAGCTTGGTCATTGCAGATCCTCGGCTGAGAATGCTGAAGGCATCTCTTGTGATGGACAGCGCTCCTTTGGTGAGATCCAGTGAGGCGCTCAGTGCTTCTTTGGTGACACCTCTGGTGGTGTTCAGGGCACTGGAAAGCTCCCCTTCCAGACTGAATGTGGAATCGTGTCTTGAGATTAGAGCAGGGTTCCCTGGTGAAAGTGGCGGAGACAAAGCATGTGCAACCGTTTGGTTTAGACCATCTTGCTCTGCTTGGCCATCTACTCCTTCTTCAATGGCTTCGCATGCCTCTTCCACTGAACCTTCCTGTTCAATGTCGTCATCTTCTTCGAATGATGCTATTTTTCGTTTACTGTGCTCCTGGTCTCCATTGTCACTGGCGTGGTGTGAAGGTGAGACATCAGAGTCCGTCATGCTGGGAGTATCTGTATCCACTGGAGAATGGGCTTCTTCAACAGGTTCACATACCGCCGGAGGAAGCAGTAAGGCAAGTTCTATTGCCTCCATTATAAATGAGACACAAATACAAGGTGGAGTGGTCTCTTTACGTTCCAATTGCTCTGACATTCCCTGGACATTCTTGGTCAAATCACCAGCCAACCTGGCCAGGTAGTCCTTCATTCTCAAAAGGGCCACAAACTGATAGTGGTTAAGCCATAATTTCACCGGGCTGATGGACTGGGCCAAGATGTGAACAGAGGCCAAGTGGTGCTCAACTAGTTCTATTCGTTCCTCTTGATCAGATAGTATGTCATTATTGCACTTTGTTGGGTCTTTGGGGTTCCATTCTCCATCTAGACTTGAGCAACATGCCACTTTATTGCCGGATGCTGGGCGGCACATCCACAACGACATGCCAAAAGGCTCCACAAAAGGGAGAGCTTTTCCTCTAAGCCCTCGGCGAGCCCCCTCAAACCCTAGACTCACTCTGGACAGACTGAGCGACCACATGTCCTCAGAGCGGGATGGATGCATCAGTGACTGGTTTTCAGTTGAGGGTGGAAGAAATGTGGATGGCAGCGGATGGAAAACACACTGATCTCGAGGGAAAGGCTGACAATCCGTGGGATGAAAAAACGAGCAGTCTGAGAAAGTGCTAAAAGTGTTATTGAGGTCAGACTGGGAACCATGAGGAGAGAAGCGTGTGTTGCTCAGAAAAACCTGAGGCAAACTTATGCTTAGTGACTGAGGCCGGTCCGGGTGATCCAAAATAGAGGATTCCAGAGGAATGATGAGCTAAAAATGAAACAAAATACAATCAAAATATAACCAATAAAAAACTGCTGAAAAATAAAATCAATGCAAGTTCAGTTCAACCCATGTTAAGACAACGTAATACTTCCCTACCTACTGACTTACCAACCTATACATCTTAAATCTTCATGATCAACCCCAAATTGCAAAATCATTACTTTTAAACAGTATGATTACCTTTATTTGGGTTGCATCTAATCGGATATCAATATGTTCATCGCTTTTGCTGCTGTCTTGAAGGTGGTAAAAAGCTTTGACTTGGTCAAGAGTCCTGTGCAGACCTTGAGAGAATAAAACCACCCACAAGATGCTCGAAGCATCTAGAAATAATTGAAGACCATTCAGCTGGGCATAAAGATTTGAGGATGGCACTGGAAGAAACAAAAAGTAAGATGAAGACGTTGAAGCAGACAAGGGTTTGTTACGTTGATTTAGAAAAAGAAACACAACCAACACACCAGGAAGTCCAGTATTATCTGGGAAGTAATATTCCATAAACTGAAGGTGAATTGCAGGAGTGTTGTCTGGAAGATGTAGAGACTTGCGGTTACAGGAGAAGAGAGATTTTGTTCTCTTGCTGTGACGGCCACCAGTTGAGACCTGAAGAGAAAGTTATAACGGTCACAGATGATGATAGTTGCAAATAATTCATTTTATGAACCTTTTGACCCGTTCTGGGTCACGGGGAGCTGAAGGTAGAGCATGGAGCATGTAAAGAACAAACTCTTGAAACTTTTTTTGTGTGTATTATGTAGTGTAGTGTCATTTTAAGTAACGTAAAAAAAAAAGTCAAGTTGTTTTGGTAAAGTAGAAAAAT
>CM051495.1:8157329-8170670 GCA_028031935.1 Paedocypris micromegethes
AAAAAAAAAAAATAGATTGTTTGTATTTTATAGAAAAATAAATGAATTGATTTATGTAGATTTTTGGAGGAAAAAAAGAAAAAGAAATGCCTGAAAATATATGTACTTGGCTGTGTATGTAACTGAAAATCAAACCTGCAATTTAGAGATATGACATGATTGGTATTATTATATATACTTCAGTATAAAAAAACAAAAAACTATTTATACAAGGTTAAACTTCTAATAGTAAACATTTTGAAACTATTCCAGACCTGATGGATGTCCAAATCGTCCACGCGAAACACCATACAACTTGAGCGAAGTCTCTTGACTGCAGCTTCTGGGGACAGGCCTGACTTTTTCTGTGGTTTCTGGGCCCTTTCAGGACTGAAATTGGACAGAAGCTCACCATTCCCTTAAAAAAAAAAAAAAAAAAAAAAGTAAAAAAAAAATTACTATCATTATTCTTATATTATATAAATGTTTTGAAGTTTTAAAAATTGTTCTATATTGGAAAGAAGAAGAAGAGCCGAACTTTTAGTAGGGATCAAATTTGGGAATTTCACATAATTCGGTTTTGAGAAATGTCATAAGATTTGCATTAAATTTTTTTAAAATAAATTATAAATATATTATCACTACTACTACTACTAAATTAAATTAAAACATAAATACAATAAACTTTTTAAAGATTTTAAGCTTTTGCTTTTCTGACGGGCTTTATAAGTGCTGCATAACATCCACTAGCAAATGTGTAGAAAACTATCCATCCATCCATCCATCCATCCATCAATCCATTCTCTTCCACTTATCCGGGACCGTGTCGCGGGGGCAGCAACCTTAGGAGGGATGCCCAGACTTCCCTCTCCTTCGCTGCCTCCTCTAGCTCCTCCAGGGGGACACCGAGGCGTTCCCAGGCCAGCTTTGAGACATAGTCTCGCCAACGTGTCCTGGGTCTTCCTCTAGGTCTCCTCCCGGTGGGACATGCTCGGAACATCTCCCCTGGGAGACGCTCCGAGGGCATCCGAAATAGATGCCCTAGCCACCTCAGCTGACTCCTCTCAATGTGGAGAAGCGGCTCTACTCCGAGTTCCTCCTGGGTGACAGAGCTCCTCACTCCATCTCTTTGAGTGCGCCCTGCCACCCCGCGAAGGAATCTCATTTCAGCCGCTTATATCCGTGACCTTGTCCTTTCGGTCATGACCCAAAGCTCATGACCATAGGTGAGGGTTGGAACGTAGATTGACCGGTAAATAGAGAGCTTTGCCTTGTGGCTCAGCTCTTTTTTTACCACGACGGACCGGTACATCGACCTCAATACAGCTGCCGATGCACCGATCCGTCTGTCAATCTCACGATCCTTTTTACCCTCACTTGTGAACAAGGCCCCAAGATACTTTAACTCCTCCACTTGAGGCAGGATCTCCTCTCCTACCCGTAAAGAGCAAGCCACTCTTTTCCGCTCGAGGACCATGGCCTCAGATTTTGAGGTGCTGATCTTCATCCCAGTCATTTAACATTCAGCTGCATACCGCCCCAGTGCATATTGTAGGTCCTGGTCTGTGGAGGCCAGCAAGACCACATCATCCGCAAAAAGCAGAGACTAAATCCTATGGCCTCCAAACCAGATACCCTCCGTCCCTTGGCTGCGCCTAGAAATCCTGTCCATAAAAATAATGAACAGGACCGGTGACAAAGAACAGCCCTTACAGAGCCCAACATGCACTGGGAACAGGTTTGACTTATTGCCGGCAATGCGAACCAGACTCCTGCTCCGGTCATACAAAGAACGGATAGCCCTTATTAGAGGGTCCAACACTCCATACTCCTGAAGCACCCCCCACAAGGCGCCACGAGAGACGCGGTCAATTGCCTTCTCCAAGTCCACAAAACACATGTAGTCTGGATTGGCGTATTCCCATGAGCCCTCAAGCACCCTGGTGAGGGTATAGAGTTGCTCCAATGTTCCACGGCCGGGATGAAAACCGCAGTGTTCCTCCTGTATCTGAGTTTCAACTAGTTTCAACTAGTTTCGGCCTAGTCCTCCTCTCCAGCATCCTGACATAGACTTTACCAGGGAGGCTGATGAGTGTGATCCCTCTATAGTTGGAACACACCCTCTGGTCCCCTTTTTTAAAAATGAGAACCACCACCCCGGTTTGCCACTCCAAGGGTACTGACCCTGACCTCCATGCAATGTTGCATAAGCGTGTCAACCATGACACCCCAACAACATCCAGAGACTTGAGGTACTCGGGGCGAATTTCATCCACACCCGGAGCCTTGCCACTGAAGTTTTCTGACTGCCTCAGCGACTTCAGTCAGGGTGATAAATGAATCCGCCTCTGAGTCCTCTGCCTCTGCTTCTATAGTTTCTGCTATAGAAGGCATGTTGGCGGGAAACTGCTTCCCCTTCCTGAGACGTCGGACATTTTGCCAGAATCTCTTTGAGGCCGACCGATAGTCTTCTTCCATGGCCTCACCAAACTTCTCCCAGACCAGAGTTTTTGCCTCAGCGACCGTTCGGGCTGCAATTCGCTTGGCCTGCCGGTACCTGTCGGCTGCCTCAGACGTCCCACTGGCTAACCAAGCTCGGTAAGACATCTTCCTCAGCTTGATGGCATCCCTTACTTCCTGTGTCCACCACTGGGTTCGGGGGTTACCCCCACGACAGGCACCAGAGACTTTACGACCGCAGCTTTGAACAGCCGCATTGACAATGGAGGCGGAGAACATAGTCCATATGGACTCTATGTTGCCCACCTCCCTCGGGATCTGGTTGAAGTTTTCCGGAAGATGAGTTGAAGACCTCCCTGACAGAGTGCTCTGCTAGACGTTCCCAGCAGACCCTTACAATATGTTTGGGTCTGCCAAGTCTGTCCAACTTCCTCCTCTGCCACCGGATCCAACTCACCACCAGGTGGTGATCGGTTGACAGCTCAGCCCCTCTCTTCACACGAATGTCCAAGACATATGGACAGGTCGAAGGTCTGATGATACAACCACAAAGTCGATCATAGACCTTCTACCCAGGATGTCCTGGTGCCATGTGCACAAATGAACACCCTTATGCTTGAACATGGTGTTTGTTATGGACAAGCCGTGACTAGCACAGAAATCCAGTAACAGAACACCACTCGTGTTTAGATCAGGGAGGCCGTTCTTCCCAATCACGCCCCTCCAAGTATCACTGGCATTGCCCACGTGAGCGTTGAAATCCCCCAGTAGAACAATGAAGTCCCCGTTTGTGGCACTCACCAGTACTCCTTCCAGGGACTCCAAGTAAGCCGGGTACTCTACACTGCTATTTGGTGCATAGGCACAAATTACAGTGAGAGACCTGTCTCCCACCCAAAGGCAAAGAGAAACGACTCTCTCGTTCACTGGAGGTGGAAATTCAACACGTGGTGGCGGAAAACGCAATGCACCGGCCCCTTTTGTCCCCTCCTGCGGGTGGTGAGCCTACTGGAGGGTGGCCTCACGTTGCTCTTTCGGGCTAAGCCCGGCCGGGTCCCGTGAGCAAGATCTCGACCACCAGACGCTCGCATACGTGCCCTATGTAAGTAGAAAACTAGCTTTGTGAAATGGCAATTTCCCACTAAGATTAATAAAGCATCCATCCATTAAGTTCTGCCTCCTACACATCACCTTTGACTTTTTTGTCCGGCGAGTCTTTAGCAGGCAATTTAGGCTCTGAAAATGGACCAGGAATGCCAATATCTTCCACAAGTCTGGTTTGAAACTCTTGAAGAAGTCTAGATGCCCACTGAGCACAGGATTCCATTGCTCCACAGTGCCGTTCCCAGTGACGAAAGCCATCCCCTGCACCACAAATCATCAATTACTAACAAAATAGTATCACTCATCTCAATCTTGGCTGTGTAATTCTTTGAAATGCTACGAAATTACCTAGTTTGTGGAATGGATAGTAGTCAAATCCTAATTTTCGAAACGTCAGCTGCATTGCACCTTGAGTTCCTGGAAGCGGAGGTTCTTCTGTATTGGGATTAGAACACACTAGCAGTCAATTATTAGGGAAAAAATGTTTTTTGGAAATTATATGTTAGAAAGAAAATAGGTTTTTTAAGATTTGATATTGTAATTAAGAAATCATCTCAAAATGTTGCGCACCTGAATCTGAAGAGTTGTCATTACAGACATGCAGATCGAGACGGGAAATGAACGTGTGGTAGGATGATTCTTTGACATCATGGAGATCAAAATACTGTGCCATTGAGTTGGGGGTGCTGGAGTCTTGTGGAGGAGGTTCGGTCCACAAAGTGTGGATCCCTGGAGACGGTGGGGCGGTCTGTCACACAAACACAGACTTTATATTAGGGTGGGTAAATCACAATAAAAGTCACACCTAAAGAAAGTACACGTTGTGAATAAATTGCAAAAAAAAGTTTCATCGCACAGATCTAACAGTGTTATATAATGCATGTGTATAATCATGCACATACATCCAAGGTGGATAGGTGTGTGTGTGTGTGTGTGTGTGTGTGTGTATGTGTGTGTGTTAGAGCTGCACAATTATTTGTTAAAAGATCACAATCTCAATTCCACCCCCCTGGCGATTTTATACCAGCATTTATAAGATTCAGCCAAATTAGTTTTATTTCGAGATAAAACACTCTGCAGTGTTTCTATGGGATCGAATTAGTGCCAAAAAGTTTTGTGCAAGCGGCTCATGTTGAGAAGCATGTATCTTCACGCTTGCGTACAAATCGTTTTGGAACTTTTTTGACTCTTTGCTCTTAGAAAGAGTTTGCAGATATAAAAAGGGTTTAAAAAGATGATTTCTTCACATCACTACATTTACATTATTTTTCCTTACATGTATTTAAATGTAAAGCAAAGAGTAGAACATCTTACTCTATTGCTGCTTGACAACATAATGTTCAGGGTTAAATCTTAAAAAAAAAAAAAATACAATTCCAGAATTGTGCAGCTCTAGTGTGTGTGTGTGTGTGTGTGTGTGTGTGTGCGTGCGTGCGTGCGTGCGTGTGTGTGTGTGAGAGAGAGAGAGAAAGAGAGAGAGGGAGAGAAAGAATCTGCTGTTTTAGCAGTTTAGTCTGAATGGCGGGTTTAGGTAGGACCTGGGTGGTTTCAGCCTCCATGCTCTTTCTCTGCTGGGATGATTTCTCCATGGCCTCACTCAAAGACTTGGCATAGTGGATAATGGCCTTGAGCTGGGAGTCTGTGAGCACCCACAAGAGATCGTCCAGGATAAAGAGCAGTTTAGAGGCCAAGACATTACAGTCCTTTACCTGAGAGCAAAAATACGCAACATAAACACTTATTTTTGTCACATATAAACCAAATGTAACTCTGAACTCCTGAGCTCCAAAGAAATTAAGATTAGCCTTTGCTTCAACTGTATTAACAAATCATTCAAGCAGAACAGAAAACAATGTGGCTTTTGAGACACGTGACTAGTTAGTGAAAGATTTGCTGAAAAAAATGGTTTAATTCAAGCCAAAGAATTAAGAACAAGCATACCCTGCGCTTCAAAGCAATGCGGATACGTCCTTGGTTGGTAATAAGACGCAGCGGTGTGCTGCCCAGATCCTGCTCTTCACTCTCTATGGCGTCTGCTTCTATGCGTAAACTCTGCCAGTTGATTTCCTTGAATGTCAGAACCTGTACAACATCAAAGCCATTGGGATGGAAGTAGAAAAGATTCAAGAAAGACTAAAAAGAATGTTAGAAATTGGAAAGCAAGCATGCATTTTGCTGGACGGTTAAGTTTAAAAGAATTGCTTGAGATGCAGTTGTTTTACGATAATAAAGAGATACACGTACATCCTAGTACAGTATCAGTGTAATTTTACACTTTTACACCATTTTAGCACACTTGAAATTTTTAAATCAAAGAAATCTTTCATCTTGATTTCTGTTGAAAATTGTAAAACCCCTGTGGTAAAACATTCTTAAAAAAACTTTGGTTAAAATACATTCATAAGGCACTTTTTTGAAGTAGCTGTGCAAAAAGAAGCAGAGCAATGAATATATTAGATTAATAACGATAGCTATGACCAAAATGTTTTTTTTTTTAAGATTTCAAAGATTTAGATAAGGTGTAACATGTCAAAATGTGAAATATGTGAAACTATCCTGACATCTAGAGACATCTTGGGGAGATGGAGCAGCAATGTTTGTCCTTCAACAAAAGATTCTTTTTTTTTTTTAGACAAAATCTGTAAATCACAGAAGCATAACTAGTCTGGTAATCATGCTTTTGCATCGGGAGGCAAAGTAACCCTGATGACCACAAGCCAGCAAAGCCTGTTTTTAAAGATCAGCTGACTGACGTGCCTCTTAAAAATGAAATCACATGTTTACAAGATGACCAAATTATAACCTTCCTTATCTGGAAGATCCAACACCATGAAGCACGTCAATAAATAAAAACGACTGCTCTGATTTCATTCCACCTATTGCTGGCCTGCGGGAGAATTCTTTAAGAACATGTCTCTCTGAACGAACAAAATGGCAGATGGGCATTGAAGTGTAAAATGACAGGGACTTTTGTGATATCCATTTTCCTTCCAGTCTAGTGTGTTACGTAAGCATTGCCTTTTTGCTTTTGTTTTTTTTTTTTTCACTTTTCGAAGGGTCAAACAAAATGTGCTTGCATGGCAGAGTGTGAGAAGCGTGTTTTTATGTGTGATACGATTTTACCTCTCCTCTTTTAGGATGCGCTATACGAGTGTAGCTCAGGTCAGTCTTCTGCCATTTGGGATTTAAACTGCATCCCTGAAGCTGCCAGAGTTCAAAAGACGCATGGAATGCTCTGGCCTGAACTTTAATAGTTATGGAGTTGATGACCACAGACATTCCCTCAACAACCTTCTCAGCAAAACCATATTCACTAGAAAGAGAGAAACACATTTATTCTCACAAAGCAGCTGGTTTTTTTCTGGTTGGGATGTCAAAGTCCAGTTGCATCTCAATCACAAAAATCTGACCTTTGACCAGCAGTTATGGCAATTGGAGAAGGACCATTTGGAGAACGAGGTTCTTCGCAAGTCCTCATTTCAACTTCTACTTTGTCCAGGAACTGCAAGATGAAAGGAAATCAATATAATATTGCTAAATTATTGTAGTGGCAGACATAGAAATACTGTATTGTGAAAGCATGTATGTGCAGAGGTCCCGATAGGCATCTTACAAATAAAATGTATTGTTAACATTGTTGTTGTTGTTGTTATTATTAATATTATGACGATAAGGATCAAATGTTTTGTTTGTTTAAAAAACTCTTGTAATTTCGTGCTAACTGGTATTTAACGTGAAACCTGTAGGAGAACGCACTAAAAAAACAAGTGCAGGCTGCGAGACCGCTTTCTGGTGCACTGATGTGGAAGGTGTCGTGTCTGTCCACTACGGACAAACTCATCACTACGATTAAATACTCCAACGATGAAAATGCTCTGATTCTGAATGTGTTTAGGTGGTCACTAAACTCCTCTCCCACTCTGCACAATCTCATTCTCAACAGCCAATCAGAGTAAGGGTCGTCCCAACGTGAAGCTAGAGCCAGAAGAACTAAACAAAATTCATTTCATAGAAATTTACGACTTGTATTTTTTGCCACAAATTTTTTTTCCATACACTTTTACCATTTTTGACAAAGTGAATGAAAGCAGAAGAGCATTTGACAGTCAAAAACAAACGAGCAAAAGAACATGTTTTGAAACACTTCTTACCAAACATATGGGGCTTGTCTTCAACTTTGTCCATTGTATCTGAAGCAAAATAAATGTAATATTGTATTACTAAAAGCACATTTCAAAGCATTTCTCCAATTTATTTTTTACAATAACGTGGCTCAAAACTTCCTTCCACTGTAATTCCAGACTTACTCGAATAGCAGCTTTGTTGCAGTAGACGCGTGTAACGGCCAACCAGGTGGGCAGATCCAGCATGTTCTGCAAGACCTCCTCATCCAGCTCCAGGTTGGATAGCTGACCTTCTCCCTTCAATGTGCTTAGGTTGATTTTATCTGGGGAGAGGTTCTTTGTGAACCTGAGCAAAACAAGAAGAATGTGTGTCATTCCAAACATTTAACCAAGATAATCATTTGGTTTCATTATCATCCTGTTCCTTGTTGCATTTTATTATTATATGTTTTTAATATTATTGACTTGAAATTGTAACTGGTCTAAAGAGCATTTGTCCTTTAACCTTTTATTAAATGCCCTTGTGTCCATCTTGATAAGGATCAAGTCGTCTAGTACATCAAAGCCATGTCTAGAAATAAATGGTAGAAAATCATTTCTAGCATTTACTTCCTTGACAAGATTTAATTAGGGCAGAACGTTGGTGTAGTCTGTGTACTTTTTCCTCACTCGGTTTTAAGACCTAAGAAACTAGTTCACAATGTTGGTGACCCTGGCAATCTAGGGTGTATTTTGCCATTTGTATTTTGTATTTAAGAACATGCTAACTCTGCAAGGACTAAATAACGTGGGGTGAGAACTCACTGCCTGAAAACCTTCAACTAAATTCAGGCTCAGATTTTTGTATTTAACATTTTATATTTCATTAATGAAATTGGAAAAAGGAAAATACAACAAAATGCAAAGTGTAGTAAACAGAATGTCTACTCTGCCTTCGTCTTTTCTACTTCCTCATGTGACGTCATGTGACTCTCTGCATGTCATGGCGCATCACGTGACTTCACGTCAACAGAGACTATGAAAAAATGCAAGAATGTTTTTTTAAGAGATGATGGTTTTTACTGATTTGGTAAGGAGCAGAGATCAGGGTGGACAGTGAATACAAGCTGTGTGTGTGTGTGTGTGTGTGTGTGTGTGTGTGTGTGTGTGTGTGTGTGTGTGCGTGTGCGTGTGTGCAGATTTATATTTCCAAGAGTTAACACAATTTACACCTTAGAGGCAAAAACAATCGAGCAATGCCATGTGGTTTGAAGAAAGCAAGGGTTACATTGTTTATACTGCATTGTTCTGCAAGTTATAGAAAATAGAAAAACTATCTATAACAGGTTATATTTGATCCTATAAATGATCAAACAATTTAGAAAGTTAAATTCAACTTGATTTGCTACATGACAATTCTGCTATATGTACCAGATACAGTACATCTTTTCAACTACTTTATCCATTTCTGGGTCATAGGGAGCTGGAGCCAATCCTTCCAATAATGGGGCCTATGGTGGGGGCATTCAATCAAGTTCAGTTTCAGTTTATTTAAAATATGCTTTCCCTTGTCTGTCACAAAGCAGATGTATAAAATGATGCCATTGTATACATCTGCTTTGTAATGACCAGTGAGCAAGTAGCATACGCGACAGTGCGTAGGAACAAAAAACTCATTCACACACTCACTTAAGTAAATTGGATGGACAATTTTACAGACTCCACTTTCCGATTTTGGGGACCGACCACCAGAAAAGGCAGACTCAAGATAAGATGAGATCAAATAGTGCACGTAGGCAAGTATGGATTACTGCCTCTTCACGTAATACTTGCACAGACTTTTAAATCAAATCGAAATGTAACTGGGCACCAATGCAATGAAAAGAGTACAGGAGTCATATGTTCTAGAAGTTCCAGAATAAACCTTAGCTGCAGCTTTATGGCCAGTTCTGAACATCTCAAAGCCGGCTTACAACAGCTAGTAAAAAATGTGAAATAACTGGTCAGAGACAATAATTTGGTTTATGAGGCTCGATTGGACAGGAGCCCATAGAACCAAAGCTTTATCTGATGGAAGCTGTTTTTATTAGGTATAATAACAGTATGTGATTTCAGTCTTGAGGTTTCAGTCTTTTTGGGATGTTATGTGGATTCAATTATTGTTTTGTTGACAACAGCCTAATATCAACAGTTAAAAAAGAAACCGAATAACTAAAAACACGTGTCAGATGAGAGCTGCGGTTTGTTTATTAGCTGTGTCACTCTCTCGTGATCGCTAATAGCAATGAGTCACTATTAGTGATTGATCAAAACACAGCGCATAAAGTCTAAACTCTCACCTGGACAGATGCTTCAGAATCTGCTTTTTTATTAATCCGGCCATTCTGTCAGCCCAGCTACACCTCCAGCATCTTCGGGAATCTTTCGCAAACACTCACTCACACAACACACACACACACACAGACGCACACACTCACTCATTCACACACCGTCAGCTCACGACTGTTCTTTTTGCGACGGTCTAGCGCCGTCTATCTTTATCCGGAGAATTACCGATGGTTCTCGTCAAATTAAAAGTCCAGCAACGGCTCCTAAATAAATATATACAGTATTACAGCTTCATTGAAAAAAAAAAAAAAAAAACACTGTGGATTTATAATTAGTTCATAACAAATAGATTGAATTCAAAAGATATCAATGTTTTTAAAACTAAAGATAAAAAAATAGATGCAATAAGCAGAATATGAAATGTACTTCTACTGCTTAAATGTATTTTGTACAGTATACATTGGCTAAATTATCGATACAATGATTAGGTAATTTTTAAGTTTTGTAAAACAATTGTCACTTTACCGGTGTAATAAAATGTTTTGATTAAAAAAAGTAATCAAAATCACAATCAAAAAAAAGTAATCAAAATCACTGTATACCTGACTGTAAACTGTAAACGAAAATCATATTGCTAAACGATTACTGAAAAAAAGCATTTGACTGACAATAGAATTATTGCTCGACAAACCTAAAATAAATAAAAATTTCGCCAAGACAAACTTTTATTTTAAAACTCGGGAAAACGCGTGAACGGAAATTAGCAGACAGTGCTACTCGTGTCTCTCTTCACACTTACAGGAGCAGTACTGTATGTTTAAAATTATGCTATTTTTAATCGTCTGTGGTTTTTAGGCAAGGTGTGGTGTAACGTTTTTGTTTTATATTATTATTGCCTATGTGTACCTCGATTTATCTGTGTTATAAAATTAAGGAAACGTATTTAAGCTAGTCTATAACATGATCAATGTTGGTGGTTAAACGAGACTTAAAATAAAGATTTCACATGTAAGGTCTAAAAGTGCATTCCGAGATTTTCTACTCTTTTGGCAAGAAGGGGAATAACCTACAATGCCTTATTTTGGCTCTGAAGAGACTGTGAAAGAGCTCAAGCGCGCCCTCTCCAATCCAAACGTCCAAACAGATCGTCTCCGGTATAAAAACTACATCACTCGAGTTATCAGGTACGCTACGTCTTTCTCTTTTTTACAACCCACATTTAGGTCTTTAATTGAAATGCAGTCAGTCTTTCTCACTCAGCTACAGTCTTTCTTTTACAACTCAACAGACTTCTTTAATGATAATGAGACAGTTAAAACTGTAAAAAGCGCCTTACAAATATTATTATTATTATTATTATTATTATTATTATTATCGTATTTTATTGGGTGGCTAAAACATGTAATGTTTTGCAGTATAACAACTATACAAGCATAGAAACAGCACATGCATAAAATAGCTACATCAGCTAGTAAACTTTTTATATAGCCTATTTCTATAGGAACTATAGAAAGTTGCAATTTCATAGTTTATTTGTTTACACATGGGCATTATGAATGTATATATACATAAGGAAGGAAAGGAAGGTTTTGTGTCTGACTGACCTTAACAAACAAATCACAATATTGCATTGGACTGTGATCCATTGTATTTACGGATCTTTACAAATTACAATTTGTGACACTGTGTAAAAACCAGGCCAAAAGACATAAAGTTTGATTTTAGCCATTTATTCATGTTTAGCTATATATATATCAAAAGTAGAAAAAGGAGCATCTTCATAATGCATCATTAGGGATAATTTACATTAGGGTTAGGGTGAAAAATACAGGACAAAACCCGTCCCTTATTGATTCAGAACAAAAGTGCAATTACAATCTGATATACAGGACAACTACATATTTCAAGGGACAGGTGGCAACCCTATATAAATCAGTGATGCTCATGTCCGGTTTATATATATATATATATATATATATATATATATATATATATATATATATATATATATACATATACTTAGTCACTTAGTCAATTTATATATCCATATACAGTACTTGTATACTCCATGAACTGTAGTCACTTTTGGAAAATTTAGAAAGCAAAATCTCTGCCGAAGTTTCCTATTAGGAGCTTTTTACATTCCAAAAGAACAAACTGGAAAAAACCCTGCCGTTTGCAAACGGATACTTTTTCTGTGATGACGGGAGCTACTTCTGGATGACATTCTCAAATCACAGACAAAATTCTTCATTAGGCTGTAGATTAATGCAACCAATATTGAATCAAACTGAATTTTATGTCTTTTCTTACGTTTCGACAAATAGTTTAAAATAAAACTTGAAGACAATATGTGTTGTGACCGCTAAATTCAAGTAATGCATGGTCGCCATGTTGTGAAACTCTGATCAAAAATGATTAAATATCAATGATTTTCTCTTTGCAGGTATATGACACAGGGTCTGGATGTGTCGTCATTATTCATGGACATGGTGAAAGCCAGTGCCACAGTGGATATTGTCCAAAAGAAGTTGGTTTATCTGTACATGTGCACGTATGCCAGCGACAAACCGGACCTGGCCATACTGGCCATCAACACTCTGCGTAAGGACTGTGCCGACCCCAATCCCATGGTGCGCGGCCTGGCTCTGAGGAACATGTGCAACTTCAGGTGAGTAATTCACACATTTAATTTCTTTTTGTATAGAAATGAAAACATCACAGAAGAGAGTGTAACTATGGTATATATTAAGTTCAGTACATTTGTAAGGCGCTTTACAACACAAAGCGCCTGTGTGAAAATGTAAAAAAGACGATTGTTGCATTTTCTTCATTGTTCGTTGTTGTTAGATAATGACTATGACTATCACCAGTGAGCAAACAGTGGCCAGGTAAAAAACTTTGGGGAGAACCTGGCTAACTGCTGCCAGTCTCCTCTGGCATGCTAACATTACAAAATGATCTGATCGACATCACCTCCATCCAGTGGCTCAGCCACTCCTCCAGGCGGTCTTACAGCACTCAGCGCTCAGGAGGGGAGTGAAACACAGAAAAAAAATTAAAGCATTAGGAAGACCTGAAGTGCCATAATTAAAGATTATTAATGAACAAAACTATATTAAAACACCAATAAAAAGCAATTAAATAATACCTGTAAATACTAGAGGTGTCCCCAAAACATTTTTTATGTTGCTGATTAATGTAATATTTAATCTTGTCTGTTCTAGAATACTGCTTAGATTTTTTTTTACTCACACTCTCATACTGCCAAACAGACAAATATTCAAAACACTTTCTTACAACACTCAAGCATGTGGAAACTCAAATTACACTTGTTCACTCAAGTGCACACACACACACACACACA
>CM051495.1:8174630-8225231 GCA_028031935.1 Paedocypris micromegethes
TGTGTGCGCGTGTGTGTGTGTGTGTGTGTGCGTGTGCGTGTGTGTGTGTATGCATAAAACAATTGTAAATATTATTCTGTCCAGAACATATTTCATGTATGTAAGATTATTAAAGTCAAACTTTAAATCGGTGTTGTTGATACTGCCCCTTTAGTTACTTGACATTGGATCGATACATTTTTTTTTTTTTTGCAAAAATAGAGATTAGAGAATAGAAATTTTTCTGTTCACAAATATTCATCCAGATCAAATGTTTTTTATCCGCTTACATTGACATATAGAATATGACACTTCCTGTTTTTGTGACTTTGTTGTTGTAGCTGTGATCCAGACATTCAGGGACCTGGTGTGGTTCTGCCCACAGAGCACAGGTGCTGTGTGTCAGGCGGTGGAGACGTGTGTGGACACACCTCAGGATAGTGAGGTGAGGTTTAGCATTTTGTGCAGTTTCCATAGCATTTTCCATAAGCAAAAAAAATTAAGCTTTTAGCTCATTAAACATTTCCTACAGGGAAAACAGGCTCTGCTTTGGCTCTTGGGGGAACATGCTGAGCAGATCAGTGCGGCCCCCTATGTGCTGGAGGACTACATTGATGCTTTAAAGACCGAATTATCTTTACTGGTGAAGATAGAGCTGCTGACCGCTTCAGTAAAAATGTTCATAAGCCGACCTGCTGAGACTCAAGACATGCTGGGCAGACTTCTACATTATTGTATTGGTGAGTAAAATGGACGAAGTGAAGAAATTCCAGTTTTGCTAAAGTTGTAGAACAATAGAACAAGAAGAGTGTTTAGGGTCTAGTGAGTTGAAGCGTGCTGTGGAGTTTTCCCAGATCTAATCCATCTCATTAAGAGCTGAACTGCATAATAAGGTTCTCTGGATGTGGTGGAACCTTTAACTTGAGTGTTTTGATTAGTCTCTTCTGTTTTTTTCAATTGCAAAATTCAATGCAAAGTCAATCAAATTGCTTTCAAGAGTTGTCCTTTAAATACAAATACCGTGATGCCCCGAATTACTAATGTCCTAGTAACGGAAATTCAGAGTAACAAAATGTGTTGCCACCAAAATGTCGTCCCGAGTTATTTTCTATATACAAAGGAGAGCGTCTATTTTCTTACCTCTAGCATGCATTGACATAAGACTTGTATAAAACAGTTGTTTAATCTTCTTTGCACGTAAAATAAACAAAAATCAACAAAAACACTAGTTAGTTTCAGATATCCTGCTTCCGAAATAAAAAATAAGCTTGTATTCTCTCAGAATGGCGTTTTATTTTTTTCTCTCCCATAGAGCTGCCGTCTTGAAATGACATTTCTTGCAAATTCCTGAGATTTACGTAATCTCACAAGAACAATGACGTCACTTGGTCACCGTTCTCGTTCTTCCATTACTTAAATCTTGGGCATTTGCATTGTTGGAATTGGGAACTTGAGGAATTGTTTGAATTTATGAAATCATGGCACAAATTAGATGGATTACAAATGCTCAGTTAACGAAATGTTTGCCGAACAAAGCGGCTCTCGCCACAGATTAATTTCGTACATTGGGGTACCACTGTAAATGGCATAACAAATTTAAAGCATGAAATTATAATTATTTCAAATTCCTATTTTCATTTTGAAAAAAAAATATTTTAACTTATAAGCTTATAAGCTACAGATGTTGCGCACGTGACGTGATTCTCAACATCTGTCAGAAAAATGGCCAAAGAAATCCATATCATCTGCCATTAAATAGAACCTTAACAACAGCCCGAGCAGTTGTGAGACGTAGCTCCTTCTAGAAAGCTCATGCTAATGTCTTTTACTCTTCACTGTGTGAGTAATGTAAGATTTTTTCCTTTTCCTCAGAGGAAGAGAAGGACATGTGCGTACGTGACCGGGCCTTGCTGTACTACAGACTTCTTCAGTGCGGTGTTGAAGAGACGAGGAAAGTCGTGACTGGACCTAAATCAGATCCATCCATGAGTGTTCTCACGGGTCGCAGAGAGGAACCTATCAGCCAGTGGACTGATGCTTTCAACACACTTCAGCCGTTATCTGGACGTGATTCGTCTCTTCAATATTCTGAAGTACGTCTTCCTGACCAGCCCAGCAAGTCAGAAGATAAGCTATTACCAGGTAACACTGAAAAATTGCGTGTTAAATTGCGTTTCTTACAAAATACAGTGGTACCTCTATTTACGAAATTAATTGTAAAATGCAAACTTCGTAAAATGGACTGCATTTTGCATGTAAATCCGATAATCTATCGCGATGAATAAATATATATATATATATATAAGTGTAAAAAAAACATGTTACATCCACCTTATAGAATCGCGAAAATCCCGCAATAACTGATGTAGCCGGATCAGCGCGGACCCTGACATCACCAGGATGTTAGCCGAGCGTCTCACTAGGGTTGTACTTTTGTGCGTAAACATAATGAAACGACACAGACACTGTTCTTAACATTTTTCTCTGTAATGTCGTTGTTGCAAAATAACATGAAGGTTGGTTGCACTCGAACACTTTATTTCTCCGTGTCTCCACCTGCATTACCTTTCTCGACCACCAGGTGTCACAGTTTCACAACAAAACAGCACAACTTCGTCAACAAACGTGACGTCAGATAGTGCATGACGCGTTAGTGGTACCGAAAGTAAGATTTCTGTAACAGAGTTGCTTCTGTAAAAGTGTTTTCTTTTTTTGTTTACTGACGTACTTGAAGAAAAAACAGTATTAGATGTGCATGTTTCACTAGAAAGATCTCCCTGCATATTAGTCGTACGAGAAAAAAAACTATTTGGCTTATCGTATAGTGAAATAATTTTGTAGAAAGAGGCGTTATTTTCTCGACGACGCTCTTCGTAAAAGGAGATTTTCATTAACAGTCATTCGTAAGTGGATGTACCACTATATATAAGAAATAAGATTTAGTTACACATTTAGTTAAGAAGTGTAGGTTGATGAATTCAAAAATCCTTTACTTGTTTGTTTCTCTATAAAGGATGTGAAGATGCAATGTCCAGCCCGGTGTTTAGCCTGTCTTTTGGTGATCCCTTGTCCCATGAGGCTTTTGAGAAGCTGTGGCTTGACTTGGAGGTTTTCCACCGAGAGCCACTTGGATTCCCTCGACCCAGAACATCTCCTGAAGCTTTGCAGACAGCGCTACAGCTCGGTAAAATACATACTCTGGCCTTTACACCCGGTGACACTCTGCCCTGGAAGGCCTATGTGTACACAAGACTATCTGGAACCTTAATCCTCGCTGAGCTGGAAGAAAGGAACTCTGTGACGCTCGATTCTGAGGAAAGCTTCTTGGTGTCTGTCAAACAGCAGCCCACAGACCTTTCAGCCGTTACAGAGTTTATTTCAAAACTCAAAAGTGCTTTACAGACTCTTACTGTTGAGAGTTTGTGACACAAGGAGTTTGTCATTTATGCAGCTATGAATGAACTAATAAACCGTAAATTGTAACACTTTGATGTGTTTTGTGTAAGAAGCTCAAAATTTGCCGTGCTAGTTTTTAGTTCTGTTGTCACTGCTCTTTACACTGAAATGAATCGTGAGATGCTGTTGAGTTTATTAAGCTTATAATATGCATTTAAAGTTGTAGAATTAGCATTTAAAAACATTTTCTGATGTAATTTCCAGTTTGTGTATGTGTGATTTGGGGCCTGTGTGAAGAAGCGCGAACAAATGCCTCTTTGCAGAACTCCTTATTTGAGTTTGAACCGTTAACTCCTGTAGACTGTCTCCTAACTTTCGGTTTCTGTGTTTGAGCATTGTCCGAATGTGAGAAAACCTTCCCAGACTCATCTGATTTCACAAACCCTGTGTTGAAGTCTTTTATTTTTAGAATACATTTCAGACGACCAGATCTATCGTACAACAAATTAGTGATATAGACAGAGACGATTATCTCCAACAGATCCTTAAAATAAAAAAACACATACTACTATTTAAGATATCAGATTTTACCATAAACAAAGATGAATATGCTAATAAAGTTTCTCTGGCATGTCCTGTTTATTCCCAAATGCGTCGACATTTTTTTTTACATGGTGACACATTTTTGATAAGGCGGCACGGTGGCGCAGTGGTTAGCGCTGTCGCCTCACAGCAAGATGGTTCCGTTTCAAGGCCGGCCGGGGCCGTTCTGTGTGGAGTTTGCATGTTCTCCCCGTGCTTGCGTGGGTTTCCTCCGGGTTCTCCGGTTTCCTCCCACAGTCCAAAAACATGCGCTTCAGGCTAATTGGAATTGGAAAATTGACCACATAGGTATGAGTGAGTGTGTGAATGTGTTTGTCTGTGTGTCCCGCTCTGCGAATGGTTGGCCACCAATCCAGAGTGTGTATCCTGCCTCTGGCCCTAAGACGCTGAGATAGGCGCCAGCTCCCCGCGACCCTGTAAAGGATGAAGCGGTAGAAGATGACTGACTGACATTTTTGATAAATGCATTTAACATGATTTGATATTTATTGATGTTTGATCTTGCTTTGAATTTATGTTAACTACAGTACATGTGAACCATTAGTTAAGTGTAGCAGGAATCAACCTCAAACGATGGCAATGACATGTTAGTCAACAGGGAAATACCCAATTCCACAAGACACACTGGTTCGACACCACGGAACAGGTAGAGAAATAACAATTCCTTTTTATTCCATTTAAAAGGCTCCAGGAGTTCTTGTAAAATGCACACAACACATAAATTGCATATGCTCGGTCTGCAGGACGTCACCCAGCCGACAGACTGGTTGAGCTGACAGGTGAATCAGTCTTAAATGCTGTGACAATTGATTTATTTGGCCACTGCCCCAAATTATGAGGAGAGATCTTCCTCACATCAGTAGAAAATCTGTCTGTGAGGTTGCTGGTTCGAATCCCTCTACAGCTGGTTCTGCAACTGGGTGTCCTTGGTCAAGACACTGTCCCCCACATACACCTCGGTCTCCACAGCTCAATGCTCCGGGTTTTTTTTTTTGTTCTGTGTGTGTGTGTGTGTGTGTGTGTGTGTTGCTCGTCAGTGTCCCAGGACATACTGTGACCAAAAAGACAGGTTGTTTTGAATCCAGCAAACAAAAACAGGATCCACTCACTTCCTCTCAAGCCTCCACTCCAGCAGCAGCGGCTGGATTGTATCAATAGTGAAATTAATTGAATTGAATTGAAAAAAACCTTTATTAGTCCCACAGCGGGGAAATTTCATGTCACAACAACAACAACATCAGTAGGAACAAATTTAAATAATTTAAATGCATTTAAATAAACAAACAAACATGACAATAACACACTGCACACATCATAATAAACAAACAAACACAAACCATAAATGAATAAGTAGCGCTGCCCGTCATAAACAGAGTTCCAGTCACCAGTTTAAATTTAAATTGTGGAGTCTAATCGCAGCAGGTAGGAAAGATCTGCGATATCTCTCCTTCACACAGCGGGTGTGAATCAGTCTGCCACTGAAGCTGCTCTCCAGAACAGACAATGAGTCAGTGGGTGAGACTTTAGGTCCAGGATGAAGTCAAAGGACATTAGCCTCACATAGCCACCAGCCCGGTTTTGATATGGCCCTTATTCCTTATTCATGATTTGTAAAATTTGGTTATTATAGTGTTACGTTCTCTCATTTATTTATTTTTATTTTTTTACTTTAATAATCCATTGGTGGGGAAAATGTGACCACCATTACTGTCAAAACATGATTTCATTTGAATACAGAGAATTTAACTGCTCATCTCAGAACAAAACAAGTTGACAACACATTTCAGTAAAACCACAAACATCTCAGATAAATACAGGGTTAATAACACCAGTTAAATCACATGTTATCAGATCGGCTTTACTGGTCACACACAAAATCACAATTGAATTAGCAAAATGCTATATACATTTTTTATAACTGTTTGGAAATTACAGCAAAGCAAATTTTGATAAACAAAATTATTGTTGATGTTTCCACAGAAATTGCATTTCTATATACGATTTAGCTAATTCTGTGGAAACAAAACTGACTGATGGTCTTGACATTCTTAAATCCCATCTTCTAACCCTAACCCTCCCATCGTCTTTCGTTTGACGAGGAAATAATTCCAGGAACTAGAGCGACCTTGCAGCTTCTTTCCGACCTTTGTATTTCTGCGCGACAGACACCCGGCAAAGTTTATTACCGTCTACTGTACGTTACACACCTTCGCGATCGACTTTCCTAAATGAAGCATTAACCGCCAAATTGTCGACAGAACGACATACCTACTATTGATTTAAGAACGCCAGGTAAGTCGGATTGTTCTTCAGTTTACAAAATCGGAACTAAACCACATTTTCTCAGTTCCTGAATTAAAACGCAACTCGGAAACGGTTTAAAATCGTGCTTGGATGTGTGTTCTGAATCGTTTTATGAAACGAGAACATATTGTGAAAGCAGCTACTTTACAGTAGCAACTACTTTACGCGTTCTTGAGGGTTTCCTCAAAATAATAGCTGCGTACTGGTTTTAGTTACTGAATATGTCTAGGTATTGGAAAATTAATAATGAAATTGTGTGTTTATTTCATAACTAGCAAACAAATGATTGATTGACATGAATCCGTTTTAAAACTTTGATTTAAAATGATAAATGATAAGAGTATTCAGCCTGTATGTAAATGCATGTTTAAGTTTTTGAATTGGAAATGAAGCGCGTTTAGTGTATGAAGACAACATGCCCGTGAGCAAGTATAAACTAACCCTATAGAACCAGTCCGCCTGGTCTAAAAACCGCTTTTGTTTGCTTTCTCAGGCTTCTCAGTGTACAATACAGTACACGACACGTATCTGTCACAACATGCGTTTCAGAAAAAGCCCAGCAGTTTGTAAGCGACAAAAACTACATTTCCCACAATGTCTTTCAACTACCGGAGCCACGGCAGTGTTTTTAAAAATTTATGTTGTTTTTCTTTAGTTTGATCCTTCATTAATGGAGTTATGTATGTTTTCATAACCTGGCAACGTAAAAAGATGTATGTTAGGTTTTCTACGCAACTGCAATTGTCACTTAAGCTTTGATAAATAATAAGTTGTTTAACATTAAGGAGTAGTTATATTTATTTTACATGTATTTTACATTACATTTAGATAAATTTATAAGTTACCTGGCCCCTTGAGGATCATTATGCTGATGTGGCCCTCGGTGAAAATGAGTTTGACTCAACTTGGCTTACAGGTGATTATGGACCTGTACGGCCACTAGATGTCACTAGTTCCCAATTTTTTGCTGCTGCTTATTGTTGATTGGTTTTAGCTGTGTCTTGTTTCCTGTGTGCTATATGAGTAGATATTTTGCCTGTGTTTCATGCTCAGTGTTTGGTGTTTTCTGACTGTACCTTGGCTCTTGTGGATTTTCACCTGGTAGGGTTTTTGGCTTGTAGTTTTTGACTATTTTTTGCAAGTCTTTTTGGGAATCTGACTTTTGTCAGTGTTTTTTGTTGTTTGTAAAAAGTAGTTTTGATACTGTGTCATGTCGCGAAATACTTACACCTGCTGGACTTTAAAAACCGTTACAGTCGGTGACACTCAACTGATGTTCTAATGGCCTGGTAGTACAATAATATCATTCAGTCATGTTTTTATTTCACATCTCCATTAAAATCCTTGTTTGCATGCAATCAATTACGTGTTAACATCAGTGTTGGGCAGTAGCAAGTAGCGAAGCTATTAGCTTAACTACATTTTTCAGTAGCTTGGTGGTAGTGAAACTATTTTCTGATTCAAGTAGCTTTTCAGTAGCAAAGATATTTTATTTTTTAGCTCGAGTAGTGGAGTAGCGTCCGCACAAGCTACATTTACGTTGAAGTTTCACATTCGCGGCGCTGCTCTAGTTTGTGTCTCGCGACCGAGCCAATGCTTTAAGAGCCGATGCTTTGTACCGAACGACAAAAACTGACTCCCATAAGAGATCATCAGTTGCTATTTGTCAGAGCTGCTGAGACTTTTTTGATGGGCGCACGATACGACCTATCACGTGTGAGGACAGAATAAACTCGACCATTATGCGAATGAGGAGGGCGGTGCCAGAAACTCCGCAAACTGTGAGTCAGAACAAAGCGCGTCCGGAAAATGATAGGAGGGAAGCGTCTTGCCGCAATTCAGTGAAAGTGGCGACTAAAGCTCACTTTCCAGTGTCAGTAAAAAATATAAAAATCCATCCAAAGTGCAATCAATTTTATATACATATTTACACGGAATTGCTGCAATACCCAAGTGTTTCCATTCTGTTGACTTAAAAAATTGTAATGAAATGTAAGTCGCTTTGGATAAAAACGTCTGCTAAATGACTGTAAAGTAATTGTGTGGAACATGTTTATTGTTTTTTTTTTTTTTTTTTCATATTTGTTAAAATTATTAGTTTTTGAATACAGTAAAGAGTTAAATGGAACTTCCTGGTGTTTCATTGTCAGTTTTAGTGATTACTGAAGCATTGTCTTGGAATGAATGTCAATTTATAAATGTATTGAAGTAGTTTGAATGTAGTAAAGCTACTTTTGCCATGTTGTTGTAGCTTAGCTTCACTACATTTCCCAGAAGATAGCTTCACTGTAGTGAAAGCTACTTTTATTGCAGGTTAGCGAGTAGCTTAGCTTACTACATTTTCTAACTTGCCCAACACTGGTGAACTTGTATCATAATGTGAAAATCTAATTGAACATGTTGTGAATGTGAATAAATAGTTCATCACATTATGATACATGTTCAAATTAAGTGAACATGTTGTGAATGAGACTTGTGGACTGGTTTTCATTGTTTTACAAATTTTTGTTTACAAAAAAAAACAAGTTTTTCCAATTTTTAGAACTTGAGTCTGTTCATCTTCTTTGACACAACTTCTTTAGCTGTTGAAAATAAACACAAGCGTTCACATGGCGGAGACCATTCTTTTCGCTTGTGGCTGGTCCATAATATTTGAATGAATCAATTTCACAGTGAACTACAAAAGATCAGAGATGCTTTTTGGTTGATCCGTCCTGTTGACATGCCCTTCCTTCTAAACACGCGTTGGCACATCACTGTCCGATCAAAACAGTTCATTGCTCATGTGACTCGCAATACGTGATACGTGCACCGACACCGCGAGCTCAAAACAGGCACCGACGCATCAGTGTTGCCGGACCCATCACTAATTAAAAGTCTGCAAATTAGTTTTTATCTTTCTGATTTTTCCCTTCAGATTGATTTTGAATTTGTTTGCGTTTTGGGTTCACTGTATCTCCTGTGCTTGTTTTTGTATTCGTTTGGCCTAGCGTGTTGACAATTTGAGAGACAATTTCAAGGACTGGGGTATATTTTAACTGGCTGGTTCAGCGTTCAGTTACAGAGTCAGTATGTGGTTAACCTTGAATTTCCGTTCCGCGGTAGGAGTTCAGGTTCGGTAACCATAGCAACGTAGTCGCTGAACGCGAACTTGGTCGCCACAGAGTTTGGATCGCTTCTGAGCACGACGTGTCCTTTCGTCAACGATCTCGTGAAAGAGACTCGGATTATCCGACTTTTCTCCTCCGTGACAGGGATATAAAGCCTCTTCTTGACATTTTACTGTATATTTTAACTATAAGAGTTTTATTTAAAAGGTTGAAGACACTGTTTTAGTGAACATCTCTTTGGTTAATAATTTTTATACCTTTTTATCGTGTTCTTGTTGTAGAACACCGCCCTTGTGAAGTGGACTTTCTGTATGTAGCTTTTCATGTTCTGATTCAAGATTAAAAATATTTTGATGGTCAGAAGCGGTTCAGAAAATGAATGGATGTACAGTGAATGGTGAATCAAAGTCCCAACCTGTTTCTCAATTTTTTTTATTTATTTATTTATTTTTTTTTTGCAGAAATCAGAAAGGGGATGAGATGCCATTTGAAAAAATGCCTCCTGGTAGCAGTTGGCCTTTTCATCGTCATCACAGTCTACACGTACAAACAGAGAACTGAGTCCACAGTACTTGAGATCAAAACAGATATTTTTTTAAATGGATGAAGTTTGAGTTAAGTCTTTTATCCGCCTTCTTTTACAGGGTCCAATGACCTGGATCTGGGACAGAGAGACATGGCCTGAAGACCTTAAGAACCATTATCTGCTTTTCAATCTTTCCATTAATGTGCTGGCTGGAGTTCCCAGAGAATCCGAAAGTAAGATGTTTTTTACTATTAAATTGTATCGTCACCCAGGAATCACAAGAGGCATTGATTATATCGGTGTTGTTCATGCTGTTGACCACAGTCCACACCATAAACAACCGACTTGAGTTTCACACACTGAGCTCATGCCCTCTTTTTAACCCTTGCAGGTGGAACAACATATAACAAAAACTATATGGCTTAATGGCCAAATTCAATAATACAAGAATCCGATAACATAAAAATGATCACACACACTTATTTAATTATGCATATTTGCATAGATGTGTTAATCACACACGGGATCAAATTCATGAAATGGGTTGTTAATTGTTGATACAACAAAATCCGAGTAATACATCAGCTTGTTGGTGGAGATTAAAAGCTTCTCCATAATTTCATATTCTCTTCGGCGTCTCACATTACTGCCCAATTAAGCGCTGCCCACTGGGTTGTAGTTCCTCCCTCTAACACTGATTAAAGCGTTACGCTATGTGAATTTAAGTTTAAGTTAATTTTGGGCAAACTTAAAGTGGGAAAACTTGACAGTGTACTCCTGAGAAAAAAAAAAAAGTATGAATAACTTGTCAATAAATTCTCCAAGGTGCAATTGAAGAAGTTAATTTCTCTTGGTCTGTCAAATATTAGATAAAGAGAAATTCTGTATAATTCCTGCCGAAACCCAACTGTGGACCAAGAAGAAAGGTAAACTAAAAGATAACAACATCTTAAATGCTGTTTAATTTTGCAGAGTATCTCACAGTGGGCCTGGCATCAGTGAAGCGAGAAAAAGGCAGTTATCTTCAAGATACTCTTCAGTCCATCTTTTCTCAGTCATCAGAAGAAGAACTGAACCAAATGGTGGTGGTTGTTCTTCTGGCAGATTTTGATGAAGTCTGGGTGCTACAAACCTTGCAAACAATCTTGTCGCATTTCATCATTCCACTCTCGAAAGGTCAGTTGCTGATCATTCATGTCAACCAAAAAGACTATCCACCTCTTACAGGACTGAAGAGGAACTTTAACGATGCTCCTGACCGAGTGTCTTTCCGGTCGAAGCAGAACGTGGACTACGCTTACCTGCTACTTTTTAGCAGCAATCTCTCTCAATACTACCTCATGCTTGAGGATGATGTCAGCTGTTCCGTTAATTTCCTGTCTAGAATACGCGAGCACATCAACTCGTTGAAAAGTTCCAAGTGGGCAACGCTGGAGTTTTCTAAGCTGGGCTACATCGGAAAACTGTACCAATCCCAAGACCTTCCAGTTCTGGCTCGTTTTCTTTACAATTTCTACCAAGAGATGCCCTGCGACTTCTTGCTGTCTCATTTCCGAACCTTGTTGATGCAAGATAAAGCCATTCGCTTTCTTCCCTCTCTCTTTCAGCATATGGGAACTTATTCTTCCTTTAAAGGGACATATAATCATCTCAAGGATGAGGACTATGTGGAAGAAACAGCAGATAATCCTCCTGCAGACATCAGTACAGACATAAGCGTTTACCAGACGTACACGGCAGACAAGGCTTACAGTCAAAGCCAGGAGTATTTCTGGGGTGTCTCCCCTATTGAATCAGGAAACTACTTTTTAGTGGTCTTTCACCAACCAGCACTTCTCTCTCGCGTCCAGGTCCTCACAGGAAATGATGGAAAAGATCAGCTGCAGTCTGCTGACGTTGATCTCGCTAGATTTGTTGTGAGAAAGGAGTCCAGTGTGGAATGTTCTCAATTTTATAAACTTGGTTCTCTTAATCAAGGACGATTCAATGAACCAAATGTCCAAAAGCATGTGAACACAACTGTAGTGTGTGTACGAATCCAAGCCACTGCTTCTCAAGCGGATTGGGTTGTCATACGCAACATCCAGGTATGGACGGTTAAAAGGATTGAATCAAACCAATGATTTTGAAAATACTATTTATTTTGTGTCTGCATATGTATACATGGTATTCCCAATACCAAGGTTGTAGGTTCGATCCCCATGGAAAGTAATCGTTTGGCTGTATTTTGATGCAGATTTGTAATCGAGGTGATGAAAGAAGTTTTCTGCCCCCCACTGGTCATTATTTGTTCAATTGTTTCCCCTTCATTTGTTGAGTGTATAACACTGCTTTTCCTTTACAAACAAACTTCATTGTGATGTAATGAATATTTATCTTTTGATAATGATATTTTTTTAATTTAAAATGAATTAATTTATATTAATGTCATGACAAGATTGACAGTTTTTTTTTTTATAATTATTAGTCACAGCCAAAATTCTGTTAAATAAAAAATTATTTATTTTTCTTGCACAAAACATCTGAATACTGTCTAATTCAGTTGCCCGTAGTTTGTAGATGAGTAGATGATGAGGGTTTAGCTGATTTTCCCTGTGGTTGACCTCTTCTTCACAAGGTTTGTCTGAGGATTTATACAAAAACAAGAATGGCTCATGTATCATTTTGACCTCATTTTTGCCCGAGCATCCTGAATATATCACATTGTCCTCCAGCAATAACTTCACGGCATTGCAGTGAATGTAACTGATTACACAACCCTACCTTGTCCTCTCGCATCTTCTCTGCACAACAGACCATTGTTTGGTCCAGCTCAGGTATCATGTTAATTATACAAACTAAACCCTGATTTTTACTCCTATCAGTCTGAGTGACAATCACGTTTCTTTCGTCTTCATCCAAACAATGTAAATGCCTGAGTCTTCTTGCCATGCCTTTTTAATTGTTTATTAACCATTTGATTTTCTGAATGGTCAAAGGTTTGTCGACACAGTTGCATTTATTGTATCTACTATAGTTATTACTTTTATGTACGTTACAGCAAAATGGAATACCAAAAATCTCAAACTTTTTTGACATTGTTTGAATTAATAGAATTACACTTTTGGAATCGGAAGGTATAACTGTAAATAGTCACTGTCTGTTGAGTTGTCTCTATATCTTATCTGTCCGTCTTTAATATTTCTGTCTGTCTCTGTAAGCTATGAAGAGTGATGATTGACCTCTCAGCTTCAGGCTCCTGTAGCTGTGGAGACAAAGGCATTAGTGGTGATTAGACTCTGGAAAAGCACAGATGAGCATCAGTACACGTGAAGCGTGGCTGTGTGCTCTGTCTGACAAACTCCTCACAGCTCAGCCACGGAGAGAGAAATTATTACAATATAATAAAGCACAAATCAAATCAAATCACGTTTATCACGAACACTTTTATTTGCAGTAAAAAGAGAGGGATGCAGCTCAAACGGCGAGTGCAAAAACCTTCATAAAACATATACTGTGTAACTGACGCATTTGTGATGTTTTGCGATTACACTTTTACAGTGTATTCTTTAAAAAAATGATAGAATCTTTTAAATAATATTGTATAATTATAATTCAATCTACTAATCAGTCATAATTACTCATTGTTCGATTATTTGTATAAGCGAATGTTACCTGACCTTTTTTTTATTATTTTGGCACTGAAATTATGGTGAAAAAGCAGGAAGAAACTTGGTGTGTAAACTATAAATAGCGATGCATAATTATGCGTCCCACTAAACACTCGTTACATGAAGAGATGTTGGATCGGGGCTGCATGTGGCCATCAGTTGTGGTGTCACGTTGAGAGTGAAGACCCTCCCTCCCACTCGGACAAGATAAGAGCCACACAGGCCATTTAGGATTATTCACAGTCTGAAAGCAATCCAGGAACTTTCCACACACTCAGAATTGGGTAAAAGCAGAATTGGGAAAGTTTTTTCCATGTCAGAAGTTCAATTCCCTGCACCCGTTTCTTGTTCTTCAGAGTTTGCACAGGAAGTGAGGGAAGATGCGGATGCCGTTTTGTGCTTTACTCTTTCTGTTTGCTGGAGATGGCCTTCTCTGCTCTCTGAAGAACTACACCTTGTATGTGGAGAACCGTGAGTGTGGACACTGCATGGTCATCAACACCACCATGTGCAGTGGAAAGTGCTTCACCAGGGTAAGAATCACCACATTCAGCTTTCCCTGGCTAAAATATCGAATTAGATTTAATAAAATTGCTGTATACTTTTGAATTTTCTTGGTATTATTTTTGTTAATTTTATATAAAAAAAAAATTAAATACCTTTTACTTTTAATTTTTACATAATAATTCACAATTGCTTAAGCTATTTACAACTCTAAATGAAATGATTTAAACTTGTATTCTTTAAACGTGTAATTTTATCAATCTTATGTCATATCTTAAAATCAGCAATGATTACATATAGACATTAGTTCAGCATTCATTTATTTTGGAATTATTATATTATATTTCATTATCTATAATATTTCTTGTCACCTGCGTACTTTATTATAAACTTGTAACTTTACAATTACAAAATCAATGTAATTTATATGAGTTTAAATCAATGTAGATAAATCATAACTATACTTTACTCTAAAGCTGTAATTTTTAAATAAAAAACATTATCCTTTATAATAAGAACATAAAAAACATCTTTTATAAGACTATTATGTGTAAAAGTACTATTTTAAAATAGGACTAGATTAAATTATATTAAATACATTATTTATAAAATTATGTTCTCAGTTGTTTGTCCCATTTGAACTATAAAGCTGTAAATAAAAAAAACAAACATTTTTATACTTAAGGAAATGTCAACATGAAAAAAAATCCATTATTTGAGCTGCTAAATTAGAACAAAAGAAAAGGAAAAATAAACTATTAAATGAAAAAAAAAAACGTTACAATAACAATGTATTATTATGATTAATCGCTTACTGATGGCTGGTAGTGTTATTATTTGTACAGTAGTTAGCAACAGTAATAATATTAGTATCATTCAATGATATTATAATTATATGATATATTTTCAATATTGACTAAAATCAATATTTATAATGCTACAGCACAAAAAATTGTTCTGTAATTTTCTGAGTACTTTGTGTAAAACAAAAATATGTACAGGTAGTTTCTGCAACAAATGTGTGCCCATTCTGTTTGGATCAGGACACAAATTTGAGGGGCTTTGTAGGAAAGCGTTTCCTGATTCAGAGGGGCTGCATGCATCACTTGGTGTACCGTTCTGCTGAGATGCCCGGCTGTCCTGCCCACATCGACTCACTCTTCTACTATCCGGTGGCGCGCAGATGCCGTTGCTCCAAATGCAACACGGCAAGGAATGAGTGTCTGACCAAGAGGAATCCTGTCCCCAGAAAGTGTGCCCACCATCAACGTACTGTTTGAGATCTGTATTTACTGTCTTTAAGATCCTACTTTCCTGTTTGTGCTGTTAGAAAGTGCTACTGCGCAGTCACTGAAATGTCACTGAAAAGTGTCGACACACACACACACTTGCATTCTTATCATACCTTTGACTTACATGTAAAACAATACATTCCCTCACTAAGACTGTAACCCGTGGCATCAAAATATAGAAAGAAACGTATTGTGGCGATCCGCTGCTGTGAGGGGCTGTGCTGGAGCAGAGCCCAGAGGTGTGAAAACCCAGCAGGGGGTGTGGAGTCACAGCAAGGGGGGTTAGCCCAGGGATTACCCACAAATCCCTGCGGTTGCTGTATATTTGTGTATAAAAGTGTTATTTTGAGTGTTTAAACGTGTATTATATGTCAATCTTTTTATATAAGTGTGATGTGTCTAATGTGGTGGTCATGTGTGTCTATTTTATAACAGTTTGTTGTGTAATGTAAAACTTACCATCGGGGAAGTGTGTAGCCAGAGTAGTGGCCTGGCTACTTGTTCTGTGTGTTCTGGAAGAGTAGAGTGTGTGATTAAAGCAGTGCTTTAATAAAGACCACCACCTCAACTAAGCTGTCTCTGTGTGTGATGTCAGCAGATACTCGGGGTCGTGTGGTGTATGGGGCACGAGTATCTTGAAGGCATCAGCGCTCTTCGGGAAAGCCAACGCCACCCACGAAAATCGTTACAGTATATAAAGTTATAGCCTCTAAAAGTTCTGCCTTTAATAGGATGATTTCTCTGCATTAAAATGATACAAAGAGGATGAACAGTATGCCATCTCTCCTTGTCCCCGTTTATATAAAGAAAGAATAAGTCTTCAATCCGAATATAACTTGTTGTCAACTTCACATGAAGAAAGGAGGCTGTTAAAAACTCGACATACATTTTATGAATTTGGGGATAAAGCCAGCAAATTACTAGCTTTCCAATCACGTCAAATAAATAATTTCAAGACAATAACTCAAATTAAAACCCCTTCCGGATTTGGCGTATTCTCTAAAAGATATTAATGAGAATTTCGTCCGTTTCTACTCTACCCTGTATACTTCAGAGTACCCTAATGATCCTACAACTTTAGACAACTTTTTAAAAAAAAAAATAGATTTACCAACTATAAATCCTGATCTAAATTCTGATCTGGCCAAATCTGTGGTTGATTCAGAGGTCACGGAGGCAATCGCAGCGATGCAGAGCAGCAAAGCTCCAGGTCCTGATGGTTTTCCGGCAGAATTTTATAAAAAGTTTGTCACAGTACTTGGCCCACTCCTTGTAGCAGTTTATAATGAATCCTTCGTTTCAGGAGTCCCTCCGTCAACATTTATGCGGGCCTCGATCTCCCTTCTGCCAAGGGAAGGTAAAGATCCTACTTTATGTGAGTCATATAGACCGATTTCGCTTCTGAATGTGGACTTTAAAATATTGTCGAAAATTATTGCAATGCGCTTGGAACCCATTCTTCCTAATATAATCTCAAACGACCAAACTGGTTTCATCCGTGGCCGGAACTCCTTTTGTAATCTACGCCGTCTAATTAACGTGATGTATACTAATTCTACTCCAGGTGAAGACGAAGCAGTAATATCTCTTGACGCCGAAAAGGCCTTCGATAGAGTAGAATGGAAATACCTCTTTTATACTCTGGAACGGTTTGGATTCTCAACAGACTTCATTTCTTGGGTTAAATTATTGTATGTCTCTCCAGTTGCGTCAGTGTGCACAAACACCGTACACTCGGACTATTTCCCATTACACCGGGGCACCAGGCAAGGGTGCCCGCTTTCCCCATTATTATTTACTCTATCAATAGAACCATTGGCTGCTGCACTCCGTCAATCCTCTGACTTCAAAGGCATTTTACGGCAGGGTATAGAGAATAAAGTTTCGCTTTATGCTGATGACTTACTGCTGTATGTATCAAGTCCATCCACCTCAATACCACAAATCATTGCGTTACTAAAAGAGTTCGGTAATTTTTCTGGCTATAAGCTAAAAATTAGTAAAAGTGAGTTTTTTTCGATCACTTCAACCTCTTATTCAGACTCTTCTTTCATCCCCTTCAGAGTAGTTTGCGAAGGTTTCAAATATTTGGGTGTACAAATCACGAGATCATTTAACAGTTTGTTTAAGGCCAATTTTTGTTCACTATTGGATCGCTGTAAGAAAGATTTTGCAAAATGGTCATCCTTGCCTCTGTCTTTAGCAGGTCGTGTTAACCTGATTAAGATGATTATCTTACCACGATTTCTATATATGTTTTCAAATATACCCATCTTCATTAGGAAGACATTTTTTGGTAAATTGGACAATTTAATTACCTCTTTTGTGTGGGGAAATAAGACCCCTCGCATAAGAAAATCCTTTTTACAGAGGCTAAAATGCCAGGGTGGGATGGCACTACCTAATTTTTTATTTTATTACTGGGCATGTAATATTCAGAAAATAATACACTGGTTCTCTAATACAGGTCCCCAAAATACACCTTTGTGGGTAGAATTAGAACAGTCATGTTCTAACTTCCAACTTGGCTCCCTAGTTTGTGCTTCACTCCCTCTGGTGGGAAAAAAATATATCTCCCTCCCAAATCCTGTACTGACCCACACCATTAAAATCTGGGCGCAGTTTAGAAGACATTTTGGGTTTCAATCAGCTTCAGTTATGGGTGCTATTGTTTCTAATTGCTTATTTACACCATCTAGCATGGACTCTGCCTTTCGTATTTGGGAGGAGAACGGGATTAGGCGTCTGAAAGATTTATATTTTGGGAATACCTTTGGTTCTTTTGAAGAGCTTAGTCAGAATTTTTCTCTACCTAGATCTCATTTTTTCAGATATTTACAGGTTAGAAGTTTTATTACGAAGGTTTTTGTCTCCTTTCCAGATATGCCCCCCACATCACATATTGAAAAATTGCTGGATTTGAACCCGCATAGCAGGGGACTTGTATCAAACATGTACTCTATCATAATGTCTATAGATCCTCAAAGTCTCGACTATATTCGCACAGCTTGGCATACCGATTTGGGTAGGGTATTTACGGATGGAGAATGGGAAGAAGCCCTAATTCAGATCCATTCCTCCTCGCCATGTGCGAGACACGGCTTAGTTCAGTTTAAGGTTCTCCATAGACTTCACTTTACTAACTCTAAACTAGCCAAGATTTACCCTAATGTTAGCCCCATGTGTGGTAGGTGCTCGCAATCACCTGCCACCACTGCTCACATGTTCTGGTCATGTCCTAAGCTAGAGGAGTTTTGGAAGGAGATTTTTGGAACATTTTGCAAATATATGGCACCCAGATTGATCCTGACCCTTTGATGGGCATTTTTGGTGTGGTGCCTGAGGGGACAGAACTCAGGAATGATTTGCAATCAGTTATAGCCTTCACTACATTATTAGCAAGACGCCTAATATTGTTTATGTGGAAAAGGAGAGACCCTCCAACACATGGTAGCTGGTTGAAAGAAGTAATGAGTCACATACAGTTGGAAAAGATTAAGTATACAATTCGTGGCACAAAGCGTAAGTTTTGAAACAGATGGTCCCCCTTTATCGAGTATTTTAAAGAACTACCCCAGCTCTAACGTTACAATAGGTGAGTCCTAATCTGCCCTGTGATTGATATACCTCCTTGTTTCATTTATAGGTTTATCTATTTATTTATTTATTTATTTATTATTAATACATATTTTATTTATTATTATTATTATTTATTTATTATTATTTTTTTTTTTTTTATTTTATTTTTTCCCTCCTTCAGTTACTTAATTTGCCCATTTGTAATGTATACTCTGGTTTATTGTCGCAGATTCCTGTTTTGTTATTATGTTACCTGAACTGGGGTCATGTACGAATGTGGTTTTCTTTTTATTTTTTATTTATTTATTTTTTTTTTTTTTATTTTTTTTTTACTGTTGTGATGCTGCGATGCCTTTTATGTCACCCAACAATCTGATTGACTGAACAAATGTGGAACATTGTTTCTTGAAGAATTTATTTAATAATTGTGGACCCTGAACAGTGGAATTATTATTGATGTACTATTGTAAACTGTATTATTGTATTATTGTTACTATATGTATGGTATGTATAGTATGTTCGAAAATTATTTATTTATTTATTTATTATTTTTTTTGTATTTATTTTATTTATTTATTTATTTATTTATTTTAATTTTTTTTAATTTTTAATTTTTTTTTTTTGCCGTGTGGGTGGGGGGGTGGGATATTGAATGTAAATGTTTAAATTCAAAACTCAATAAAAAAATATTTAAAAAAAAAAATGATACAAAGAGATGCAGTGTTCTTTTTCAACTTGGTAAATTACGTATGAATTCTATAAAAAAGTACATAAGCAACTCACAGCTAATATTACCTTATGCAAAATGTATAACTTCAGTGATTCATTTAGTCACAATGCACACATAAGTTAAGCTTAAACATAGTTATCTCACAGTGGTTTTTTCCATGTTAGGCTTGGTAACATTATGCTTACAAATACCATTGTACTATAGTCGTCTGTATAGTTTAACTTGACACTAAAAATGACTTTGTAATTAACATAAATAGACTCTTCGACGCCTCAAAGTGTTTATTTTAAAATTTTAAAAGCGATTATTTTTGTTAGCAGACAATGCAAATTGTAAGAGTTGTTCTGTTGTTCGACAAAAGAAAACATTTAATTAAAATAAGGACAAGGATGATTGTCCATCCCTTGATGTGCTGCTTTTGCTTCATCACTGTTAAACCCCTGTTAAACCCCTAATATACATTCACACCTCTAATACACGTTCACATGGTTGATCTCATAAATTCCTTCAGCTTCCTACAGACGGCGACAATGACGCAATCCCGCAAGATATTAACCGCGGTATCAATCAATGCCAGCTTATTGTGCACAATCGAGTACAGATATTCAATCTGAAATGTGGAGTTGAGAGTAAAAGTTGCTTTTATTTGTGATACTCAATACATGTACAAAGTAGCAAAAAATATACTTAAGTAAAGTAACTAAGTCCATTTACTCAAGTACTTTACACCTGGATGTCACTGCACACCAGATCTACTCCGGCTGGGAGCTTCATTCATTCGCTTCAAGTGAGCTGCCTTCAACGTTTTTTTTATTCTTTTATTTGACATTATTAGATTTTGAGGGTTTAACCTGTTTTAACAACCACACTGATTGTCTGTCCATTAGGCGTGATGAAAACAGAGGACCGCCACTTTGCAGCAACAAGCAGTTCATGGACGTGGCAAAAGAGTGGGGGATTGTCGAAAAAGTCAGTACTTTTGGCACAAACCGTACCCCCAGTTCGGTGTCTGCGGGGAGGCTACTGCCATTCCAGCCTTTCCTGTGCGTCCCGAATGTTGTGCAGAAGGCTGTCGTCGTCTCCATCCGGGAAGGTGGCTTCAATGCTGTGCTGACCAAAGTCCGTAAAGTGGTCGGACACATCAGGCCAACTGGACTGGACCAGCCGGTCGTTAATTACAGTACAGCTCTCCTTCTGTCTGTCGATAGGTACATCACTGAGCTCCTCAATGGAGAAAAGTATGTCTCCTGCTCCGTGGCACTACTCGCCCTGTGCCACCTCCAGCGCACCATGGAGATCAAGGCCACCTTGACCTGACCCAGTGGATGGAAAACTTCAACTGGCTCCAGATGTGTGAACCTGACCGCGGTGAAAGGCATCCATTAAAGTTGGGCTTTTGAAAGTGGGAGTTGTGGTCCAGTGGTAGGGGACATGGACTCGTGTCCGAAAGGTTGCAGGTTCCAATCCCCCCTACTACAGGTTCTGCAACAAAGTGTCCTTGGGCAAGACACTGAACCCCACATGCCCCCCGGGCGACACGGCACGGCTGCCCACTGCTCCGGGTTTGTGTGTGTTCACTTCACTGTGTGTATGTGCACTTTCACGGATGGGTTAAATGCAGAGCACAAATTCAGTATGGTCCATAGTGGCCATATTGCCGTCACCTCACTTTCCTTTTCTGTTCCTTAAAGATGTGGAATTTTCTTTCTGTTCTCATTTCTCATTTATTCACCCAAGGTTGCGACTGTTCTGGATCTACGGTTCAAGGACCTGAGGTGCTTGCCCAGGGCAGAAGCCAAAGAGCCGGCTCTGCAAACTCCTGTGGAGGAGCACCCGAGTCACCCAGGCACAAAACACCCTTGCTGCTGCTGACACTGTTAGAGTTGGACGAGATCCTGGAATACAACACTCCTGAGAGGTACCGGGTGGAGCCGACTGTCCGTCTGGGTCAGTGTCCACTGAAGTGGTACTTGGGGACTCCTGCCACAAATGTCCTGTGCGAGAGACTTTTTCTTTAGAGAGCCGCATTGTCCAGAAAAGAAGAGCCAATTTGTCACTGAAAAACGTGAAAAGACTGGTTTTCCTGAGTGACTAGTGGAAGAGTTTGAAGTGAGTTTTTATTTAATTTTTTTTTTTTTTACAATAAATCAGTGTGTGCTAAAAACGAGCCCCTGTCCTTCATTTATTCCAATAAAGATTTAGTTTGATATAGATTTTGAATTAAACGTAGAGCAAT
This sequence comes from Paedocypris micromegethes, assembly GCA_028031935.1. Taxonomy (NCBI): domain Eukaryota; kingdom Metazoa; phylum Chordata; class Actinopteri; order Cypriniformes; genus Paedocypris; species Paedocypris micromegethes. Next base: position 8,196,540 of record CM051495.1, read on the forward strand.
TCCAAGAGAACAGTGAGATTCTAGATCAAGACATTTGACCTTTGCCCGTCTCTAATACACATCTATATGAAAAATATATAAGTAAATAAAATGCATAAATTAACATAAACATAAATAACACTGCACACACTATAATTAAATAAATAGAAAAACATAACCATATAACACAGCATACTTTATAATAAACATAACCACACATACTTTATCATCAAACCAACACTTTGTACTATGTATATTTTTTCATTTGCATTTTTTCGCATGTTCTTTTTTCTTATATGTATATTGTATATTGTGTATATTTAAACCGTTTCTTGCATTCTATTTTTTGGACCATATTTTAATACATATTTACGTAGTTATTTATTTTGGTTATTCAGCGTGTATATTTTACCGTTATCTCATCTTTCTTTCTGCACTGCAGAGTAGCAATACTAATTTCATTGTAACCCTGTGATACAATGACAATAAAGGCATTCTATTCTATTCTCTCAGACTTCAATTGTAAGCAACGGCTTTTGATTGAGCTACAGAAAAGCACAAAAAGACGCATGTAATGAATAGCAGCAATTTAGTATATGCAACAGAAAGAGTTTGATATCGACAAAAAATATATTGTAGACAAGTACAAAGAATATTAAATCCTAAAGGTAAATTTGTGAGCATCACTACGTGCAGTGAAATGTAAAACCTATTCATGCATATAAACAGCTTGTGACAGTTTTTATCTACACAAAATGATCTACACAATGTTGTTGATTATATAATGATTGTTTGCGCCTGTGCTGTGTCTGTGAACAAAATGGGAAATTTTCATTTATAGGATTACAACTGGAAAGTTAATGTCATATATATAATATGACCATTTATTGCAGTGCTGATGTTGCAGATGAAAACAGTTACATATGTAGCTGCAATAGAAGGAGACTTCAGTTCACTTCAATATTCTCTATTATAATAAAAGCTTTGTACTTTGGTGGCTACAGGAGTTTCGTGACTAAGCTTATCTTTATACTGTATGTTAAGGTTATCATAACTATCAATTGTTTTTGAGGGACAGTGGACAGCGTTCCATTGAGTCATTGTATCATCAACTTTAACCAAAAGATGATCTAATAGATGAAAATTCAAACTCTGTGTGCTCAAATCTAATAAAAATCTCTGCAACAACAAAAATCCCTTTAAGCCTTATGGGTTTGAATCCCTAAGAATGAATAACATCCACACCAACATAATTGCTTTAAATAAAGTTTATTTTCTTCAATCAAATCCCATGTTCACTGAATAATTAAAAAGCATTACCGTAAATTAAAGAAAAAAAAATACTAATACTTCCTCTATATAATACATTAAAATCATTGTAATCGTTAGTATGATAGTGATATGAATAAATGTGGAAACAAGTGCATTTTAACTGATGCACGTATGATTGAACTCCGACATGTATGTCTGTGCTTGAATTCTGTAAAAGGATCCTGCCCCTGTGATTGGCTGTTGGGTCGGTCAGAGGCATGTCATGAGGGCGTGGCCTGAAGCGTCTGGGAGGGGTGAGGCTATATAAACCTCAGGGAGTCCCTGCACACTGACTGCTCCTCTGTCTACCTCAGTCCTACACACCAAACCTTTGCTATGGCTCAACAACCAATCAGGTAGGAACTCGATCAGTGATTCCAAGCTGCTCAGATATATATATATATATATATATATATATATATATATATATATATATATATATATATATATATATGAAATAAGTACAGTTTAAAGAAACAACAAAAAATGTGATACATAAACATAATTTGGAAACTGTTAATCTCATGACGGCACCAGTAACCAATATGTAATGCAATGAAGGGATATGAATTAAAGTGAATGTGATATGAATGGGCTTGGACTATGAGACTATTTCATCTTTTATACTGACTTGTCCTATTCCAGCCTTCCTGCCAAACTCATCAACGGAGGAGTTGCAGGTTTGGTCGGAGTTACCTGTGTGTTTCCCATCGATCTAGCCAAAACCAGGCTCCAGAACCAAAGAGGGAACCAGCAGGTTTACAAAAACATGTAAGTTTGGGTTTGTCTATTATATATAGATTATATAAAGAGAGTAGAGAGGATGATGGATAACTGTATTTTTTTATTGATTTTTGATTCTGTTCACCAAGCCACATTAAATTTTTTTAAAATGACTTTTGACAGAACATTCTTATCACAACTTTTATTGAATCAAAAATTAAAGGAAAAAAATTCAATTCTTTGTAAAGTATCTATAATTGAAGAATCGTGGTTTGAGTCTTGCTCTTTCTATTTTCTTGCTAGGATCGACTGCTTGATAAAAACGGTTCGATCTGAGGGATATTTTGGCATGTACAGAGGTAAAGCTCTTAACGTTAAAAGACTCTTATTCACTTGTGCTTAAAACCCCTAAGGTTATTTTAGTTACGCAACTTGAGTGTCAGTATAATTTTTCTTTGCTAATCTACTTCAGTGAAAAAAGCCAACAGTTTGACGGAGATGGGTGTTGGTCAGGCTAAAGAACACCTTACGGTTATTATTATTTAAACATTTTATTATGTGCCTCTTTCAAAGGGCATTGATAATTTGAAGTGGAATTCCTCACATTTTGAGAATACCAACATTTGCTTTCTGTACTGTAGGTGCAGCCGTCAACCTGACACTGGTGACCCCAGAGAAGGCCATCAAACTAGCCGCCAACGATTTCTTCCGTCAGAAGCTCAGCAGGGGAGAGTGAGTTAAAAACAATTCTTCTTTCTTGCTGACTTAACAGTCGTCTTCATGAGAAATATTTGAGACTGTGTCGTGTTGCTCAGAGTCAGACTGAGCGTGTTTCAGGAGATGCTGGCTGGTTGTGGAGCAGGGATGTGTCAGGTGATTGTCACCACCCCTATGGAAATGCTCAAGATTCAGCTTCAGGATGCAGGTCGACTCGGTGAGGGACTTATAACTAGTTGGTCAGGAAGTCAAGGAAGTGTTTTCAAAAAACAAGGACTGTGTGGAAAAAATGATGATAAGGAAATACTGTAGTGGTTCACGGCAAGAATCTCATATTTCCTCTTGTTTCTTGGCTTGGCTCCTTGTTGACCCAACATAGTTTCGGAGGTTTAGATCTCAGATTTCAATCAAAGACAGTTTACAAATCATTTTTTTTTTTTGGGTCAGTGGCGCAGCAGAGGACGCCAGCCATGCTCCATGCTGTCAAACTGGGAGCGGGGAGTCAAGTCCTGAACTGCTCGTACAATCTGGGACCGGTTTCTTCAATCAGAAAGGTGTCAGCTCTTCAGATAACACAGGAGCTTATTCGCACGAAAGGCATCCAAGGGCTTTACAAAGGACTAGGGGCAACACTCATGAGGTAAGATGAAAGAAAACAAAAAGATCTTTTGCAGTGACACATGAATGTTAAGCCTTGTGGTTCTTCATAATTTTCTTTGAATTAGGTTGTTAATCAGAAAACATTTGGATATTTGGACAGGAATTTCAACCTTAAGTGTTTTTAAAAGCAATTAAGAGCCTTGATTTGGGGTGTTAAAGAAGGTTGTAAATGTAAAGGTGAATAATAATAATAATAATTATTATAATAATAATAATAATAATAATACATTTTATTTGTAATGCACTTTACATTTGCAGAGCAAACCTCAGAGTGCTACATAGGGGATAAAAGCATAAAAGAATAACACACTCAATAAAAGCACTTAAAAAGCTTTCCTAAAAAGGTAAGTTTTCAGAGATGACTTCAATGTTCAACTGTCAACAGGGGAGAGTAGTGGAGCAGTAGCAGAAAATTATTTGTCACCTATAGTTTTAAGTTTTGTTTGTGGCTGTTTGAGCAGAAAAGTTGCTCAATAACTCAATTTTTGACTTTTGAAATGAATAACTCAAAAGAAGATTTTACCTTTAGCAATAAGATTTCATTTTAGAATTAAAGTAGGTTAAACAAAGATGTGTAACCCAGCAACAGCAAATTTTGCCAATGCAATGACATTTAATTGTTTTATTGTTTTTTGTTAAAACAACATCAAGCTTTTCTTGGGAACGTCCCTTAGGCAGTTCTGGCCTAGTGGTAGAGAGTTGGACTTGGTTGCAGGTGTGGTTGAATTGGTTGAATCTCGGACAACTGCCTTGAGCCACTGAAAGAAAGATGGTGGGAATTAGGTGAATTTGACAATATGGCCACTAGAGACCCGGAATAATGTTCTGCATTTAACCATCAAGCAAAGTCACACACAAGCACAGTGAAGTGACACACACAAATCCGGAGCATTGGGCAGTCATAAGCCGTGGCACCTGGTGGGCATGTGGCTTGCCAAAGGACACTCGGTTGTGAAAACCACCGGAATGGGATCCAAACTTGCAACCTCGTTGGCAGGTCCAACTCTCTACCACTGGTGGACAACTGCCAACCGACACTGCTCCCGGAATCTGTATGTTCACTGTGTATATACACTTCACTTGTTGGATGGTGAAAGCTGCGCAGCCCAATGTCTAATATGGTTTCAATCATACTGGCCATATTCCCTCATTTTAACTTAAAAGGTTTGAACCCTCAGCCATTGGTGCAGCTAACACAATTCATGACGTGTTTCTTCATCACAGGGACATCCCATTCTCAGTGGTTTATTTCCCACTGTTTGCTCACATAAACCAGCTGGGCAGGAAATCCGAGGATGATGATGTACCTTTTTACTGGTCATTTGTTTCGGGTTGTGTGGCTGGATGTACTGCGGCTGTGGCGGTCAGTCCTTGTGATGGTGAGTCAGTAGTTGGCTCTATATTTATTAAAATGTTAAGTGTAGAAATCGGTCAAACTTAATGCATTCCTTCCTTTTCAGTGGTAAAAACCAGACTGCAGTCGCTCAATAAGAGCGCAAACGAAGACACCTACAGTGGAGTGACTGACTGCATCAGGTATGGGGACCTGGGATTACAGAAAACTGGGATGTATGGAAAAAACATAGCCTAAAATGTTCTAAACTCTTCTTTGTTCCTACAGAAAGATATTGCGGAAGGAAGGTCCTACTGCTTTCCTAAAAGGCGCAGGTTGCAGGGCGCTAGTCATCGCTCCGCTCTTTGGAATTGCTCAAGTGGTGTACTTTGTTGGCGTTGGAGAGTTTCTCTTAGGGCAAACCCCATTCAACCTTTACTCTGTGTAAGGTTCTTTATACAATGAAACCGTCCAAATTAAATGGAAAAGTCCAAGGCAGCTGTGTTACAACTTAATATTTGAAATCAGATGTTTTGCACAAGACTGTTACAGTTTGGCATTTGAGGCTGTAATGCTTTATTTGTGGAAAAGATCAGATTCATCCTCAGTGAGGCTTATCTGATCCGCATGTGAACCGGAGCATCACATAGAGTTGACCGAATTTGCACTTTCATTTTTCAACGTTTAGCGTAACTGTTTTTTTCTCTCGCACTGTCCCTTGGGAACTAATACGTTCTGCAAACAGTGTTATTCATTCTTCTCATTCATCATCACAGATGCTCATAAGTCTGTTGACAAGTCATTAGCTGTTTGCCAAGTCGCTCTTTCTTCTAACCACTTGGTCTTGCTCTCATTTAAAAAGTATAAGTGGCTTTATGGATTTATAGTGGTTTCTATGTCATGGAAAATTGTAGCTCTGAAGTGCAAATGTTGTGATAAACAGGGACCTTCTACTTTACCTTTTTTTGCATTGTATTGTTCATAATGTTCTTAATGCACGATTAGGACATAATTGATGACATCAACGTATAAAAAAAAGAATAATTTGTTATTACACTATGCGTAAATGTGATTTGGGAATAAACTGAAAAACTATGTTTGTCTCCTGATAAAGCATAAACGTAAAGTGAAGAATTGTGATCTAACAATGTTGGAATCATCAATTAGGAGAATTTAACAAGAGTGCACACATTTCCAACCATTCCAGATTTGCTTTTCATAATACGTATTAGGTAATATGATTTACAATTTGAAAAATGCTTAAAATATGACACTTTCAAAACTAAATCCAATCGGTTGCGTCTTCAATTACGGCACTAATTTTTTACGCAATTTTCCTTCTTGAACATTTTTCTAAAATCAAATTTATTTTTAAAATTTTTCAGAGGTGTGGGTGTGGGGTGGAGGTAGTAAAGTTTGTTATCTTAAACAAAACTAAGTCTGTTTAAAAACTAAGAAGAGCAGAAAATCCCCAGCCTTCTTCATCTGCGAGGTTTAGCTGTTAGTCAAGCCAGTAAAAACAAACTGTTCTAAATGAGTTAGCAATGTGAGACCATCTTATTTTTAGCTCATGAGATACAACAAAAAATAATGATGCACATAGAAACTTGTCTTTAGCAGGGTCATTTACTGCAAACGATGAAGCTGAGTGACGAATCCCGTGCATACACTGACATCCTAAGTCTTAACCCAGAAGACATCTGTGTTTCTAAAAAGTGCACACTACGCAGTGCAGACGAAACTTTAGCCTCGGCTGCTTCCTGTAGCACCAACCGACAGCTGACACAAACATTCAAGCAGGAAAGATGAGACACACTTGCAATATGGCAAGACTGACATGATGAAATTTATTTACAATATGGACTTTATTCACATAGTTTATTCACAACTATTCACAACCTTTTCACCCCCCCCCCATTTAAAGTATATACGTATATATATATATATATATATATATATATATATATATATATATATATATATATATATATATATATATATAGGTTTTACTACATGGAATTTGTGCTAGTTGCTTACTGACAAATGTAGTAATTAGCTTGCCCTTTTACAATGTTATATATTTTTGTTTTAATTAAAGAGAATACATGTCATACTGTAGGTTGATGCCGTTACGTCAGTCATATTGTCTCAATGCTACGTTAATCACACAACAACACTTATTATGTTTAGAAAGAAATTGGTAGTAGAAGCAACTTATCTTTAGTACATCTACCTGCCAACAAATAATATTAAATATTAAAAAGAAGATATTTATTCATGTTTGTTTGTTAAAATTAAATTTACATTTTAACATGTATCTCCACTTATTCATTATTATTTTATATCAAAACTTTCATTGAAAGAATTGGAGTGTGATTTTTGAATCTCAAGATCAGATGAAAACATATGAATTCTTCATAAAATGCTTGAATTGTAAAAAATACCTTGATTATTGTCTGGAATTCTGACAATTCTCACACTTAGAGAGAGGTTTTGATTCTAAACATATTCTCATGTTACTGAGAAAAGCTTCAAACGCAAATATATAGCAGAATAAATTAAACATTCTGACGACAGATGATGGAAAATTGAGCCGTTTATGTGTATACAGTACAAAAAAAATCTACATTGCTTGCACAAACTGAACAAAGAACATTTATGTTACAGAATATTTCAAAATGTGTACTCTAAGGCAGGCTACAACTCAGGTACTTTTAAAAATATGGACAAGCTTGTAGGTTGCATGAGAACAGGTCTACGCATGTCTACAGAAATGTGAATCAAACACTTTTACATACTAATGTCAGCGTTGGCTATGCTAAATGCTTTGCTACTAGAACTAAAAAGCTTCAGCAGTGACGCACCAGCAGAAATATAAATAAATAAATAAGGGATTGCATCTCTCTTAAACATTTAAAACCATTTTCAGACAAATCAAAAGGCATCTTGAACCACAAACGTGAAAAGCTGCACAACACAGCCCTTCATTACAACTAGAATTTGCCAAACTCCCACTGATTTGTTCACAATTATCTTCTAGAATGTTCAGGAAATAAAGCAGTTTGATTAAAAGACAAACATGACACATTTGTAATTTCACCACAAGTTTCATACAACCCAAAAAAAAAAAAAGAAAAGAAATAAACATTCACAACCCTGAATCCACTAATCTAATCAAAGGTTGATAGGAAAAAAAACACCTCACATCTCACATTAGTTTCTTAATTTTTTTGCAATTAAGAATTGCAAATTTCATTCAGACATTTTATGTGAATAATAAAATAAATTGGATTCTTTGAAGTTTGGAATTTCAACCGAGCATCTAAAGACTCCAGACCTACAGTCCAATTGCTTAAATATTTGATTTGCTTGCTCACTACTCACAGTCAATTGTGAAGTTGATTATGTGTTTCTGCAGCTGCTTTGAGAGCATCTGCGACTGTGAAAAGTGCCTTTAATTACCATATTTACGCAAATATATGTCAAAATGTCAAGTTCGCTGCATTCATCGTTCTCATATTTCACTACGGCGTTGTTTTACTTGAATAATAGACAATAAATAGCAACAGTTGGATATTATGTCTAAGTCTTTTTGCTCCTGACTTGTAATTTAGAAAAAGTGGAGCTTATATTTACGTGCATATTAGAAATATGCAAATATAAGCACCCCCCAAGTTTGTGAGCTTCTAAAATTGGAAAATGGGCAAAAAAGTAAATATGGTCACAAAACAGTGTCAGTGAATATTGAGACTGAACTACACATGTAGCAAATCCAAACAACTGTACAACAATCCGAGTGAGAATGAAATTATTTCTCTTCAAGAATAATATACTGTATAAAATATAAAAGAATTGTGTTTGTATGATGGTACTGGCATGCTAAGTGAGACAAAATATAAAAACGGAACAAAATGTAAATGACTTTGAAATTGAATTTTCAATTTTTAAACTCAATTTTGCAAATATTGTGTGGAAACTGGACAAGATAATGTGTGGATTAAAACAAAGCAAGGACTGTTTATTTTTGTTGGTGAAAAAAAATTTGCGTACGGAGCGCGTGACTGTCTGTGTTCAAACTTCAGAAGGATGTCTGTGGGTCAGAGCAGTGAAATTATTGGCCGCTAAAGTTGCTGGCTTCACATTACATAATATTTTAGCCTGACATGTGAAGCGACAGCAGCAACATTCAAAAATAGTAACAAGTCACAAATGCATTTATCTGCAAAGCTCACTAATAAAAGCTAATTAAGACGCTGTTATATAATAAAAATGATCCTGACATAAAACAAAAAGTAAATGAATAATTCAGCTGCCCACCCAACCAGCAGGTATCAACCAAACATGAACCAGCAACGTGGATGTGTTTCAAATAAATAAATAACCTGAACTACTTCTGTCATAGTGAGATGTTTAGCTGCTGCATTTACAGGGAGAGAGACACCTTGAACCTGGTTTCAATGTTCATGCTGTGTGAAAGTCCACCCAAGGTCAAAGGTGAAAGGTCAGAAGAAGATGCCGCTAGATCACTTCCCTGCTGTTTCGAACTGCACAGCATAGCACCATACTGAAGATCATGCCAATAATCTGCAAAACAGGGAACAAGAACATGAAAAAAAAACCTTGTTCCCTTTTTTGTTATTTATTGAATTATTACAATAATGCTACCGCTTTGTACTGTTTTAATAGACCACGTGGGAGGCTTCTTGGGCTATATTTACCATAACTCCTGCAATTCCAACTCCAACATATCCCACTATGAAGAGTTTGCTCTGGAAGAACTCCTCAATGGCCACATCGCACATCTGCAACAAAGGCAAAACTGTAAGCACAGCAACTGCGTAATTAAATACCGTATATACGTGAATATAAGCACCTCCCTGATTTTTCAGGCACAAAAAAAAACAACGTTTCTGGTTCAATTACATTATACCAATTTTTTTCGTTATTTAACAAATCGGGCGGCACGGTGGCGCAGTGGTTAGCGCTGTCGCCTCACAGCAAGATGGTTCCGTTTGACACTTGAGGTGTGAGTTCAAGGCCGGCCGGGGCCGTTCTGTGTGGAGTTTGCATGTTCTCCCCGTGCTGGCGTGGGTTTCCTCCGGGTTCTCCGGTTTCCTCCCACAGTCCAAAAACATGCACTTCAGGCTAATTGGAATTGGAAAATTGACCACATAGGTATGAGTGAGTGTGTGAATGTGTTTGTCTGTGTGTCCCGCTCTGCGAATGGTTGGCCACCAATCCAGAGTGTGTATCCCGCCTCCGGCCCTAAGACGCTGAGATAGGCGCCAGCTCCCCGCGACCCTGTAAAGGATGAAGCGGTAGAAGATGACTGACTGACTATTTAACAAATCTAACTTGAGACTCGTATCTTTTTGATATTGTTTTATTTGAATAATAGAAAGCAAAAAGTCGATTCTAGTGGTCAAAACTTCATTTGTACCAGCCTGCGCATGCGCAAAGCACCTGTGGGAGGCCTGTCGAGCTCCCTGTTTATCTGATGCTGGTTAGATAATCGAAGCGAAGGATCATACAAAAGATCAACACTCAATCAAACACTCAAAACACTCACAAATATCGTCAAACAACACACACACTTTCTCTCTCTCTTTCACACACACGTACACACACACACACACACACACACACACACACACACACCTTCTCTCTCTCTTTCACGCACACAAACACACACACACACACACACACACACACATACCTACACACATCCGTACCTATACTCAAAATCACATCGGGACTTTTCTAGAGAATACTAGTCATAGCAGTATTTTTTATTAGTAGTAATGATTGATGGTTTATTATGTAGAACATACACAATTACTCTAATTCATTGTCACTAAGATTTCTACCTGATTGGTTTTGTCTTGGCACAACATTGGATCCGTCTTAGCTGAGCCGCAGCAGCTTAACTGTAATAAAATAATTGTTGATATCGCAGCTGTAGCATCATAACACAGGCACATGGCTACTAATCCAGTTAAAGTTTGTACATGCACGGGATTTAATGGAAACAGGAAACTCACAATCTCGTGGTAATAACTGGCAGTTGTGTTGCTACTGTTGTTTCCTGCTGATTCGTCATAGAAACTCTTAATTTCCTCCACAATCTGAAAAAAGTACGTTTGTTTTGTCTTGTCAAGCGCAGATTTTTCTCTGATTTACTGATACCTTGTCCTTGTTTAAAAAGCCAAAGACGCCTGCGGCTACTTCAGCACCAAAGATGATGAGAAGAGAGGCGAAAAACTAAAAAGAAGAGGAGGAATGAAATATTAATTAACATGCAGCCACAGCTAAATGTTAAAACATCCGATCCCACTTTCTCTCAAAAAAAGATTAGATGTATAGAAAAGATAAAAAATAAAAATATATATTTGCAATAAATAAATACTGTGTTTAAATACTATTAGTAAGCAAATAAATCCCATACTTTATGTGTACTTATACCATATTCTATTCCTGAAAAACTGTTCTATAAAAACCGAGCCTGGTGGATGCGTTCACCTTCGTGTTTAATGATAAACTTTACAACTGTGTGCTAGCAAATTGTGCGGTTTATTTTTTTCTTATTCTCTTTCACATTCTGTGGTTCTATTAAGCTGAATTTTGTTCCAAACAAGCGACAATATTAGGCTTGTGCAATAATGACTTGTTCGAATGGCTAAATTAATCGACAGTCCCATGTCACCCAAAACGACAGAATTTATAAATACATAGCACATAAAATATAATGAGAAAGACAAGTGTTACCAATCCCAGAAGACATTGAGACTCCTTCACTGCACCACAGCAGCCAAAAAAGCCCACCAGCATCACCAGACTCCCAACTGCAATGAGGATATAAACACCTGCACAGAACAAACACAACAGTAAACACTCAATCCTCATAGAACGAGAGCCACACAAGCACACTGAGCAAATCATGCATTTAGCCTTGTAGAATGTGCTGAATGAGTTTAAACATAATCATCCCCAGTTAGAATTATTTTTCTTTTACACATACAAGCGTGTCGAATGAGCCGAATAGATGGCCATGGAGTTTTATTTTACTACCTATTTACATCTCGTTTTAGATTGCACTAGAAAGAGTGTGCATTTTTGTTATTATTGTTTAATTTTGGTACATTGTTAAGTATTATATTGAGTATTATATAAACTGTTATAATTATATAAATTATATAAAGTATTATATAAACTTTACTTCTGTGAGAAAGAAAATACTGTAGGCTACAGTACATCTACCAGTTGATTGCTTAAGAAGCATCATTTTTATTTAAACCCATTTGTTGGCCAGTTGTGGTCTGGGCAATAAATATTAAAGCTTGTAAAACAACTATTGGGTTGTATTATTCGATATATGATATTATTATTAAAAAATAAGTATTGAATTTGATTGGTGTCTTTCACACAGATCAGCCAAGTTACTTGACAAAATAAAAAAAAAGTAATGCAATAGTTACTTTCCCTGGTTGTCAGTTACTTTTATAACAATGTAACTCAATTAATAACACAGTTACTATTTATGAGAAGTAACTAGTAACTGTAACTAATAACTTTTTTAAAGTAACATTCCCAACACTGATCACACAAGCTGTCTGCCCGAATTTGAATTCGACTTTCACGTGCTGCAATGTGAACAGCCACCAGCAGGGGAAGCACAAGCTTTGAGATGATATCATCTGCTTTCACTTCAGCCTCATTATCCTTATTACAGAGCGAGACTGGGCACATGAAATCCCCAGTAAAGCCCTGCAGCTACAGGCAGCATCAGGACGGTTAGGCCTACTGCTCCAGAAGCAGCTTCCGTGTTCTCTCAAGGGATGAGCTCTTCACCTTGTGATATTCTCTTGCTGAGAAAGTGTAATGATATCAAAAGAGGAGAGTGAGAGGTTTGTTAAAGGGATGTCAAATCAATTGATAATGGAGAAACAAAATGTTTAAAACACTTCTTCATAATCTTTTGCAAGCTATAACTTGCCTCTTTTTCAGGTATATTACTGTAATGAGAAGAGCCACTACTCTTCACGCCCAAAACATAACATATTTTTTTTCCCTTTTTAACTGCCCCCCTCCCCCCAATATTTTCTAAACTCATAAAAAGAATCGACACTTCTCTTTTATTTACTGTTATTCACATAGCGTCTTTGCGTTGGTCTAAATGAACTTGAACTTGAACTTGAACATGTATATGTACACACACACACACATCGTGATATACTTGTTCCTCTATATATTCTGTCTGCTGTTGTGACATGAAATTTCCCTGCTGTGGGACAGATAAAGGCATTTTCATTCCTTTCACATAATTCATTTCATCAATTCAATGTTTTGTATGTTTCAATGTTTTCAATGTAGTTCAAAGATGTTTTACTGTTGTGATCCAGCGGTAGGGATTTGGACCTGCCACCCAGTCTTTTCATGTTCCAGGTTTGTGAGTGTGTGTGTGTGTGTGTGTGTTTACTTCACTGTGTATACGTGTAATTTCACTGCATTGTCAAATGCAGTGCGCAATAACAATTTGGTCCCTAGTGGCCATTGTGACAAACTCACTTCACTTGCATCAATAAAAAAAATTCATAAGCCACAGTAGTTGCCACTTGGTTGTATGCCGATCATACATGAATGTTTTTCGAACTAAAAAAGTCCAAAAAAGACCAAAATGATCCAGTGTGAATGAGATTTGCAGGAGATTAATCATAACAGACACTTTGTTGTCACAAAATTTGTGCTTTCCTTCAGCTTAGAATTTCACTTCCTGTTTTAAGAGATCATCCTCCACTGTGTTTTTGTTGTTGTTAAGACAGAAAAAAAAAAATACAAACTGTACTTCTAGTTCAACCCTTTATAGGCTAATAAGAGAAAAGGGAAATTTCAATGTAAAAGAGAAAAGTTTTTTTTTTTAAATATTTTAGTCAAACATACGTTCATTTAAAACGATTGTTTACCAATAAAAAAGGTTTCAGGTCCTCCTTCTCTTAAAAGAGAAACAGTATCTGGATCAAATCTCAGCCAAAGTCCTACAGCCAGAACCAGGGAACCCATCAGCTGCAAAAACAAAGATACATTTATTAGAACATCAAACAATCTTCATGACAAAATGACAGACCAAAATCCCAAATCCAGTTGTTTTAGTCTGATCTACATATGTTTAAGATCAATTTATTAAATTGTAGTTAATGTTTTAATTTAATAAAACCCCTTTCACAGCTCTTTAACAACCTTCAGAAAAATAAAGCAGACATTCACTTGTAAAAGCTCATTTAAAAGATTGGTAGTTAGATTTTATAGTGAAATTAACTCATTTGGGTGGACGTCTGTTTGGGTTGTAGGGAACAAAAATAAAGCCGTTGCAGTCTCTAAATGCATGTTTATGTATGTTATGTAAAATTGCAGATGTTCCATAAATTGACTGAAAGTTTATTTGGAGACTTCTAGAAAATCAACATATTCTTTACAGTTTTTTTTTAAATACTAGAATGACAGTATTCTAAGAAATTCCAATTCTCAGAATTCAAAAATCAACTAGGAGAAAAACCGTTGAAATGGCTTTTAATGCAAATGCATTTTTACAATTGTCACTGTTTTTTCATGACTCTAGAGAACTTTATTTTCCCTCTGCAATGTTTTACAGCCGGGTCAAGAGATGTGACTGTTTGTTTAATGGTCCCATTCCAATACCTTGGGACATACTGAATTTTTGAAAAGCTTGATTGGATGACTTGTGACTTTTTTTGTGACTACATTTTCTAGTTTTTCCCCCATTTTTCATGATAGCTACCATCTGAAGTCTCCTGCTAAGAGCAAATTTCCTCTATTACTAGAAACCACCCCCTACATTAAGTAAGTATTTCTAATAACGTAACACATGTTTCACACTAAAAAGCCACAAAAATGTGAAACGGCAAAATACAAAGGTAATCCAAGTCTACTCTACTGTATTGCAAAAATACATTTTTTGCAATATATTTGTAAAAAACAAAAAAAACAAAACAAAAAACACCCCAATAAGCACAAGAATTAAAACATGTATAATGTATTTCAAAAGTGCATCAATTTAAACATTTTTTTTTTCCATCTACACTCTATAACATTTGTAAACTGTTTGTTTTAGAAATAAATCCTATCTGTGAGATCTTCAAAACCTATAAAGGTAAAGAACATCAAATATCAATTTCGTGTAAATCCATGAAGATAATGTAAGACAAGCCGCACTTGCCTCACCCTCTGTCTCTTGCAGCTGTCCATACAACCCCCACCGGAGACACAACCTCCTCAAATACTCTGAAGTGTAACACCATCCGGCCTGACATCAGCCGTCTGCCCCACCTCGATTCCCATCCCCCCGCAGACGTCTCTCTTGGGCATCAGGGCTTATCTCCAGAACAAAAGATCAACTGTTTATCTGTGTATGGCACGCTTCTCCATATTCTCCAAAACAATCATCTGTAATCTTCAATAATATTCTCATGTTTAAAGTAAAAATAAGTTTCCACATTGCTGCTGAGACCATCAAACCTTATTTGACTTCAATTTTCAAATCTGTGCATAACGTGAAAATCAAACAAAATATCAATATCTTTGCCATTCATGTTTCTGGATTTTTAAAAACATGCTGAATAATAATAAGAGATAAATGAACATATTTGGTAATTTTCCCAAATTTTTCAAACAATCTGAGAAACCCATTTGTTTTGCGCTGATACAAACAAGAAAAAGAAAAAAAAACATGCCTTATGGTCTAATGGTAGCTCTGATAACCAAGTTTAAACTAACGCCTAAACATCAGAACTCAAAGAGTCACAACTATAAGAACACCTAAAATAGAAAAGTAAATATATACAGTCGACTCCGCTTAATTTGGCTAATCAGGGCGGACGCTTTATTGGGCCAAATCCTAAAGTCCCAAAACACATCCTATCTCATAATGCAAATTGTGCCGCTTTGGGGCAAATATCAGCTTTATTGGGGCAAATATGAGGGAGAATGAGAACATTTTGCCATAAACCGCCAGCGTTTAATGTTGTGAAATTGAAGGAAATTGCACATAATTCCGTGAAGGAGTGAGTGTCTGCGCTGTTTAGAGAGGGGAATACACGCCAAAATAAATAAATACAAATAAATGTGGACAGTATGTATTATGAAGTATGTATATGTTTAATGAAGTCCGTCAGGCACATATTAAATCCATGTAAGCAGAGATCAATACAGACAAAAACCAGGACCAAGAATATGTTGTAATAATCTTGTCTAATGATAGACTATAATACGGTCTAATGAGGAATATAAATACGGTCAAATTATTCACAACCATATTTTGACCTGCGGATGCTTGTTTTACCTGTAACTGAGTTATAGCGCACATACGTAGGTGGCTGAAGCGTCTGAGAGCAAGAGGATTCACATACAGAAAAGGATTTCTGATAAGCAGCACATGTTTCCGATGTATGTGATGACATTATGTAGAATCAGTCTGTGAAGAGAACGTCAGGGCAGATTTTAGAAAACTTTTGCGCTTTGAGGCAGTTAAAACTGTGAAAAGCTCCTTACAAATGCTCAGAACTTGAACTTGAACTAGATTAAACAGATCTTTCAATGCCAAAATCTATGCTAAGGCTACACCTTCATAACATACAGTAACTGTGCTATATATATATTAAAAAAAAAAATATATATATATATATATATATATATGCCATATATATATATATATATATATATATATATATATATATATATATATATATATATATATATATAATTACGTACACTTGAGTAACTGTGCTATTGTGGCAAGATAGCACAGATGTTTTTTAGCGATGTGATTCTTGTTGTGTGTATAAACTCTAAATACAAAAAAAAAAGATACAAAAAAATTAAACATCTAAATTAAAAGTGTAACAATTGTTACATGCTAATATAAAACAATAGTAAACAAGTCAGGAAAAATACACACACCGGTACACACATACACAAACATAAAAAGTATACACGCATTTCATGTTGTCAGGAGGGTATTGGTACAGTATGTGGGTATATGATGTCATTGTTAACTGAGGGTTTTGAATTATAAAACAATGATGACAGGTCAGAGGTCACTGTAATATGGTGTCTGACCCCAAGCATGAGATAGACCATAGGATACAAACTGTATGTGCTTTCATTCATTAAAGTAGTTCATTAATTTAAATAAAATTTAAATTCATTAATTAATTCACAGATGATACATTTTAAATATGATACATAATAACTACATTGGCAGTTGTAGTCCAGAGAGTTGGACCTGCCACCTAAATGTTGCAGAATCCTGGTCTGGGTGGTCTACTGAATGTTCAAGACACTGCCACATGCCACTGCTCAAGGCTGCCCACTGCTCCAGGCTTTTGTGTTAACTTCACTGTTCCTGCACTTCATAATATTGGCTAAAGGCATAGCACAAAGTCCTAGGTCCATCTTTGAGTAAATCCATCTTCAATTTACTATTTTTCCTCAAATGATTATTGTTTTTTGGTGTTCACTGTTAAGTGCAGATATATTTATACGCGGTTTCTTTGTGTCAATTATTTCTTTAGGTTTGTGATGCAGTTAATGTTTCAGATGTTAAGCAGATGTTAACTATTTTCAAAACATTAGTGAACGGTAATTAAGCAAATGCTCATCAATGCCCGTTATACAAATTATATTTGTTAAAATAATAATAATAATAATAATAATAATAATAATAATAATAATAATAATAATAATAATCATAATCATAATCATAATCATAATCATAATAAATATTGTTGTTATTATTGTAGTTGTGTAGTGAAGGAGCTAAGAAAGTGATGAAATAAATGAAGTGATGGTTTATTGAGCAATGACTGAAAGGTGCACCTATCTCCTGGAAAAGGATTATCCCGAAAGCTAAGTTCCACTTCACAGAAAATGTACATTTTCTTGGAGACACAATTTTAATACGGAGATTGATGATGATTCAAAAGGAAAAGCTCGTACAGTAGTAAGGGCAGGTTGGCTAGGCATCGCTGGCGCAGATTGATCCAGAACATGTTATTGAAAAGCGTGTCTTTAAAAACATTTAAAAAAAAAAAAACATTTCCCTGCATGTAAATGTGTGAGTGACAAACAAATTTTATAAATTTTAATTTGAACTTTGAAGTTTGAAATTTCAACAACCACCTGTCATGTTTCCTTTATGTTTTTTCAAGGACCACAAAGCCCAGGATTCTTGGTGTTGATCATTTCCTGTGTTTGTAGTCACGTGATTGATTGTTTCCAACTTGTTAAGTGTTTGTTAAATTTTAGTTTAGTGTCACCATAGACTCCAGCTTTCCTGCTCTATGCCGAGACCGTAACATAATTGGTCTCTTTTAAACGCAGGGCCATCTGAATAATTTTTGAATAAATGACTGGGCTACTATTGGAAGCTATACGGTGTTATTATTAGTATTAGTATTATTATCATTATTATTAATAATATTTGGCAGCACAGTGGTGAAGAGGGTAATTGTGTGGTCTAAGCAAATCATGATACAATTTCCTTTGTTTCTTCACATCCTGTTCTACAATGGTCCAATAATGTGTCCATTTTCAGGGTTGAGAAAAACATTAAATGCTCATCGACATGATTTCTATCCAGAACATTACGACAAAATCTGAAGATCTGATTTCAAAGATACATTTACCAGCAATAGTAATTCAATAACTTATTTCAGAACAATGGAAATGTTAGTTACTGACTATAGATATCTAAGCAAATGTGATTTGCCACTGCAAAATGGCAGAATAAAGTTCATTTCAGTCAAAACAGACCTGTGTCATCGCCATACGTTTTCTATTCTTGTTGGTCTTGTATAAAGTTTTATATATTTAAGTCTGTTTTTAAGAACATGCTGTAAATTTTTATGATGGAAGTTTTCGGACACTGTTGTTTTTATTAGCCAGTAATAACAATGAGCCAATAATTAAACATGAAGGAATTCAGATCAATGTTGGGAAGTTTATAAAAGGCTTTCAGTGCCACTGAGTCTCAGAAGATGTTTGTTTCATAAGGCTCTTCTGAAACTCCTGCTCTAATATTTATTGCAGGTGCTGCAGTGGAAAAAAGTCAGTGAACTAAAGGGTAGCTTCCTTTAAGTTATGTAGGCTTTGAAAAACACCCTTTTATTCATACAGTATCGGAAAAGATTAAGAAAGAAATTATTAACAGGTTTTGTCTGTTGTTTTAATGACCAAAAACAGAGAAGGAAGGGAAAAAATGTACAACAAGATTTTAAATTGTAAAAATTGTGATTGTGTGGGTGTGATTTTTTTTATCTTGTTTATCTGTTTACTTGTTTTTCGTATTTGTATTTCAATTGCTTCATTTAATAAAGAAAACTATTTTAATACAAAGGCACAAAATAACAATGTTATAAGTTGTTAATGTTATTTTAATGCCTCATTTTAATAAATGATTTAATAAAAAATGAGTAGCCAAATAAAATAAATAGTTTACAATGTTTATAGAAACCCCAAAATAGAATAATCAAACTAGAATAGCTCATTATTTTATATGTAGTATAGTAGTGAGTTTTATTTATTATTTTTACTATTTAAATTCGAACTTAACAAACTAAATTTAATTTTGCGACTTTAAAAGATTCGGTTTAGATGGATGGAGCCAAACTCCCGTACAGAGTCCCTGTGTGTCCGAGGCGCGCTGTGCAAACAAACACACGCTGAGTGAAGGAAAAAGGGGCGGATTTTTCCCTGTGGAAAATCTGATTTAGGTCGGACAAGCGGTTCTGTCTGCCACGGGTCCAGAAATTCCTCCCCAAAGTGCGTAAACACACTATGAAACGAATCGTAACTGTCATTTCACGCGGCATGGTGTATACAAAGCGCGCCGATGCCTTGCAGAAATACTTACCCAAAATATAAAGTTGAAAACGAAGAGGAGATATTTCACACATTTCATTCCGCCTTCAACTTTTCCCATGTTGGCCTTCTGAAGACTGTCCGGCTGATGTTGTCGCTTCTGATGAGATGCCGTTTGCAGTGAACGGGTTCTGAATCTGGACTGGTAACATCTGTAGCGGCCTGACGGTTTCCACAACTCCTCGGCCCCGCCCACCTGAATAAGCGTCGGGGGTTGGGCGGGGCAACGCATTATTCGTGCGGCACAGTCGCTCTTTCATTGCTCCGTTCAGTGACAAAAACAACTTTATTACAGAGTAACCCGAGAAATAGAAATTCATGACATTACTCTGATTACCATTACTGAAGAATATCATCACTATTATCATAATATTTTCATCATCACTCATATATCTAAAAAAAAGAAAATACAGTACATGCAAAGCACCAATGTTAATCTTAAAAAATGGAAAGGAGAAAAAAGAAGGTGAAAGTAGCCAGGTTTGGTCGAAACCTCTCTCAGTAAAAAAGTTGACTAAAAAATCACAATTAATTTAGGAAAAAATTTAACTAATCAATATTAGAATTTAAATAAAGCTAACATTTTCCACAACCAAAGGTCAAAAGTCTGATTTAGTTTGTCAACTTTGCAATGTATTCGACATACAGTTCATATGTCATAAATACAACATACAATATCATACCAAGGACAACACCTATGACAAATAGTAAATCCAAGACTAAATCCAAGTTAGAAATTGTATAATAAGCAAGAAGAAAGCTGAAAAAACAGTAAACGCTTGTAACAGTAAAAAAAAAATCAACAGTTTAATTGCTTTTAATTTTTATTCTGCGAACTATTTTTGAATATCATTGGTCAGCTATTCAGAAAACGACAATCAAACAAACCAGTCACGAGGGGCAAAATGATAACTAAAGTACAAACTAAAACAAGATACGGCAGGCAGAAAGGAACATTCAGTATTGACGTGTCAGATATCAACCCCGGCGGTATAGGCAAATGCTGAGGGCACCATATGTCAGGGGACCGCCAGAAATGGAGGAAGAAAAGAAAGTGTATCTTCTACTTTTCTGAAAACAAAAAAATCTGAATCATCAAACTAAGTTACAATAGCAGTATAATAAAACTCCACTAATTGTAACCTTAGCCCTAAAATACTTGCCCAGCTTGACTAAAGGTCGCAACCCTAACCCTAGTTTAGATGATGAAGACATCATCTACTGTATTGTTCTCTACTATACAACCTGCCCTTCTACTGTATTCTCTGACAGGGTCATTGGGAATCACTATGTGATAACAGTGGAGCACTTTTTTTTATTGATCTAGGCAGAGCATCTGATACAAATTTTGATCTGAGGTCAACTATTGGTGGCGCGCGAATGCGCAGCGGCTCTCTCTCGTAATATCGTTACAATGTTGTACCCCAATGCTGTAATGACAATAAACTTCATTCATTCATTCATTCATTCATTCAACTGAGCTCACAAGCAGATGTTAAAATGACATGTTCTGCCTTAAATACAGACGTGTGTTTCCAGTTACAGATACACAACAGATTGTTCATTGGATTATCTGTCATTAGATTATACTGTATGTCTGAGGGCAGCCAACACACATGGGCAAGCTATTTTTGAGTGGGGAGGGGGGCTGCCCTGTCTCTTAGTTAATTTACTTTCATTAGGAAGACTTGTAATCCAATCACACAAGAAGTGTAATGTATCTGTCAGAATGAGAACTGTCATAAACTTCATTCTGACAATGAAGTATGAAAAGTAATTTTTTTTCATATCTTAGTTGTTTTGTTATATTCAAATTTGACTTGATCAAATGTTCATGTGACCCTTTAAATTTAACAATCAAAATAAACATTATTACGGCAGGCTCATTTCTGACCGCTAGATGGCAGACCGTCACCACTAACTGCACTTAGCGGTGGATCTGTAAATCAATGTCTTGAAAAGGCTACACACACACACGCACGAACGCACGCACACACAAAACCAATTAAAGTTATTATAAGTAAACATGATAAATAGTGTTAAAAAAGGTATGTGCAGATTGTGCTATTACAATTATTTTTGCTTTCCAGTTACTTTTTTAAACCTTTTAAAAAACTGTTTGAATCTGAATGTGATTTCAAGTTGTGTCCAGATCATTCTGCATCAGTGCAGTTTTTCCTCTCACTGCTGTATTTGCTTCCTGCAGTGAGGATCTGTCTTTCCCATTGCATATTTATTTGAGGTTACACAACACGGACGTAATCTGCTAGATGTTCCAGGAGGACAGACCTCGCTCTGATTGGTAGACATTATTTATTGCGCTCTTACGAGATGCAATGTGACCTGAACACAGGAATATATATGAGCTGGATACAGACATGAATAAGTATGTTGCTGTCAGCGCTG
Organism: Paedocypris micromegethes; assembly: GCA_028031935.1. Taxonomy (NCBI): domain Eukaryota; kingdom Metazoa; phylum Chordata; class Actinopteri; order Cypriniformes; genus Paedocypris; species Paedocypris micromegethes. The sequence continues at coordinate 8,218,600 of CM051495.1, forward strand.
GTTTTCTGTCCATGGCTAATTTGAAGATGAACCCAAACTTGTCACTCAATGAGAAAAGCACTTGTTGAGATGTTTCATTATCAGTGACTTTTTTACATTTTAATTCAAATTGTGCAATACTGGTAGTTTTATATGAACTTTACAAATGTTTTATACCAGATTCACAGCTTTCTGCGAATCGTCGGAGTCTACTGTCACAGCAGAGACTCAAGTGGTAAGCAAACAGTTTATTAAACCAAAGGTAGTTCCGGCAATCACCACCGGAGGGAGCTCAGCGTCCACGTACGGCTCCGATTTCTTCAGCACCCAAAACAAGGCAAATCATCACGAACTCAGTTCGGAGAGGCAGTCCAACGAAAGCACGGATGCAAAACTATCCAAAACAAGGTCAGGAAAGAGAACAGTGATCCATAAAGATGCAGACGAGACCAAAAACTCACATGACATCGACGAGACTCCGACGATTCGCGCGTGCACGCGAAACCGTTAAATAGCCCTTCGGAATGAACAACCGGTGCCGCACAATCAATAATCAAACGCCAGGCGCGTCGGTTACCTGGGTGACGTGCCGCGCATGCACACAGACCTGCGAACGACGCGAAGATACCGCGATCATGACACTTTCATGCTTCATGCTAAATTATAGACAACAACAGACAAACAAACAGAGCCTGGTCAAAATATTTTTTTTACCTCAGGATAAATAAAATCTCTATTATGGTTTGTGCTAATACTGGTTTGAATGCTCAATGCTACTTGGCTGGTATGGTTGACAAAATTCTTGATTTCGATTGGCTGGATTGTTTGGTACTTCTAAATAAAAATTGTGACGATGATCTCTCATTTAATTTTTTTTTACATAAATGTGATTAAAACACAGCCACATTATTTTCCCAAAGAAAGAAACATTTAAACTTCACATAATTTTTTTGTCCTCCATAAAAATGTCACATGCTGTCAAAATAATGGCAGATAAAGCTCCGCATTTGGGTATCTGTAGTTTGAGTGTCATCGCTGGTCCATTAAAATCATTATTTTTACAATAGCTCCATATTAATAGATTTTTTTTGGGATGGGTGTAACTGTACACAGGGCAGGTTGTGGCCTCCAGGCCTTGAGTTTGACACATATGGTTTAAGACAATCATTTAATTCTGATTAATGGATTTTTTTAAATATTGAACTTAATTCTGGTTGGCTGGAGTATTGGGTCCAATAATTGATTATTGATTGGCTTGACTGTTTAGTACAATACCCGGTTTAGATTTGCTGAATTGTTTAGTAGAATTACAGAATAAGTAAAAGCTTTTCTTTTGGCGCAGTAAGACAAACATTCTGTAATAATATTTTTTTTGATTCCAAGAAAAAGCTACTTTTTCATTGTAGCGCTTTATGAGTCAAATTTTAATTTGTGTTTGTGTTTAGTAAATGGTCAAATCCAAATCCAAAAATGCATAAATTGAATGCATTCTGTAAACTATTCTATTTCACCGGGCAATTGGTGTGTGTGTGTGCATGTTATGTGTTCTGTAAGGCAACATTGAGTGTCATGAAAGGCGCCAATAAAGAAACTGAATTAATTAATATTAATAATAATAATAATTATTATTATTATTATTATTAACATCTGGTGGCGTACTGAATAATCTGTTATTACTTTAAAATAATATTGCCTTAATTTGGTCTTTTGACAATTTGCATGAAATCACATTTTAAGAGCAGTTTTGATGTCGTAGTGACACTAGTGTAAGTGATGTTAGATTTTGTTGAACTCACTTGTCAAAATCTACACTACAGGATTGAAACCCGATAATAATGTCCAACAAAACACAATCTTGAACTTGCATACTGTACTGAAGTGTGGTGTTTAATAAATAATAGCATCAACAACACAACATATGCTTGCATTATAGATACTGTATATACACACATATTTATATACACATATATTCTGAATGTATAAACTATATAAATACATCATGCAGTCCTCATAATTTAAACAAACAATAATTTACAGAGTGAGGTAGGGTAAAAGGGGATTGAGAAAAGAAATGAAACAGGGCCGGCTCTTGGATCACCAATGTTGGCAGTGATGTTTCTTTATGGGAAATGGATCGAATGCATACTGGAAACCTGACGTATAATGTCTAAACTGCCAATGGTCAGTGCCTCCATGAGTTGCGGCTAAGAACACACACACAGGCAGCATTTATTCGGATGAACCTCCAGGCAATTTGGTTTTTCCAAGACGTAAGTGCCCGTACGTAGGTGTGTGTGTTGGTACAGTAAGAGTTCCAGTGCTTGTTGTCGATCCCACGACAGCTAGAAGTTCCAGCTTTAACACCACTGGCCCCATGGCCCGGTCTCGCCCCTCTGCTGGGCTTTGACACTCGGCAAATGGTCTCATAGAACAGTTGCTTCTTAATGGAATTGTTGATGCGTACCTCTGGCAGCACTGTGACTTCATTGCCCGCCATGTCTGTGGCACGTGTCATGTTGCCTACCCAGTGCTCTTCGCTGTCACACACAGAGTACTCACCACGATGCAAAAACTCATTGGCTCTTCTCCGAACACGTGGCCGCTTGAGAACTGTGTCAGTTTCCGTAGTCCCCACGTCACTGAACATCACACGGGGCGAGCGATAGCGCCGCTTGTTGAAGAGTTTGAGGTCCACGGTGGGTATTTGATGGATGGAAAAGGAGTTCTCCTGGGACTTTTGTGCATCTGCATGCTGATTGGCTGCCCCCTGTGCTTGGGTGTGGCCAACCATGATGAGTGCAGCCTGGATGCTGATTAGGAAGAGCAGGACCAGCATCAATGACCTCATGGGCACTGGTCCTGCTAGAAATTAAACGTGCAAGAAAAAATACAACCACAGATCACAAGTGCAATGAACACTGATTTCAATGAAGAATCAACTTAAAGAACAAAATTGTAAAATTGTGTTTTTTCTTATACCGCATAGCGGCTTTGCGTTGAGAAAAGTGCTTTATAAATAAACTTAAACTTGAACTTGTATGCAAAATCAATTGAGGATTAAAAAAATTTAACGGAAGTATGAATTAGATTAAACAGCAACACACCAGTATGTGTTTTTTTTTATACATTGCATTACTTTACAGATTTATTATTATGAAACTCAATAATAAGGAAATGTGCATATATACACACATACACTAACACAATTGTGTGTGCATGTGCTTATCAACACTGAGTCTGAGCATAACGTATATAAAAAATAACATTTAATTTAGTATTTTTTAAATAAACAAAATAATATGTTTATTAGCATATACATTACCATGAATCAAATTAATGATCAAGCTAAAAATCAGAAGGTAAACTCCTTTAAAATTTAAGGCCTATACTTTTGTATACGTATTTAGTTTTCACTAACCTGTGAAATGTTCTGAGTTGAATTGTGGCCCAGTGGGCTGCTAGAGCCAGAGTCCAGTGCAGGCGGACCCCCGAGCGCCTGCCATCAGGACCGGCCGGTCGGCTGGTATTAGTTCTGTGAGGAACACAAACCTCTATTTCTGTGAGGAACCACAAACTATACTTGCAGCACATTCCCTTTAGGGTTTTGAAACTTTCAACTGAATAATTCAAACTAAACGTTTCTGCACATTGCAGCATTATCGCTTCATTGTCACTTCATATGCTTGTACTAACACCTGAGTTGCATTTGGATAAATGTGTGAGATTTTACACTTCATAAAATCCCTGGTCATTATTAAAAACCACAAGCTGCCAAGAAGAAAATTAAGTAGAAGAAGATAAAGTAGAAAACAGACAGACTAAGAATAAGAATAGAAGAAGAAGAAAATGAATGATAATAAACAATAAAATAACAAGAAAATAGAAGAAGATGCAGCTCGAAAACCAATAATTTAAGAAAACACCCCACAGTGTGGAAGATTTGTTTTGGAAGAATTTGAGATTGTTTTATGCTTGAATCAGAACCACACAAAGAGAAAAAATAAAAGTTAAAAATCATTTTACAAATATTGTAATATTTGTACATACTTTTGAACATACTTTTCAGGGAATCACTCATATTTTATTTGAGTTTCCTTAAACATGTTGTTTGTTTTACATTAACTCCAACTTGAACTTTCTAGTGTTTGACATTCAGCCGCCACTAGATGGCGACAGTCCAACAATAGTTGCAACACATCTGGCTTGTAGTTTATGGTATTTTTGAAGTCTTTTCCAAACAAAAAGGCACAAGCAGCCAGACTCACAGAAAATCAATAAAACAATATATCCACGCTTACAGTATAGTTTGCAGCTTCACATTCATTTCAGGACGTCTGCCATTGTTTGCATCTGGCTCTGCTCTCACGCGCATGACATTGGCCAGATGTTGACAACGCTCTGCTTTCAGTGAGATGTCTGACACCGAAGAGGAGGGGAATGTCTTGAACAACTTCCTGTCTGGATTGCATTGTGTGTACAAACAGCAGTATTCTCATGATATGCACCTCATTCCATCGTCACAGCATTTTTCACTTCTGAATTACAGGGAGGTGGAGCAAATCTCTGCAACTCTGGCCCTGAAGGCGGAGCACACGCCTTGGTTTGTTGTCCAACCAATCACTGAGTAGGACGTACACACGTTCATACTCTCACTCATACCTATGGGCAAATTCCCACACTCCATGTTACTTTTACTCCATGATACTTTGCTTGAAATTGACTTTAGTAAAATTAGTCTATAGCTCCTGACCTAAACTTTACCTTCAACACGGTTTAACCACCTGGTAACGTCTTTTGTTTTTCAAATGGAAGCAAGTTCTCTTTAAAAGCGAGCGGCAGCTGAATCTCAGAAGGCCACAGCGGCACATGTGCTGCACGTATAAACACACACTCATCAAACTGATACACAAGGACTAGCGCTCAGTTTTTTAGGTCCATACTCGCTTTATACACCAATGCTACATAAATTTACTCTGACCTCTCTTTGGTGAAACCTTCATAAACATACCACAGTGGGTCAGAAACGGTTTACTGGAGACTCACACAAGTCTTTGGTCTTAAGATTAACACACTATATGACTAAAATGCACGTTTAGAAAGTCAAGCTGGTACCTGAAACGATCTGTGGTGACGACAGAGATGTTTCTGAAAGCTAGTTATCAACACTGTGCATTTATAGATTAGAAATGACAGACAGGAAATTAACCGTCAGGTAGAACTAAAAACACTGAAAAGCTGTCTGGGCATATAATTGTCCAATGTAGGGTTTTTTTTTGTGTCTATTTATGAAAGAGCAAAATTACCATTAATATAACGTTAAGCTATTAATGTCTAGCGACTCTAAAAATGAAAACCAAGATCATTTGTAGAATGGAAATATACAAGGTTTTTAAGATTAAAATTAAAATTTTAGATGTTTAGAGAACTTTTTGCGACTCAAAAAGATTTTATTTGGCAATAGCTAAAACCTTATGTTGTTTGCTTATTACATATTGATTGTAGATTGGTATTACAAACCAAGCGTAATTCTTGAATAAAGATTTTAAATCCTAGAGAGATTAAATTAAACTAGGGGGAATTAGAATGAGAATTTTTCATCATCAACATCTCTCTCTCTTTTTCCTCCCTCTCTCACTTCCTCCTCACCTCGGTCTCGGTGTTCCTAGGTCTGTCTGCTCTCTTGCCTTTCTCTATCTCAGAGAAAATCTCTCATTTGAATACTTTCACTTCTCTGTCTTTCTCTCTCACTATCTTTTTTCCTTTATCTATGTCTCTCTCACCCTTACTCTGTTTCTCTGTCTCTCCTTTCTTTTTCTATAGGAATGTCTTTTTAGTTTGTGTTTCTTTCTATCTGTCCCTGTTATGGGGAGTTGTGGTCATGGTCATGGACATGCAGTAGGGGTCATGAACTCGTGTAGATTAGAATCCCCCTACCACTGGATCTGCAACTAAGTGTCCTTGGGCAGACACTGAACCCCACTTGCCCCCCGGGCACCACGGCTTAGGCTGCCCACTGCTCTGGGTTTGTGTGTGTTCATTTCACTGTGTGTATGTGCACTTTCACTTGGATGGGTTAAATGAAGAGCACAAATGTTAATATGGTCCCTAGTGGCCATAATGACAATCACACTCACTTTCCCTTTACTGACCCCCCCCCCTCTATTTCTCTCTTTTGATTTTGTTTCTCTTTGTCTGTCAGCCTCTCTCTTTCTCTCTCTCTCTCTCTCTCTCCCTCTCTCTCTTTATTGTGTTTTATCTCTCTATCATCTGTATTGCTTCCCTCCCCTCCAATTCTTGCGCGTTTTTGATGTAGACAGCAGCGATGCATCTGTTTGTCACACTGTTTCATTATCGCTTGTGTTTTCATCACCTCAGAAGAGTCGTGCGCTGGTGACAAGCTGTGTTGACGCTCACAGACAGATCTTTTAACAGCATCATATACTTAATGACATCTCACACATCCAATATGTTTTTTTTTTATGTTTTAACCTTGCTGTTCTATCAGCTTTTTAAATTGATGGTAACATTTTAGGTTGGTACTGAATGGTATTTAAGCACTTTGTGTTCTATATATTTTTGTATGATAAAGTAATATAATAATATAAATTAATAAAATAAATAAAATAATTATATTTGCTATATATATATATATA
>CM051495.1:8225248-8273087 GCA_028031935.1 Paedocypris micromegethes
AATAAACGTTATAAAATAATAATAAACTAATTTAAATGAAAATAAATCAGCCATATATTTCCAAAAGTTACATATATGAATGACAGTTTTGGGTTAAAACATTCCCAAATAGCACTGCATTTATCCAAAAACGTATACCTGGTAACTAAATATAAGTAAACACTATCTAGAAATAACACTTTAGTTGTTTTATATAAAACTATACAAATAAATAAAAAATAATAAAAAGATGAGAACAAATTTCATTTTCCGGATGTTTTCTAATGTATGCACAGAAACAAAATCAATGATAAAAGAGGCACAATTTTTTAATAAATGAGAGCATAATTGTGTATTCCATTTTAATTCAATAAAACATATCAAGTAACTCTGTGTTTTTTAACATTAAGCCAAAAGAAAACTCCTTTTTTATTTTACGACCTTGGTTAATATGTTAAAAAGATTGAGTTGGAATGATGATAGTGAATGTTACTTGTAGTTTGATCTGAAACATTTCCTAAAGTAAATCTTTCATGTACTCTTCAGGGAATATGCTGAAGGAAAATGCTTCAGCAGAGATTTTTAAAGCTGCAAGGTAATTTGGAAATACCTGTTTGTTTAATACAATTCAGCAAGACAAAAAAAATAAGTGTAAATGTATTTAGATTGTAACATATCGCATCATTGTACGTATTTACAAGTTGCTGCTTTGAACAATATGTCTAAGGATGACTTGTTAATGTTATTATTTTTTACAGAAAAAAAAAATTGGGAATCAATATTTTACAATCTGCTGTTTTGAAACCATATTTCTTTACAGTGAAGATACCCTCCATCACTATTTTAAATCTTCTTTAATTTCTTAACAAATGTGGCTTTCTATAAATCTTATACGTATTAATCTTAAGAAAAATACTCGCACAACAGCAAGACCATATTTAATATCAATCTACTAAGAGTGCGATTACATTCTTGTTACGTTATAAAGGCGATAATATGATTAGCAAATGCAACAGTGAAAACAAACACATTTAATCAATGGCTAAACAAGCTACTGCATTTGTTTGAATTTGAGAAATCACTGGAAGTGTTTCCCAAAAGCTCACAGGACGAGCAGATGTTTCCCATACAAACCTGAAAGCTTGACAGAGCATTTCAAAGCTCATCTAAACCATTTCAACAGATGGAGGTCAGGAGCTGGAATTTAGCTTTAGCCATTAGCACATGTCCCCATAGTTTGGGTCAGAATGAGATTTCAGAGCGAATTACATAATCCTCCTTAGTTAAACTTTACCTTTTGATTTGATTAACACTTTTAATTTAATCACTTTTGGCTTTATTTGATTCTAAACCGCATGTTTGGTGACAACACTAATAACAGTGAGAAAGTTACTTATTATGTTTTCACATCAGCCAAACCAAAACTTCTTGTCAAAATATGAGTTCTCTGTCAATGATCCTTTTTAAATCCATCTAGAATTTTGTAGACCATTACGTAAATGCTAATGAATGAATTAAAACTATAGTCTGTGCTTGCCCTTTTCCAGTCTGCATAAAAAATATCTAACCTTTTGTACTTGCACATATTTACATTTGCACAGACATCTCTTTCAAAATGATAAGAAGAATGAGAACAAAAAGCAAGATAAAAATAGAAAACTCCAGTTCATGGCTTTTAGAAGGAGAGACATCTGAATTGGTTCTGATCTGACTGTTCCATTCACAAGATCTCTGAGCGGAAGCTGTAATTAGCAAAGCAGAAGCAGTGTGAACGCATAATGATAGACGTTTTAGCCCAAGGCAAGTGTTTTATCAGTTTGTTTCAAGAACTTTTGGCATGTAGAAGACTCGACAGCCACAAACTGAGGTAAGGTTGAGATGGAAGTGTGGGAGTAGGAATCATTTTAATTCATTTGAAATAAATCCTCAATTAAATTTTGTGAAAATGTTTTACTTGTTTTACAAAACTTGGATAATAGATACACTTTTGCATCAGACACTTTTCATTTCCTTATAGCACGTTTATGTTGTTTATGAATCATCAATTTAGTATTTTTTTAAATCACTGAACCTGTGATTTCACACTAAAATCACTGTGAGTAGTAACACCACGTACCATATTGATTGCTTCATGCTTCATTGATGACATGCGTATATCATGCACTCCTATATTAATTTGTATATTAAAAAACATAACTTATATTAATTTCCCTTGCGTCAGCCAAAACCTTGTTGCTGGTAATGCCACAGCCCTTACTTTACTTTACTTTACTTTACAGTCATTTATCAGCAAAGTTGTCAAGTAACGAAATAAAATTCGTTTTAAATAGGCATATTTATAATTTACTTAAGTAATTCTTTTTAACTTTTAACTTTTTAAAATAAACTACTTTTTTGTATTACTTTAAAATTAAGTTGTACTAGTTTAATATTTATGCTGTACTTTCTACTTGCGAATCACTTTACTATACATATTTTGTATCGTTATAATACACTGTATTTTACTGTATTGTATTTTACTGTATCTTTTTTATTGTATTGCATTTTTATGTTTACTTTTTACTGCTCATGTTCGCACTACTTGACCCAGCACTCAGCATGTTCAAATGCTGGAGGATTGTTAAAAGCATTTCACTGCATGTTGTACCATGTATGCATAGGTGTATGTGACAAATAAAAATTTGAATTTTGAGTTTGATTTAATCCTAATTCATTTTGGTTAGTTTTATTTCCATGTTGATCTAAAACAAAAACTCCTAATAAATTGCGGCATCGGGTTACGGTAAACTTGATTCTGGTGGCATGAGACATATAAACACGTATCATTCCAACACCCTATTGGTGGTCCATCTCACCTGCGCTTCAGCAACTGAAATGGCTCAAAGTTCAAGTTCAAGTTTATTTATATAGCACTTTTCTTAGTTCGAGACTAACGCAAAGACGCTATAAAAAGTCTTTAAAAGACAAATGTCAATTCTTCATGTGAGTTCAGAAATTTGGGGGAAAAAAGAGTCAGTTAAAAAGAAAAAAAAAGGTCCATTATTGTTCAGGCTATTCGAGTTAGATCGTGACAGTGGCTAGGAAAACAAAACCTCTCTGGCGGGGAGAGAGGAAAAAACCTAGGGAGAACCTGATTCTCTGGTGCCAGTCTCCTCTGGCAAACTTCTCAAAGAAGTTTGAGAACCAGCTGCATTTCCGCCTGAGCAAAGCATATACATTTTTGATACATGTACTGTGCTTAAATTATTTTATTTTGTTACATCAGTCCAATAAAGGTCTTTGATGACATTCTTCTGAAGTATGACTTTTTGCACCATTACAATTCCAGTCATCATAATTTCACCCTGAAACACCTTAGTAGCGCACATCTTTAATGTGTTTGTATTGTAATAAAATGCATACATTTGTAATTACATACATAGTGTAACAATTTCAAACAAAATACCGGTAGTCCTATACCACTAAAAATTTCATTTTTAATGGGTGTTCTTTCCTTCCATTACTTTTACTTTTATACTTCAAGTCGATAGCAAACCAGTACTTTTATTATAGTAAAAATGTTGGGTTGATACTTTTACTTACACAGAAGTATCTAGGTTTCTACTTGAGTCATGAATGTGACTACTTTTGAAAGCACTGTGTGCCAGACACTTTTATCCAAAGCAATTTACAAAGGTAAATCAATTTTTACAAAGCATCAACATGAAAATGCTTTTCCCTGGGAATGGAATCCATGTTCTGGTGTTTCAAACATCAGCGCTCTACTGACTGAGCTACTGGGAAAGCTACGTTCAACTAATTAACATTTTTACATGAAAAAAAAAACCTCAGCTGACCTTTAAAACAACAGAAAAATTATTGTCAAGTAAAAAAAAACGGTTAGAAATGGAAAAGTTGCTGGAAATTGGCATTATGATTTGAACTGTATTGGAAGCCAATTACTTTTTTTTTTATTATTCAAAACATCCCGAACCATCATTTTACAGTCGTTCTGTATCTTTGAGTGTCAGGATCTTGGCTCACGTTTCTTGGAAAAAAAAACCCAAATGAAAAAAAAACATGTTTTGTCTCAAGTTGTCCCACGAGTAGCATAACATCAAATGGCTTATGAAATTCAACAGTGTGACGGCATCTAATGTTCTTCTTATGAGCTCTTCCAATCTGTTATTTCTCGAGAAAACCATGAGGCCTCGGGGGTGACAATAGCCAAAAAAAATTCTAAATCACTCCCAGCATATTTTCTGTCTTTTCCCAATTCCTGACGCACTGTTTGTGCTTCTGAGAACATTTTCCAATACACATGAGTTCTATTGCCTTGAAGTTTGACGTCTGGTGCTTGCCACAAGCTATATTTAGTTAGTGCTATGCTAATATCCCCTTGGTTAATGAGAATGTAATTGTTCATGGTGAAATAAGAAACAAGCCAAGGAATGTCAAGCTGTTTGAAGAAGATATTCGCTCATTCTTTTAATGAATTCAATGAATTTAACATCTTTTATTGTGGTCAATACTGCTCAAAACAGTTGCTTTAAACTTGACCTTCTGCTGTCAGCACTCTTCTTAGCACCATTTACTATTGCTGACAGCCAAAAAAGATAGATTGCCTTGCGCACAGACCGCCATCAGACTAGGGTTCCGGGATAAGATAAACAAGTAGGATTGAAACAGTCTTGTAAGGAGATTGGGTAGGAAGGGTATTATGATACCATGTAAATCATTTCTCACTCTTTCACCTAGCTAGCTGGCTAAAGCTAAAATGTAATTTTTTTAATCTGTGTAATTTGTTCATTTTTACATATCAATATACTAGACAAACTTAATCATATAGACCAAATACTTACATTCTCTCATAATTATGATATTGTACTGTAAAGTCCGTAAAGTCACATTCCCACACTGATTTTACCAATTCACACACACACAGACACACGCACACACACGCACACACACACACACACACACACACACGTACACACACAATAGGTAAGAAATTATTTGTGGTAAATTATGCTAGCTATTAAATGCATAATTTTCACAAGTTACAGTGGTCCTTAGTAAGAAAACACTCTCAAACATAAAAAAAAACCATCTCAAGCATCACACTCAACACTGCATAATCATCTCAGCATTACTCGAAATTTCTGCTTCCAGTGGAAGAGCCATATCACGTGAGTACGATAACGGAGATGAAACCACCATCCAAAAGATTTGGGAGAACCTTGAAGCGATCCAAGAATGATTCCTCTTGTGATTTAGTCTTTCGCGCACATAGTATGTGGCATGTGTAACAATGGCATTGCGCCTGTCTGCAAGCCATGCAATGCCAATAACTTCAATAATTGTGCAAAAAAAAAATTGTCTTGTGTTTCTTGTCTTGTGTTCACTGTTTTTGTTGACTGTCATGCTGTTCTGTCTAATAAGTTTTCTTATATAGCCTGTACTGACATCTACTGTAGCCTATTGTAGACAAATTGCTTCACTTGCTCCTCTTTTTGTAAGTTGCTTTGGATAAAAGCGTCTGCCGAATGACTGTAAAGTAAAAAAGTAAAGTGCAATTTGTGACACACTTGTAAATAAACAACTTATAAATTAACATAAATTAACTTGTAAATTCTTGAACAGAATTTTAGGGTAAAAAGGTGTAACTTTAAGGCACACCGGTTTTTAAGAAGCAACGTCTTTTTTCCTGATCTCTTTTCACATATAAAGCACACATTTTTTGGGTTTATACGGTTGTGACGCTGACGCATCGGGAGACGGTGTAGAATCCATTTGCAGAGGTTTTTAATAGAGTCGAATGGCAAAAACCCACGTAGCACGGATACACGTGAAGGTCACAAAAGCAAACCTTAGACTGAGCAAAGAAACAGATCGAAAGCTAAGGGTCGATTACATAGATTCGCGGTGAAAACAATATTCGACAACCGCTCCGTACCGCCATAAACTTTAAATAGTCCCTGTGGTGGAAGCGGCAAAGAGAGCGAGCCGGCAGGGTACTCCTCCGAGGGCTCCCCCTGCTGGTGTGGCGTTACAACGGTGCACAGTCGACATTTAAACATTTTGTAGAATTTCAAGTGCGTCTTTATGTCCAACAATTACGATATGGTAAATTACCTGGAATAAAACAATGTGACAAATGACTGTACTTTCAATTGAATTTTTTTCAGTTGATTGATTTTACTGAGTATAAGGCGAACAGGTTTACAAGGCAAACATTTGTTTAACGTTTATTCCCTGATCTTTTTTCCACATACGTATAAAGCACACACTTTTTGGATTGAAAGGTGCACAGTCAATTGTAAACATTTGGTAGGATTTCAAAATTGTATTTTAAATTAACTGGAATAAAACAAAGTAGAAGAGTTCTTTTTTAAAATAAATCAATGAATATGTTATGGCTATCTGTTTATGCATTTGGAGAAGAACAGTGGTGTGGTGGGCCATAAAACAGTGAGCACCTCACGTTGAGAAGTTCGAGACTCAAGCTTGAGGCCCGGTCTGAGTCATTCTATATGAAATTGTATAAGAACTATATTAAATATTATTATTGTTATTATTATTATTGTTGTTGTTGTTATTTTATTAATAAACTACATAGTTGTGAGTGAGAGTGTTAATGTGAGCGTCTGAAAAAAGCAATCATAAAATGGATGGGTATGTTAATGCACAGGTTTTACCTATAACAAAGCTTTAAACAACCTATTTCAATCTTTTGCAGTTATCAGAATGAGCACCTACACGTGTTTGTAAGAGGTTATGACAGCAGGAACCAGACTTCATACTATTTAGTCATAAAGCATTCAGAATCAGCACCTGTTAGTGCCAATGGCGTGACTCAGACTAAAAGGTTCAAGCAGACAGGACCAGCCTGACACTCAGAACTCTTTAAAGGTACGTGATAATTCTTCTTGGGCCACACACAGAGGGAATCTCGGGATTTGGAATGGATCCCATAGGAACATTGTTTCAATTCCAGGGTGTAATATGTTTTGTTAGATGCCACTTGCTCAAATTCTATGTTGCCAAATTCATTCTGACTGATGAAAAAATGACCAATCCGGGGTAAAGCACAGACAATTCATCAAACACAACTAGCTGAGCAGATGTTCAATGAATGGAAAGTTTATAAAAATAATCCATCTTAGCTACATTTCCAGTGAAACACAGCGCACGCACCTCTGATAGAATACAAACACGTAATGATTCAATATTCAATCTACACATTGCAACTGAGCCATACATTAGTTGCCTCTCCGAATCATCTGTCAATCTCCGACATGAAGTGACATGTCTGCTCAACCACCTGCAATACTCAGACCAAAAACAACACACAAAAAAACTAACAAAAAAAGGGAAAGTGACTGCGGCAAGTTCTAAGCCACGGGAATGTGTGTGTTTGTTTAAGTGTATGTTTTTGGGGAAAATGTCGTGTAGAGACAAGCAGTTAGAAAAATGTCATCTATCTTTAAAACGAAAACAAGGATATGGTGGGTGGAACAGATGAAGTTGTAATGCTCGGGGATTTAGCGTCTATGTTATGCTAATTTTGATGTTATTCAGATTGTAATACAAGAAGAGATTTTATGTGTACGTTCAGATTAAGTTCCTTGGATACTGTACACTGCAAAAATCAATTCTTGACAAGCTAAAAAATATTGAAATTAGACAATAATCTTATTTATTAAGTTGTTTTTTCTTACAAGATAAATTAACTATGTTAGTATTAAGTTTGACAGATTTGCTTATTTCAAGAAAATTGGACTTGAGTTTTTTGCTTTCAAAAAATTCTAATTTTGATGATGTTTTACACTAAATTGAGACATTTATCAATGTAGACATTATGCTTTTACACCGAACTTCCTGAAACAAGAATTGTCAAGAAATATTTTCTTATTTTAAGAACACAATGTTTCTAAATTTAAGAAACTAGGTATTTTTATATATTAAAGCCAATGAAAACTAGAACTGAAATGCAGAAACAAATCTACCGTGTAACAACATTTTTTGTCTTGTTTTAATCTGTCTTACCAAGTCAAATTTTCTCACCCCACTGGGAGATGATTTAGCTTAATAAAATGTTTTTTTACTTGTTTTGTTTTCGATTTTTTGCAGTGTAAAAATAAATGAAATACTTGAATTGCCTTATATTTTTAATTAATCTTGATATAGGCCAAAATGAATAATTTGTAAAAATGAACGTAAGATAAATTTTGCAAGTTATTCATTCTATAAATCTAAAACAGAATATTCTTGAGCTTTACTGGCACAATGCACTGAAATTGGTATAAATATGACCTGCGCGTTGAATGCTGTTTATTAAATCCATTAAAAACATAGTTTAGGATCCAATTAAGTAAAAAGAGTTTTTATTTTTAAAAACATTTAATTGTAAAATGGACATTCGCACTATAAATGCTGATATTTTTTCACATATCGAGTTTTTGTGCGCTTCATATCAAAGTTGTGCGCTTTGAGACAGTTAAAACTGTGAAAAGCGCCTTACAAATACTCATTATTATTATTATTATATTATTTTAAATAAGCACTAAAAATGTTTTTTTTTTTTCATCATGGTAATTTAAAAAAAATATATAGTAAATAAGGTACTAGAAACAACTTTATCACCTACCATTTTCAACTTTAGACACATTGTGGAGGTGTTACATTTTTTGCGTTGATCACACTGTACTGATGTTTTTCTGATTAAACATAGTGCTGTTGACGTGTTCACCTCAGTCACAAATTGTACAGCAGTACACAGAGACTAAAGACATGTGCTACTTTAGTTATTCTCTCTCAATTTGTTTGTCCAAAATATTAAGCGTTAATTCTGCCCAAATGATCAGATTACATTGGGTTATGCATTGGCTCTTGTTGCAGGACTTTAAAATTGTACCCACCTAAGTGGCTGATCCAATTATCTGGTGTCCATATTAACCAATCGACTGTCATAGTCATTCAATTTCATTGTATAGTTGATGTCCAATGACATCAAATGAAATTATTTGGAATTGTAGTCATTTCGTTAGATTGGGTCAATTGAATTTACTACTTTTTTTTTTTATAAAATCCTGTTGTTGTACAAACATGTTTTAATAATCGTTGTTTAACCCAGTTTAATTCGTTAAACAAATATTTTCTCCAACCTATGTTTTGTATTTGAAATATGTATTTTCATTACATCTTGTGTGCGTCATAATCTATCTGTATTGGCGTGGGAATAATATTCAAGCGCCTGTGTGGCCACCGAAAGCCTAACGTTTTATACTCTTTCTAAAACGACTTGCTCTGTACACGCAAACCGTGTTTATCTTAAACAGAAGTACTTCAAAACAAGCTCAGATACTCATAAAAGTGTCTTGGCAGTCTGGACCAGAGCCCACTGCAGTCCAAACCCTGTATTCCAGATTGTTTCAACTGGGTGCTGAGGAGAGTCAGAGGACTACATGTTTGTGTCAAGTTTCCTGATATCGGTCTGCAGAAGTATTTTTTATGTGAACAGGGAATGCTGAGTACGTAACTCAATATATATAACTTAAATACCCAGGGGAGTTGCTGGCAGTGGCCCACCGGCCTCATTAGAAGCACTCATTACCTCTCATTACCACAGTAGCACGCTACGCTAGGTGAGCACAGATCTACAGAGAGAAACCTTTAATTCAGGCTCAATGGGGAACCTGACCCTGCTCATGAATAATAATAGCCAACATCATTGTATGGAAGGAAAATAGCACTGTCCATCTGCCTCAGGACAAAAGAGCATCTGGGAATTTGCAAGGTTTCACTCACTCAATGTCAAAATATATGTTGAGCTTGTTCCAAACAGGGACGTACGGAGAAACCTAAACCCACACAAGATGAGACAACAAACTCCTTTTGGTATTAGCACGTTCACATTTGAACTATATAGACATACATACATTTCACATTCAGTTTGTTTCATTAACATTCAGATTGGCTTTATTTTTTACATATGCTGACATTGTCTGCTATTTCACATACTGATTCGTATGCATTTAGCAGATTTTATAATCCAAAGAGACTTGCAATGTATTAAATTCTTACAAGCTTTCTCTGGGAATCAAAACACAACTTTGGTGTTAACAGCACACACTACTGATCGAGCTACCAAAACTATTTTCTTGAGTTTAACTGCATCCAAAGCAGGACATTTTACCAATGTTCATTAAATCGTTCTCCCTTGGAAGAACGAAAATTGTCCTTTTGCCCACTCAGAAAGTTTAAAAAAATAAATAAATAACATGCTGTGGTAATTCCAGCTCCTGCCCAGATGAAAATGATAAAAAAAAAACATAACATGTTCCATGTTTCTCAGAGGAATGAGGCAGTAATAGCGAGACGCATGTTGTGTAACACCAGAGGATAGGATGAATAGAAAAAGAAAAAGAGAAAGAGGTAACAGTTCTTATAGAACTTACCATTTTTCATCGAACTATCTCCTGAGGGCGAAGTTAGGATGATCGAACTATGTTTACTGAACCACAAAAAAACAGTTCGGATCCCAGTTAAGCCGCCGTGTCTTTTTTAAAATCCACAAAAATAACAAGATTTGGTATTGATTGCAATGGTTTTTTTCTGTCTTGAGACTTTATTGTAATCCACTAACGCTTGAAAATAAATTATCATTTCCTACTCTCAACAATACTGTCTGTCTGTCTCTATAAGTCAATGATTTGAGATCCAAAGCATCTTGAGTCCTACATTCATAAAACTCAGGAAGTTAAAACTGTCTCTGTTTTCTCTGTTTATGTGGATGATACAGCAATGTTGATCCTAATCCATAAAACCAATTTTTTGATGACAGATCCTTACCTCAAGTACGGTCTCCTCCTAAATGACAGAAATGTCAGGAACCTTGGTGTATTTTATTCCAGCTTCAAAAGGGTCCACAGGTTTATCCCCAAAGCGCGATCCGTTTTCGTCTCCTAAAATATGATTATCCACATCCTATGCCATGCACTCCAACCCTGCTTCAGTCTTTCTTAAGGGAAATTGATTGTTCTGAAAGTTGGAGTCCCACAACTACTCCCCTGACCTCCACTGCAGGAGCCAACAGGTCCTAGTGCCTCCCCTTTCCCTCTTAATCCGCCCCTTCTTTCTCTCCCGACTTCTATAGGCTACAGACTCTGCTACGTAGAACTGAAACTCACAAGAAATTGAGCTTTGTTTGGACCCGGCTCACAAGATGATTCACTGTCTTGATTTGCTCGGTCCATGACACCCATTCAGAGCTTGACAGGTCCCTAGTTCTGTTAGTAATTGTAGGAATAATTTAGCTCCATAGTTGTTTCAAACCTCCTTTCGAGACGTTCAATCATTGCTCTAGAAATGCTAAGCACCTCCAGTATTTGCATGAAAATATGAGGCAATTGTTTTGCTAATGGTGAAAATGAGAAGCAGAACAAAGGAAAATGACATTTCTTTCTTCAACATCCACAAATCCAACAGATGAAAATGTTTTAGTGGAGCTGCTGTTGAAGCTGCAGCCTGAGGCCTTGAGCCGAAATCTAGATTTTAGTAAAATGCTTCACTCTGAGAATACTGACCAATTTCACTAGGTGATTATGACAAGGGAAGTTTTATAACACCAATCAAAGCCGGGAAATTGAAAATGTACCAGTGTGCACAAATGTCTACTTGTTCCTTTCGCTTGCTGAACTTTAAAAGCATATATGGTGGAATTGAATACTCCGCACACACCCATCTTCAAACTGGGCCAGTCTGCTCATATATCATAAGGGTCTTACATGGTCTATAATGCAACTAAATAGGCTTCACTAAGGGACACTATGAAGAAATCATTCCAAATGTAAATTTGCCCGAAAATTCATTTTCTGATCATGCACATCTTGATGATATAGAGCAAAATCGCACAATTGTATGATGAGTGACGCAGACGTGTTTTGTATGTGTGCAAAGCTCCTGAATGTATGATTCATGTTGTTAAAATGAGATGTTGAAAACATTACGTTAAATGTTTTGAAATTTGATTTGATGAAAATGAAAATTGTTTCAATTGTACATTCAAATACATATGCGAATATGCTTTAGTTTTGTAAATACGTAGATTTCTTTAAAATTTAAAGAAAACAAAAAATCCCAAAAATTACCAAGAAATTGTCTTTTTCTGAGGAAAGCCCTGAATATTTTCATGAACTTGTTACGTTTTTCAAACCCTTACTCTGATAGTTGAGTTAAAAATAAAAGATTTGAAAATGTAAATCTGTCTTTTTTTCCCTTCATTTTTTCTTCCATTCTTTCTTACTTCAAAATTGAGTAAGTAAAACTCCTTAATTCCTAAAAAAGTTTCTTTAAAAAAAAAAACAACAGACAAACAAACAAACAAATAAAGAAACCAAAGCTCAAATGACTATGAAAAGGGGGACACTTACTGTCTAGAATTTATTTAACAACTAATCCACAAAGATGTCCACAATTGCAGTCGCAATTGGGCTGCGGTAATACAAGTGGTTGAACAGGTTTCTAAAAAAAAAAAAAAAAGATGTGGGCGATGCTCATTAACAGTCTTCAGGGTATGTAGACCTGAATGCACCCTTTTCTCACTACGTAGTCAAGTATGTACATTTGACAGCCTGCCAATCATGTTTATTCTCAAGCCTAGAGCTCTTTCTAGAGCCGTGGGTTTACCCTACAAACGCAACGATTGTCTAATACAGTAACTCCTGCAAGGCCAAAAGGTGGAGCGCTTTTGTAACGTCAATGAGGCGTGGAGACACAAGCCCTTGAATTTAAGGAGCAGGGCAAGGAGAGGCCCAAGGTGTTTTCATGTTTATAGCTTTCTTGCACTGGCTTTATGCCCAGAGAGCTGAAGGCAAAGAAAGGAAGATTCTGAGAAAAGATGAATCAGTGATGAAGATCTTTCATGCCCTAGAAGGGCTTCTTCCTCCCTTACATCCATATAAATTATATTAATAAATGAATGAGACAAATACATATGGTTAGTTACTTGCATTAACTTCCCTTCTGCCATTGATCTACTGTAAACTCAGTGATGCTGGTACGACATATTGTCATGTTCCTCACCAATTTTATTTCACTTATCCCTGGATATTTTGTGAGTTTAGGATTTATCACAACTTTATATATTCAAAATTAGTTTTTCGCATTTCCAAGGAATAACACCCCAATAACATTTAATTGTCTAAATATCTGTGTTTGTCTAGCTACTTCTTTAAGATGTGTACGCACTTGCAAAAACAAATTAGTTTTAAATGTCATTTCATGTTCACACATTATTTTTTATAGACAATCAAGAGACTAGCAATTTCAATCCGTAACAGAAAACAGCATTGAGCAACATATAAATACATGTTTTGACCATCTTTTACATAACCTCCTAATATAAAAAACAGCATTGAGCAACATACATATACGTGTTACGACTATATATTACACAACCTCCTATTATAAAAAGAAATGTGTAGACAAATTGCTCATTATTAATACGTCAATTTTCTGTGACAATAGACACTAAAAGTTTTGACATCTTGTATTTATTAGTTTGTTTTATATTTTTGTTTATGTCATCTTCATGTTTGTGTTATTGTGTAAGGAAAAAAAAAGTGCAAGCGAGCCATTTGACTCTTGGTCCCATGAGCCTTAGCAACAGGAGCTGGTCACATGGTCAAGCACGTCAATCTAATGTGTTGGGGAACACCAGTGAGGGATTAGGAGTGATTAAGGGTTTTCTAATATCTACCTGTTTTTATTTATGAATGGTTTTTGCCAGACTCAAGCATTGCATTCTTTTTTGCACGATTTTGCAGTAAACGTTCTTGTGTATGGTTCATCATGGCCAGAACTCAATTCATAACAGATCAGCAAAACTGTTTAGCATTTGAGCGCTATTAACTTGTGTTTTATTGGCAATTAGCAGTGTCAGGCACACGTACAAACAATTTCAATACCGTAAGCAAAGATTCTGCAATTGGTGCAAGCTGGCAAATGCACACTTCATGTAAAACACATTTTTGTTGATTATTTTGGCGATGGAGGAATGTGCTAGCTATGGCGCTCATCATTTAAGGTCTGACACACGACATTTCTATAAATGTTTCACAAAATTAATCTCTTTACTTCAGGGAAGTCAGTGAAACCAACCCAAATGAAAAAACAGGCAAGGTATCTTTATTACCTTGAAAAATACTCAAGGTAATAATCAGAAAGCACCATAGAGCATGAAACCTTGTTTGATGAGTTTATCTATGCAAACGTTTTCAGCTTGTTTCTTTGAACGGAATCTCTCCTTTTGAGATTTTGATTGATCTACTCGTCTGCTTAGAGGAGAGAATTTCAGTCATAAAATTGAATTGGACAAATGGGCAGTTGAAACAAAAACAAATCATTTGAATGAAACCACAGTCAGGCACTTAATCTGGCAGCAAACAAAAATCAGAAAAATTCACAAAATGTACTCCAAACTTTTTACCCAACATGGTGTCAGGATGTTTAAAAGGTTTTAAGGATGAGCTGATGTCAGGATGGAAGTGAAAACTCAACTAATAAATGGGCAAAATAACCAGTGAAAAGAAAGTAGAAAGTGAGTGAGTTTAAAATTGTTCTCTTAACCATCTAGTGAAGTTACACACACTCAGTGAAGTGTCCATGGGCATTACAAAAAACAAGATTGGATACAAGTCCAATTCTCTACCACTGGACCACAACTGCCTAGTGGAAAAGTAAAAAGTGTGTGGAAGACCTTCTTTGTGCTCAACAAGTCCAACCCACACATTTTCAGAAAACCAGTCTTCATCTGCCCAAAAAGGAAAATGATGACTGGATCCTGTATTGCCATCTCATTACCTTATACATTTTTAAATGCAATGGGATGTTGACATAAAGTTAAGGGCATTATAATGATGACATGACTGTGTTCAAATGTCCCTGTAACTGTAGGGAAACAATTGCCTCCAAGTAATGTCTACCAGTATTCATCCCCTGTTCCAGCCTTGAGCTCTGCTGTGTAATTGAGCTCGAACTCCTACACTTGTTGCTGGGTCAAGAGCTGACATCTCGCTGCCTCCTCTTCACTCATTGACTCCTCATCTTCTTCATCCCACCACTCTTCGCTTCAGAAGCTCGCTTTTGTCTGGCCAAGGACGACTGCAGCAAACAAACAACCTCCTCTACACACCCAACCAGCTCTTCACTTTTCACCCGACACTGCCGGATAGAAGGAATAACCAAAACCAACCATGCAAAAAACATACAGCTAAAATAAATTGTAGATTTATTTTTTCCATAAACGTGGGTAAAAAACTCTATATTTAGTGTATAATTGCTTTTTGTCTCTTTTGCCTAGTCTGTACCATACATACATACAGTACATGTACAGTATACATACGTTGTATTTTTTGTGCATAATACGAACCACGACCCATAACACAATAACTGTGTCTCCTAACCAAATAAAGTCCTGAATATGTCTTTTTCAAGAGTTTATTATTGAACCCTGAAAGGTTTTTTACTTGGCAACACATTGTAATAAAAAAAGGAATAAAAAAAGTTATATTCAAACCGGACTGTATATTTACAGAAAATAAGCAGCTCTTGCCATCTAGCTGTAATTCAACCTTTACAAGTTATTAATTGAAAATTCGTATACAAACCAAATTTTAGGAACCGCATTGGTGCTGACAAGCCGAGTGAAAATGACGGCAATTAGACACATTCCTTAAATACTCCAACAACCCACATTCACCAGGCAAATGGGGAGTTCTGATTCAACGAGAGTTACACTGCCACCGTCTCAGGGTTTCAGTAAATGAAAATAATTTTCATTTTACAGTAAAACAACAACAATTAACAAGTCACGATTGTACTAGAAAAACACACAGCACGTTTTCACCCTTTTCAACATGATCTCAAAAAGAAACCAAGTCAACACATTCTTTTATAATAAATGCAACATGTAACAGCATTGAATTACCCTCCAGAAATACAGATTCCAGTGGCATCTTGGGTGAACTTGTGGGTTGGACAAAATCCAAAAAGACAGCACTTCTTATAATTGTCAGTTGTATGTGTTTTAACAATGGAAACTTTTTAAAACATGAATGGAATTTTACCAAAATGTTTCACAGAATCTTGCAAAACTTTGAAATCTAAAGTGATGTGAGTTTGTCAATGGCCACTTGTGCTCTGCATTTAACCATCCAAGGAAGTTTCACACACAGTGATGTGAACAAAGACAAAGCTGGAGCAGTGGGCAGTCTCTGATGGAGCACGGGGAGTGTGTGGAAGTCAGTGTCTTGCCCAAGGACCCTGAGTTGTGGGACCTACTGGACAGGAATTCAAAATGTACCTCTGTGGGCAGTGTGTTTCCAGTGTATGTTTGTCCCGCTCTGTGAGTGGTTTGCCACCAACTCGGTGTGTATCCTGCCTCCGGCCCGGTGACGTTGAGTCAGAAGTCAGAAGTCAAAAGTCAGACTTCTGACTTCTGACTCAACATCACTCTTTATTGCCAGGTTCCATAAAGAGCACTTTATGGAACTTGGAATGTGTCTTGGTGTAAATTGGTGCTTCACGACATACATTCAACATTCAGTTGCACAGACAGAACCGTGACATAAAGTGACAGTGCACATCAGGGGAAGGGGAGATATAAACATGTAACATAAACATAAACAAATATAAACAAAGCTGAGTAGTGTGTTGGTCTAAGGCAGTAGAAGTCATTGTATTGAGGTGGGGGGGGGGATCAGCTGGGGGGAGTTGGGACACAGTTCCCACACAGAGATAGGTGCCAGCATAGGTGACACAGAGATAGGTGCCAGCTTTCCTCGACCCTGAAAAGGACTAACTGGCAGAAATGATGGAAGGTAAAACACAGATACAGCTACATTCTAGAATTTGTGCAAGGATTTTCAATTTGTGCTAATGATTTGTGAAAAAAAAAACTTGAGCATAATAAACCTTTTTTTCTGTTTGTATACATGTATATATTTCTAGGCAGTATATATATATATATATATATATATATATATATATATATATATGATACTGAAATTTTCATCGTAGGTATATGTCTACTGTGAAAATAATAATCTAAAAAGAAAGACCCATAAATCGCAATGTATGATTTTTAACTGTACCTTTAGGGCATAATATCAATATTATTATTATTATTATTAGTAGTAGTAGTAGTAGTAGTAGTAGTAGTAGTAGTAGTAGTGTAGTAGTAGTTGTTGTAGTAGTAGTAGTAGTAGAAATGTTAAAATATTAATAATGTGTGTTAATAATAATAATAATGATGCTAATAATAATAAAACATCATAATAATCTTACTTACAAACACATGAATGCAAAATTTCCATTCACCAGTCAAAAGTATTCAATATTGATCAATTCAAACATGTTACAATATTTTTGTATAATTTGAGTGTGGCATATTTGACTTTCATGCCATTTCTCAGACCTTCACATAAACACACAGATAAAAAAAAAACACACAAGCAAAGCCCTACTGGAAAGATTTGCACAATGAAGCTTCTTTTCTGGGTCACAGCTGTTCCGAGAACAATGTTTGTGTTTGCAATCAGAACTATTCACCAGTGCCGAATGGAACCGGTCCACGGCCGGACTCTTGAACTGATCTGAAGCAGATCATAAAGCTTCAGTTGTGCAAACACCCATCCAGTCTGAAGGTTCACAGCTGGAAGGGCTTTAGACCTGGAAATGCTTATGCAAGGGGGTGAAAGGTTAAGCACACACACACACACGCACACACACACACACACACACACACACACACACACACACACACACACACACACCTCCATTATTATACGGTATACTAATTTAAACCTACAACATTGCAGGTTAGAGGCATATAGAGGCACCTCTGTAACCATTAGGTTAAGAGTAAAAATGTAACAAACTTTGGACTTCATTTTTCACAATTCTTTGTTTGCAAGTGGCTTGTCCAAGGACAAATAATTCAAACTTGCGTCGTCTGGGTGGCAGGTAGAGTCCCTACCGCTGGTCCACAACTGCTACCAACTTGTGGGAATAGTTCATTTCTTGTAGTACATTCTAGTTCTTTCTTTTGCCTAAATGTCTTGTTGTAGGTCCTCAGGTAGGCTGGAAAATGGTGGGGAAATGTAATCTAAATGTGTGTACTCGCTTTGTTGCTTGTAGATTTTTGCTGTTTACATGACGTACTAATTGGAATACCTTAGAAATCGCTAGTGAATGAACAATGTCTACAAACTGAGATGTTTTCAGCAGCATCTGTTATTCTTGTTTAAGGCTCCAAGGGAATATGGACCTTCAGAAGGAGGAAATACAGACCAGACTGAAGAACAAAACTGCCGTCTTCTTTCAGGACATCTAGTGAAACTTCTTTTCCTTCATGTCTGTTTCTTTTTTAAGCCTCGCTGCTTGAGTCATAAAGTGTCCATCCAGACTTCAGAGATCTTCTGCGGTTTAAGAACAGATGGCTATTGTTTCAGTCTTCATGGCGTCACCGAGCTCTGCATAATTTTTTACCAAGACACGATGAAGAACAGCATGTTGTGCTATTTATTAAATGACTATGAATCTTACAGCTTCAATAATGGATCAATGGAAGCACCATAGTGGCCGTATTGACAATCACACTCACTCACTCACTCACTTTACTTTACTTTATCACTTAACAAACAACACAAATAAAAATTGTAATAGAATTATTTTTCATTAAATTGTAAAAATGTTTTTAATCTTTTTATTCCTTGTTTGTAACTCAGTTTGACTTTTTATTCCATATTCTTAACATTACTTTTACAAACAAGAAATTGCAATACAATTTAAAAAACACAAAGTAAAAAAATTACAATGTATTTTATTTGATTGACTGATTTATTTTTATTTATTTCTTATTTTCAACTTCTGGTGTTACGTTTTTTTAATAACTGTATACTATATGTAATATTTTTTTAAGTGAAATGCTTTATTCCTTAAAAATGGTGGGGAAAACGGCCTTGTTCTTGCCAGAGACATGAATTGACATTACATTTTTTTACTTTCAGCAATGTTTTTGCTCCAGACAGAGCAGAAATAAACGCATTAGTCGTATTTACAGAAAATAATATATCAGTTTTAACATTTAACACAATACTTGACATTTTTTAACACCTTCATCTCTCTAAATAATGTGTAAATAAAAATAAAACCTTCTTAATATACAGCTGGACAGTACAATGTTATTATGCTGATTACAGTACATTTCAACCTACCAGTGCAACCAGCAGATCTATTTGGTTGTAATTTATACACACTCTGGCCTTTTTGCAAGGAGACACATTTTCATTCCAGGTTTTTTTTTTGCCAGATTATCCTTAATTGTTGAAGCCTTGTGGCAGATTGGCAGGGATAAGGCTGCTTTTGTTTCATTCTAAACTCTCAAGACATTTCATTCTAAAATTAGGCGGCCTCACATCATCGTGGGGAATCGCTCACTGCAGGTTTAATGTTTCCCCACAAATAATGGCTATGCAAAACCACCAGTCTGCTTCTACTTATTATCAATATTCTTTTGTCTCTGAAGAGAGAATAAAAAATTGCGTGGCATACTATATAAGTATTTTCCTTCTTTTCTTATGAGACACATTTTTAGTCACGTTTTGATTCACTCAAAATGACTTGATCAGACTCTATCTGTCCATGCGTCCATCCATCAATCCTTCCATCCATCCATGCCTCTATCGATTTATCTACAGTATATATACACAGTATATACTCTGTGTAAATACGTATATACTATATGCCCACGCACACACACACACCACAAAGAAAAATACATGTAAAGAAGTGATAAACATCTACTTGTTTTTCATATTACGATATTTTAATTACAAATTAATTTTATTTTTTTACATATTTTTATATTAATTTAATCTATTTTTTTTTTATAAATTATAGCATAGTTTACCACCATTCTTTCATTACACACAAATAGGCAAATATCAGATTACCTTTATTATTTCATTTCACAAGAAAGTCTCAATTACTAAAATGAATTAAAACGAAACCACTGCAGGTCGAATTTTACATTTTGCGACCAAAAAAGTGGTTTCATTGGTTCAGTTTAATTGGCTTGTTAATATTTTTGTGCTGAGCATTTAAAGACCTTTAACATATGGTTGTCAAAGACGGTAAATCACGTGGTTGACCCCTGTTGACTTGCAAGCATGATTAGTGAATGCTTAGTCACTCAGAAATATCCCGTGGGCTCACTAGTAAACCACGGAATGTCGATCTGCTTCCTTGTGGATTCCTATGACTTAAGCCTCGTGTAAGTCTTCAAGTGACATTCTCGATCTCTCCGGGATGTGCAGGATCACTCTGTATTTTCATTCATTTTGATCATTAGGTCATTGACTTATAGAAATTTTATTTGTGAGCGCAACTGTGGTGTACTACTGTAGGTAGCGCTATCGCCTTTGTTAGACTCAATTTCAAGATGTGAAGGGTTTGCAGGTTCTTCCTATTGCGTAGTGTGTTTCTATCTGATCTCCAGTTTTTTCACTCAGTCCAAAACAGGTAGGAGAATTATATTAGTGGAAATTGGCAATAGGTGGGGGTGAGAGAGTGTGTGTGTGTGTGTGTATTTATGTGCCTCTGTTTGATTGGCTACCAATCTTTCCCGCTTTCAGACTCAGAGTAGCTGAGAATGACTCAAGTGTAAAAGGGACGGGAAATGAAAAAGAGGTTCAGGAAAAAGATAAAGGAAAATGATACATTTGCTAATACCAAATTTAGAATTATTGAGCACTCTAAAATGATAGAACATCAAGGTGGTTAAGTAAGTTAAGAAAATATCTGTTTAGTCATTAAAAAAAGTTTTCTTGGATTCTTTTCAAAGTCTCTTATGCCTAAGAACCTTATTCATAAAAAGGGAAAAAAAAATCCCATTTGGCACTGTGACAATGTTTCAAACATTAAAAGTAAAATATGATGATAAATGACGTTTAATGTACAGTATGTGCAGTTGCATGTTGAGGCCAGACTAAATGTGTTCTGGGGTAAATCAGGAATAATGAAGATGGTTGAATGTGCTTCAAAGCAGCTATGGTTTTCTCTTTCACAGCTGCTGCCCAGCGTCTCACATGTGTGTAACACACATGTCAAGTGTGTGATTCTGCCTTCTATTAACACACTGTAACCATCATGGAAATATCCCTGCTGGCTGATTCTTTGTTTGAACTTTGCATTTGTCAACAAATTGCGTTTTTTTCTCAGACAGAAGATCAAAACTTTTCTCATGCTTCAATATTTGATCATACAAACATCAAGAAATCCCAAATAGGTTTGACAAATACACAAAGTAAAAAGAAATGTTCAAGGTTATGACAGTAACCCTTGTTTCCCTAGAGGAGAGACTTGTGAGTGAAATTTTAATAATAAAAAAAATCTTATTGTATTGTGAAACTACAATAGTAAAATACATTTGATTGATGCAATGCAAAATTTTGCTCTGCATTTCACCATATCCTGTGAAGTTGCACATACACACATTGAAGAGGACACACACAAACAAGACACAGAAGGGAACACAAGTTTGATAAGGTCCCTAGTGGCCAAATTGAGAATTTTATGCACTTTTTATTTTACCATGATATTTAAAATTATAATTTAATGTGCAAATCAAATTTGATACTAGTCTTTCATTTATACAACTACAGAATTCATACAACTTCATAAGGGTACATCGGGCTGATTATCAGTATAGTATTTCAGGTATTTTAAAAATAAATTAAATCTTTAAAACCTTCCAATATCTTTTATAAATCTTCAAATCTTTGTATAAAAAAAACTGAATAGCACAGTCAATTTCTAGAAGTTAAGAGTTTCTTCTTAAATCTGGACCAGAATTTGACAGTAATAATATACAGCTGTGGCCTGAACTTTTGCTAAGTAAGCATTGACTTTTTTTCCCTCTTTCGCAACATTCTAAAAAACACTGGTCTTTCAACTGAGTATCAAAAGCCTCACTAAAGGTTTTCTTTTCAGTAGTGACTCATCAGACATCATAAGGTACAGCTACATGGAAAATTACCCCAATTTCCACATTACAAAGGTAAAACACAAGCTCATTATTAGCTGTTGTGTATCAAATCTAAAGGTTAAAGGCATAAAAAGTTTGTAACAGAGTCATAAACGTGGTTAAATTGTCACCATGTGCCTAATTAGCTTCAGCGCAATTTGAACAAAAATCCTTTGATTATTATTTTGTACCAAAATATAGTCATTAAATTATAATTAACAGATAGTATTGAACTGTGCTATTTCTCTATCAAAGCATTAATAAGTTAAGTGCATTAATAGAGTTTGTGATTAGCATCATTAGCTTAGCATTTAGAAGTGATTAGCATTTTGCAGTGAATGGCATATTTGTTTAAGACACCAAGACTTTACAATCCTCGTGCAAGCTATGCCTGGTAAAACATGAATTCCTTGTAGTGACAAATTATAAAACATGTCAGCTCATTTTCTACCTGCCTTCCACTTACTGCTAAAAGGGTAAACTGTTTACGGGAACTGTGCATTAGAAGGGCACATCCTGTGCCTTTGGTTTAAATTTCTATAAAACCAGTCATCCAAAACTAGCTGTATTTTATCACTGTCTTTATTCCAGACTTGATGAAGGGAAATTAATCTTGTGCGTTTATAAAATCTGCGTGTAAAATTATTCTTCATTTGTCTATGAGATTTGCCAACACTAACAAGAACTTTTAATGGTTTGGGAAAAGTTGTGTAAGAAGCTTCTTGTTAATCCCATCACCGTAACTTTAACAGCGCTCTCTCTTGGAAGTGCACAGCTTTCTATCTCTATGAAGTCAGGCATAAGTTACTACTTTACAGTGCAATGATCTGACAAATCTTTGGTCAGACTTCTGTCATTAAGAGTTTAAAAACGATTAATTTTTCGATGGTGATTGTGAACGATTAAAGGAGTGTAGACAATTAATTGTTATTTTAAATTGTTTAGAGTTACATGGTGGCAAATAGAAAAGTTCAAGGCTTGGCTTTTCCCTGCGCTTGCGTGGTCTCCGATTTCCTCCCACAATCTAAAAACATGTGTTCAGGAGAATCGGAGTCTGGAACGTTGAGTGAGTGAGAGTGTATGTTTATGTGTTTGTGCTCTACTCTCTGATTGGTTTACCACCAATCCAGGTTGTGTGTCTTGATCGAGAAAATCATTTTGGAGTAATGCTTTCTATAGAAAAAGAATATTACTTTCATTCTTCTTTTGGATGTACACCACTGGATATCACTAACGTTTTAGATTCTATTAAAAAAAAATTGCGTTGTTGACACTTGTGGACCAGTGGACAGACTAACATTTAGAATGAATAAACATTGAAACCATGTTGAAACCATTATTTTCCTGAAATATGGTGCTTTACATTAAACTGAATTTGAGTATCGACCTGTTTGCCTTTAGGACAAACATTAATTTCTGGCATTTATTTCACATGATTATATTTGTGCCACTCCTGACAATAATAATAATAATAATAATAATAATAATAATAATAATAATAATAATAATAATAATATGAGTATTTGTAGGGCGCTTTTCACAGTTTTAACTGACTCAAAGTGCACGTGTAAATATGTAAGGGAAGTGTTGCTTATTATTCATTTTATCGTCTGGATTGTTGGTGTTATGTAAATGGCTGCGGTTATGACAAGACCAGTGAGCAAGCACATACGCGACAGTGGCCAGGTAAAAAAACCTCTTTAACGAGGAAATACCCTGGCGAGAACCCGGCTCACTGGTGCCAGTCTCCTCTGGCATTCTAACACTACAAGATCAATGCATAGGTTGTTCCGCGCCATTTTTAAAGATGATTCCGGAAAGGTGTTACCCTCCCCAGTGGGGAAAGAGGCGGCTTCTCCACGCCAACAGCGTCATCAGGTCCACAGAGGTCCAGGAAGCACCACCGATGATTCCGAAGCTCCTAGGAGATTCCGGTCGTACGACACTTGGCGCTCAGGAGAGGAGGGGAGAGAAAAAAAAAACAAAAAAAACAAAGCAATTAGAAAAACTTCAAGTATCATAGATTTTGACAATTTTCTGAAGGTGCAGGTATATTTCGGTTCCGAGCACTAACTAGGCAGCCTTTCTATACGATATATTAAAATTTTCTGTAAGTTATTATAACAGGTCAATATATGCTTCATTGAAGAGATGCGTCTTCAATCTAGACTTAAATTGACTCGCTGATTCTGAGTCTCGAATTGGACTAGGCAGAGCATTTCATAGCTTGGGTGCTAAGTATGCAAAGGATCTTCTTCCCTGGTAGATTTTAGAGATTTGCGGTATTATAAGCTGGTCGGAGTTTTGAGAGTGCAGCAGTTGTGTAGGCTCGTAGTAAGTGATGAGCTCACTGAGATATAGAGAAGCTAAACCGTTTAGTGCTTTGTAAGCGATTAAGAGAATTTTAAACTGAATACGATATTTAACAGGTAACCAGTGTAGCGTTAACACTGGACTAATATGGCTATACTTTTTTGTTCTGGTTAGTAATCTAGCAGCTGCATTCTGAACTAACTGAAGTTTATCTATAGGTTAGCAGGAGAACCTCCCAAAAGACCATTACAGTAATCTAACCGTGATGTCATAAACGCATGTATCAGTTTTTCTGCATCCGGTCGGGAGAGCATGTGGCGCAGCTTTGAGACATTACTGAGGTGAAAAAAGGCAGTTTTACAGACGTTGTATTTTTCAAATTCAAATTTTTATTTGTCACAAACATATGCATACATGGTATGACATGATGTGAAATGTTTTTTACAATCACTCCAAAGAACAAAATAAGAATACAATAAGCAAAAAAAGATCAGAGAAATAGTAATAAAAATAGTAATAAAATAGAAAAAAGAACAAGCAGTAAGAATATAAAACGAATGTAATGCAAAAACAGATTCCAGGTTCAGTGCAGATTTTTAAGTGGTATAAAGTGGTCCATGTGCAGAATAAGGATTAAAAAGAAGAATAAAGTGACTCATGTGCAGATTAGGATGAAGGCTCATGAAGTGGTCAGTTCTGAGCGTGGCAGTGGGACAGTTCCGGTGGATGGTGCTGGAGCACCCTGGTTCAGACTCCGTACGGCCTGCGGGAAAAAGCTCCTCCTCATCCTCTCTGTGTTTGCTCTCAGGGAACGGAAGCGTTTTCCTGAGCGCAGCAGAGAGAAGAGTCCATTGTTGGGATGGCTGAGGTCTGCTACGATCTTCCTGGCCCTGGACCAGCACCGCTTGTTGTAAATGTCCTGCAGAACAGGGAGCCTGATGCGTATGGTGCGTTCAGCTGACCGCACCACCTTCTGGAGGACTCGCCTGTCCTGCTCGGTGCTGTTCCCGAACCAGGAGGTGATGTTTCCCGTCAGGACGCTCTCTATGGTGCAGGTGTAAAAGTTCCTGAGCACCTGAGAGGGGAGTCTGAAGTCCTTTAAGCGTCTCAGATGATATAGAAGCTGCTGGGCTTTCTTCACCAGGGTGTAGATGTGGCAGGACCACGAGAGATCCTGCGCGATGTGAACACCCAGGTACCGGAAACTGTCCACTCTCTCCACCCGGGCTCCGTCGATGGTGACTGGATGGTACGAGCGTTCTTGCTTTCTGCTAAAGTCCACTACCAACTCCTTGGTCTTGCTGACGTTCAGGAGCAGGTTGTTCTCCTGGCACCATCTCTCCAGGACTCGGATCTCCTGTAGGTAGGCCCTCTCGTCGTTGTTGGAGATCAGGCCCACCACGACGGTGTCGTCAGCAAACTTGATGATGGTGGTGGAGTCAGTAGTGCCACGCAGTCGTACGTGTACAGTGAGTACAGCAGGGGGCTCAGTACACATCCCTGAGGAGCTCCAGTGCTGAGGGTGACGGAGGATGAGGTGTGTTTACCCATCCTTACGGCTTGTGGTCTGTCAGTCAGGAAGTCTGTGATCCACAGGCGCAGTGGTGGGCTGAGGCCCAGGACTTCCAGTTTTGAGGAGAGTGTGGAGGGAACTATGGTGTTAAATGCTGAACTGTAGTCCACAAACAGCATTTTCACATAGTTCCCTCTCCTGCAGTCCAGGTGGCTTGTGGTTGTATGGAGGAGATGTGAGATGGCGTCCTCCGTTGACCGGTTCTCACGGTATGCAAACTGTAGTGGATCTAGTGTGACCGGTAATGATGCAGTGATGAAGTCTCTGACCAGCCTCTCAAAGCACTTCATCACAATGGAGGTGAGGGCTACAGGGCGGTAGTCGTTCAGGCAGGCGGGTTGAGGTTTCTTGGGAACAGGAACGATGACGGACTGCTTGAAGCACGACGGAACTGTGGACTGCTCCAGGGAGAGGTTGAAGATCTCAGTGAACACCGGAGCCAGCTGGTCGGCGCAGGCTTTCAGAACCCGACCTGTGATGCCGTCGGGTCCTGCTGCCTTCCTGGTGTTCACTCTCCTGAACGCCCTCCTCACGTCGTGCTCGGAAATGATGAGCGCGGTCTCCTCTCCGGCTGTTGCAGCTGGTGAGCTACTCGCGCCGCTAGCACTGTTAGCCAACTTAGCTGCAGCCTCGAAGCGAGCGTAAAAGATGTTGAGCTCGTCAGCCAGAGAAGCGTCCGCGCCAATCGCTCCGGAAGATGGTGATTTGTAGTCCGTGATCGTCCTCAGTCCTTGCCACAGGCTTCTGGAGTCGTTGAGTTGGAATTGTGACTCCAGTTTCTTTCCGTAGCGCCTCTTCGCCTCCTTCACCGCTCTGCGTACGCTGTAGGATGCCGCTTTGTACTCGTCCATGTTCCCGGTGACGAGCCCCGTGTTGTACGCAGCGGAGCGGGATCTCAGAGAGTCGCGGATAGTTTTGTCTACCCACGGCTTCTGGTTGGGAAACGTCCTGATGACGGTCTTCTCCGCCGTATCATCCGCTAGTTTTCCGATAAATCCCACAACCGCTTCCGTAAACACGCTGACGTCATCAGAGCTGCGCCGGAACATGTCCCAGTCTGCGTCATCCAGAGCGTCCAGCAGAGCGGCCACCGATTGGTCTGTCCAGCGCGTGACCTCCCTCTGAACCGGGGCTTCCTGTTTGAGCCTCTGTTTGTAAGCCGGCATGAGGAAGATGGCGGAATGGTCCGACTTTCCAAACGGTGGACGCGATAGTGCCTTGTAGCCGTTTCTAAATGGAGTGTAGCAATGATCCAGTGTCCTTTCGCCCCTGGTGGGGCAGGTGATGTGCTGGTGGAAGTTCGGCAGTGCGCGCTTGAGGTTCGCGCTGTTAAAATCCCCCAACACGATGAGTGCAGCGTCCCGGTGCTGTGTTTGCTGTGAGGTGAGAGCCTCGTAAAGGTCCCATAGTGCAGTGTCCATGTCCGCTTGAGGTGGAATATAAACGGCGCTGGCGATGATCGAGCTGAATTCCCTCGGAAGATAAAAAGGGCGACACTTGATGGACAAAAGTTCCAGATTCGGTGTGCAGGAGCGGGATAATGGAACAATGCTCGCGCCGTCGCACCAGCGGTTGTTCACCATTAAACACACTCCACCTCCCCTTGACTTTCCCGACTCCACTGTTCTGTCCATGCGGTGAACCGAGAAGTGCTCGGCCGGCTGGATGGCGTGGTCCGGTACCGCTGGATTCAGCCATGTCTCGGTGAAGCAGAGAAGGTTGCAGTCCCGAATGTCCCTCTGAAACTTGATCCTTGCCCTGAGGTCGTCGAGCTTGTTCTCCAGAGACTGGACGTTGGCAAGCAGGACACTGGGCAAGGGAGCGCGGTGTGCGCGAGCCCTCAGCCTGTTCCTGACGCCGGCTCGTTTCCCCCGAGGACGTCGGCGCGGGTCGCGTCCTTTGTTCTTCTTCAGGATCTCGCTCGGCCAGCTTGGAACTGGGATTAAAACTGACGAAAGGTTGGTACATTGTATACCAATAGATAAAAGCGTAGACCGATCATACTTAATGATGGCCATCCAGTGCAAATACAATAAAAGTAATTAAAAGTGCAACAAATAAACAAAATAAAGGAAAGGTAGGCAGGAGCGATTGTGACGGCGGCCGACCTCAACGGCGCCATCTTAGTTACACGTGACTTTCAAAAGAGAGTTTGCTATCTAAAATGACACCTCACTTTTGGTGAGGATGAGATTTCAAGCACGTTAAGATTCGTACTGTATTTGGGTGCATCAGACTTTAAGTTTGAGTCAACAAGTAATAATTCGGTTTTGTCCGAGTTCAGCA
Source organism: Paedocypris micromegethes (assembly GCA_028031935.1). Classification (NCBI taxonomy): domain Eukaryota; kingdom Metazoa; phylum Chordata; class Actinopteri; order Cypriniformes; genus Paedocypris; species Paedocypris micromegethes. Next base: position 8,253,469 of record CM051495.1, read on the forward strand.
TGAGAAAATTACTTGTCATCCAATCACTAATGTCGCTGAAGCAATCTAGTATATTTGCACATTTTGAGATTTCATTAGGCCGTGCCCAGATATAAATTTGTGTATCATCTGCGTAACAGCAGAGGGAGCTCAAGGACGAGCTCAAGGACTTCCTCTTGACTGTTCCTCTGCTATGGCCATATTAGCCAGGGAGTCACACAGACACGGTGCAAACATTGCTGATTGTATTTTTCTTCATGTAAGAGTCTTCATTCCAAGAATCTGGGTGTATTGTACATTCTGAACAGGTTGTGGGAGAATTTATTTTGCCTAGAGTAATGAACAAATTAATATACGTATGCATCTCTTCATTCTCATATTTCAGTTATCTACAAATGGAATTAAGCCAAGTTTGTCCTTGTTGACTCCAAATCACGTTCCAGAGTCACGCTAGCAGCATCTGTTCTAGAATCTCTGCCCGCAAATGAATCTGAATCTCCGTCTTGGATTCCTGATATTGGCTTGCTGGAACCACCACTGGCGTTTTCGGGCACATCGCTTCTTCACCAGTTTTTCATTATTTTATGTTGTGAGGTGTAAGTACCACACTACACCACCAGTGGAGGCGCTGTCGCCAGTACTGATAGTGGTCTCCCTCTCCTTCAGTGGTAACTTCCTGTATGAAAACTACTTTCTTTGAAGAACAAATCAAGAAGTCGATTTTCCAAACTTTTTGGTGCATTTTGTGCACTCTTCATGTTCATGCTCTTGAGTTTGTTTTCATGTTGATGACTTTCATGTATGTTCTATGGATGACGCTTTCTGGCTTACCGTTTTTTAAGTTGCTAGAGTAATTTCAAATGTGCCATAATGTATCATTATCCTGCTACAAGTTTTGCCTGCTATCATTATTCACGTTTGCCATTGATTAAAATTACCATCTCCAGCACATGAATTCCACGTTTAAATTAAGAAGATCTACAATTTGTAACATCGATCCCTGGCTCTTCTTCTCGTCACCCTCATCCGTCCCGGATCGTAACATAAGAAGAGTATGGCAAACCTTAACTTTTAAAATAATTATTTATAATGAAGGCATGAAAAAGATTTTTTTCCCAAAATTTATTTAAAGCTGCACATGACATTTAAAGTTAAATACTATTTTAGAATAAAGTTTGTGCGGAATGCCAAATCAGTTAATGCGATGCAAAAACAGTGGGCATTAAAATAATGAAAACTATCAATATTGGTTACTCTAAATCGATGTTTTAAATGCAAATGTTTTTGTTTTTTTGTGACTTTCTAAGCTTTTAAAGATGTTTTATTTTTTTGTTTGTTTATTAGTTGTTTTTTTGTTTGTTTAGTTTTTTCATGCCTACTCCTGTCATGACTCAATGCTTTGAAGACTTTCAGAGGAACTCTCAGACCCAGATTAATCTGAAAAGTAGGTGCAAACAATTCATTTTACTGTACACCAATCTTGACAAACGTCACACTTTTCTCTCTCATGGAACTAAATCTGGCGCCGACTACTAAATTTCTATACCATGTTGACACATACCATCATCGAGTGTTTATCAATGTCATGGTCTTTTTACACTGATACGTCTCACAACCAACCGAGTGAATCTACCTGATAGTCAAAAGACTCAAAACATTGGAAGATAGTTCTGCCAAAGACAGATGTTGTGCGTTTTCCTTTTATGAGCAGTCGTGAATTCCAGCTCTTTTCCTTCATGCAGGAAGTTGAAAGGTGAATAGATGGTTAGTGTCCAAAATTGGATTACAGTTTTAGATTGTTTGGAGGGGGCCCTGCTCGGTCACAATTCTTGACTTTAAGTCAAGAACAACAGCTTCGGCATATAATCCAAACATTTCAAAGCGTTTTTGTAGGAAAACTCACTCTTTAGTTTACTATTGCATTTACAATACCTTGTAGGAGGTCTTCGACTACTCTATTGTAAGAACTCCCTTTCCCATGATCCTCCTGGTCTCAGCATTCTTTTCTGACTGGACAGGTGATTATTAATTTCCAGTTTACACCTAGTGTTTTTCAGCGATTGTTTGCTTAAATGTTTTTGTTCTTTTGTGAGTTTGAACAATTTGTGCCTTTACAATTGCAGCAAGATTTTTCACAAATAAAGAAATATATATATATATCAATTAGTAATAAAATTATCATTTTGTGTACGAGATAGCTATCAAATACAAAAGACTTTAGAATAACATTTAACCTTTTTAATGACAGTCTGAAGCACAAATTCCAAGCAGGATTTATTAAAAACTCTTTAAAACCTTTACAACAGAAAGGTTTTAAGGCATGCATCAGTTTGAAAAGGCCTTAAAGCTGCTGTTGCTGGATCTTCTTGTTCTTGTTGGTCTTGTGTGATATAGAGTGAATAACAGGACAATTAATTTAGATATGTTTGAATGGGAAAAAAAACATTTATATCAATTAAAAGGTTTTTTAGACAAATATGAAAGCTTTATTTCTACGACAGGAAAATCCGAAAGCCCTCTGAAAACGGGGGCTTTCTCTTTTCAAGCTGCATCTATCTCTTTCACAGATCTATGAAATCAGATACAGGTATTACATGTTGTGCTCAAGCAGCCTGGAGAAGTTAACGGGGGGTGTTGGGAGGGTCAGGTCTCCTGGTCGACCACCCCTCTTCCTGATTGGGTACCAGAGCTTCCGAAGACATGAACCTAGCTACCTCTCTCTATCCATCTCATCGCTGCGGATCAGGTGTCGCTCTCTTTGAAACTAGGGACGGGATCAAACGGTCCACAGCCACTTATGAAGACAGCTCAACTAGTACAATGTCTGCTAATAAGGGCCCGTCAGACTCCACAGACCAGATGGAGAACTGAGAGTCAGGCCATTGTGTGAAAACTAGCTCGGTCTTTGGGGATCGGATTGTGTTTTTGCGTAGCACAGTACAGGAAATAATGCTGTGAGTTGTAGCAACCAGTTTGAAATCATAATTGTGGCGTGAATGTTTAAGTCTACTTAAATGGGCTATAATCAGAGTTGTCCAAACATTTAAAGTCATGAAATATTTTAATCAGCTTAATACAATTTCATCACCTGTTATTGTCTGACATGATACATACAAACTGAAAATGTTTTTTTTTTGTATTTGTATTTAAAAAATTGTTTTTTTTAATTTAATTTAAAAATCACACAATATTATTTGGCAATGTACGGTACTCAATTTTAAATTGAATTGGTGTGGTTTTTAAAGGAACCAATGCGTAATACAGTATTTGGCTGTGTTCTTTTTAAAATACCTGAGTTGTCTAAAGTTGTCTACTCTATAATTGCTCACTTCTGTGGCTTCTGGGTTGATTGAATCCTGTCACATATGGAATGTTCCGCTTGTATGCAAATGTCAGTCTTCATGAATTGTGTTCTTTCACTTATCTGTGAGACTCTCTCTTCACTCTTTATGAAATTATGTGTTCATTTTACTACTGTTCTCTAAAATACAATTATAGCATCTTTGGACTCGTACAATGTGGCCAACCAATCACAAGGATGGAATTACAGTACACACATACATTAACACACACCTTTGGGAAATTATCCACGATTCTCCTGCATGTTTTTGGATTGGCAGAGGAAACTGGAGACACGGAGGAAACACACACAAGCGGGGCGGACATTTTTTTCTTGAGAACTGTAAGCACTGTGAGAGAACTGTGCAGCAGTTATATCTCTACATCAGCCATTAGTTTTTCTGCGCTAGTGTTTGGCGGGAGCTCAACCAACACCTCAGAAATCCTCAAACTTTCTCTGGGGCTTCACCTGCTGAAAGTTTGAAGGAATCATCACAGTTATAGAATTCGATAACTACGAGCTTGTCACGCTATGCAAGCTCCTTTTTTTTGGAGCCGTAAAAAAACATATTTCCAGCTTGTCTTCAGGATTTCCCAATGTTTTATTCTCATTTAATCTAATTGGCGATACTTGCTCGGGCTTGACTGTTAATATTCTCCAAAACATCTCGGGATACTTTTTTGTAGCACTTGGGAGGAACCTGAGCCTGGATTTAGAAGCAATTTTTGTGATTCATAATTGTTTAATTGTTTATTTTCTTGATATTAATCTGTATATGAAAGGTCAATTTAGCAGTTTCATTCATCGTGATGTTCTGATGTTCCTCTCAATTGACCCTGAAAGGATCCGGCAGCCGACGACATGACACCAAACAAAAGACTGACAGCGAGAAAAAGTGGATCTTTCAACATCCTCTCATAATCCATAACATCGTTTTGAATTTGCAACTCAATTTACTGCTGTGTGACTCATTCAAGCGTCGACTTGTTTGTGGTTGGAATATTGCATGGAAACAACGTTCTTTTCCTTCCGCAGAGCCAGAAAAATGTGGCTTATGGTAAATGACATTAGAGCCATTAAGAGATGTTTCCTCGTGAATGTGTTTGTTTTGACAGCTAAGCAGATCTAGTAGCGAGAGGATGTTTACTGAGCGCGGGCACAACCTCGGGTATTCAGACCTCATCACTTTTTATTTGTTAAGGCAACTGTTGCAGAACAGATGGTCACAGAATACACACGGACAAGCTGAGGGCCAATGCTGAGCAGCATTTACATACCGGTACTAAAGATGGATGGATGGATGGATGAATGTAAAGATGGATGTATTGGTGGAGGTATGTATAGCAAAATTGAGGAATGGGTGAATAATTGAAAAATTGGACAAACAGATAGAAAGACACATGGGTGGAAAGATAGATGGAAGCAAGGATAAAAAAAATCGATGAATGTAAAAATGGAAGATTGGACAGTCAGGCAGACAGACAGACTAAATGATAATGACTGAATGGATGCTTTACAGTTGCACATCAACTCAAACGCACTCTTGTTTACATCACATCATTGGATAGTAATTTGAAAATAATAAATAATATAATGTAATTTAAATTTATTAATCTCTCAATAGGAAAATCTTTCTCTGCATTTAACCCCTCTGAACTGATTTCAGAGCAGTGAAGATAAGGCCAAAAGTAATTCTTAAATCTAATATTAGGCAAAGCTTTAGATTCCGATTCAACTGTTTACATCAATCAAGTTATTTACTAAGTAATAACTAAGGAGTAATTTCTCCATACCACTATAGTAGGACAAAAAATTGAAACTATAGAATTTTATAAAAAATAAAATGGTTTTAAGTATAATATGCTTAAGTGTTGTGAATTTTGCGAATTATCAGAATTCATAACAAACCAGGCATATTTACATTTAATAAAATTGTAATTAGGCATCAAATTGGCATATTCAAGATAAGCAAACAAATCAAATGTGATCTTTATTTTGCTGCCCCCCTCTGGCGACTTTATATATTACCCTCAGGTTTGTTGTTATTGTGGTAAATCAGGGCTGCATTACTTCCAGTAGGCCAGATCTCAAATACTTGGACAACACTTTGCCTAAGGATGAATTACTGTTTTAATTGCACACAACATGCTATATTTCAGAGTGATAGGAACCGTCCAGCCACCCTGGGTCAGCACAGAGCCCCTCGCACCACCCGGGTCTGTGAGTCTGGGGATTGGACTGGGGTGTGGAGTTTTGGAAACAGGAGCTCTCATAAATGCAGCAACAAAAGCGGCCTTGTTCCGCTCGGCCTGCGAATCTCACAGGCAGGTGTATAGAATATCTTTGCTGCTTTGTTCTGCCTTTTGTTTGACCAGAGAATGAATATCATTTCACTCCCCTCCTCAATTGAGATGAATGAAAGCCTTTCTTTGAGCCAAAAATATGTCAGGGACTTGAGGAACTCTCCAGCAGCCCTGGAATGGTGAGTGGCTTTAACCTTGGGTGAATTGATTTATTTTATTAGCTCAGTAGGATGGCTTGGTTTATAGATTACCCGCTAGGGGGCAGTAGAGGCTTGTTGTCAAGTTTTTTTGTGCCATCAACGTGATACGAAGACCGTCCATCCATTTTCGGAACCGGATTGATATTTCTGGGTCTCATGGAGCTGAAGACAATCCCAGCAATGTCTTACCAATAAGAGACTAACCAAACACATTAGTATTATTGATGATGTTGATGTTCATTATTGATTTTTGGTCATTATAACAGATAAGTGTATTAAGAAGGATTGCTTTGAAAAAAAATACATACGTATTGAAGATCTTTCGAGTTTTCAGTGTCTGTCTGCCACAATTCCAGCCAATCCAGCTTTAACACGCACCACTATATGTGTTAATCAATACATCACCTACTGTAATAGACACAATGGTTTCTGGTTTCAAACATAGTGTTATTACACTTGGGGGTTTTTTGTGTACTCTTTGATTTTTCCGTTTCGATTCTCGGGGATGTGAAAGAATCAGGACCCATACACTTGGATTATTCATTTCACTGTCTCCCTCTTTCTCTTCTCTCCAGCTCTCTTGCTGTCTAATCAGAGCAGGGAGTGAATAATTCACGTTGGCTTGTTGAATAAAATCCTTTAATTGTCAATTTTGTTGTCTGGCCTGTTGTAATTTTGAGAACCCGGTTGTAAGTGTCTGTCGGCATGACCGAGTGTTCCCACCCGTGCCCTCACTCCCACCGCCCAGATCCTGCTCTTTCACATTCTGTGGATGGTTCAAGGTCACCCTCAGGGGGCCGCACATCATAGTGGGGGCAGACATTTTTTGCTTTTAGACAGGAAGTGGCAGATTAATGTCGCGTTTCAAACCAAGGAACAGATTTAAAAGAAGCGCAGGTAGAATCACATTTTTTTTGGGTCACAAAAGAACATTTTCAGTTAATTGAGAAAAGTAAGAACATAAGAAATCACAGAAACATGCAGTCATATGCACACTCACTCACAAGCACATATTCATATTTAGTTTTTGTTTGCCAAATTATTTTAATTTAATGAATTTTTAATTTATGTATTAATTTCATGCGTATCAATCAAAGGTGACAATTCACATTAATTCTTAACTTAATTAATGTATTTTATGTTGTAATAACATCAATTTATGTTGTATACAGAATGCGTATAGATAAATATTCGTTTTTGGCAACAAATTAACGCAATTACTGTATTTACGCAAAAATAAGCACCCCCTATTTTCAAATTTTCGAGACAAAAAAACTTGAAGGGTGCTTATAATCGCTGATTTCAAAATATCTCATAATTTAAGGCGCTCGTTTTTTGACATTTTAAATCCGGAGTGTAATGACGGCGCAAGTGCAGCAGGCTCAGCCACGGCTGGCGTGCCGTTCTTACAAGGACAACAAATAAATGGAAACATGTAGACTTTCCTTGTATTATATATTATCAATTTTCAAGTACAAAAGCATTGAAGTGAACGATGCAAAGGAGGAACACGCGTAGATCTTTCTGATGGCCAGATAAAAATGTTTTATCTTGATACTGGCGAATTAAAACATTTGTCCTTCCTAATACTTTTTAACAATTTTTTCAAGCACAACAGCATTAAAGTGAACAGTGCGAACGAGGAACATGCATAGATGTTTCAGGTGGCGTATTTTAAACTTGTCTTGACACCTGCGAATAAAAGGAATGAGAACGAGTAAGTTCATTTTTTCCTGCAAGACATTGCACAAACAGCGGTAGTCTAGAAACAATAAGCATCTAGGGTTTTGTTTTTTTTAACCGCTGCAACAAGTGACTATTAATATCCGATTTATAAGAAATGATTTTCGTACCTGTTTTACTCTATGTCTTCGCTTCGCTGCTGCGACTCAGAGGAACAAGACGCAACGCTGACGTCATCGGTTGAGCTGCGCTCTTCAGCTTCTCTCATTTCTTCAGTTCCGTCCAGTGCGTTGGAAATGACGGTCTTTTTGAAGCTTCCCACAACAACTTCTGGCCTTATCAATGCCCGTGATTCTAAGGGCGCACTCACACTAGGGACTCGGACACGCGCCCGGGTACAAAAGCACGGTTCGCTTGTATAGTGGGAGTGCGAAGTGTGCCCGAGCGCGGATCAGGGGGCGTGACGTCACGTTCCAGGCGCTCTAAAATGGGAAAATGCGCGCGCCTCCTCACACGAGCAGCACATTTATGTGCACCAAAACAAATGATTTTGCGAGGCTGTGAAGCTCACACTGTGAAGCTATCATTTAAAATGATAAGCCACAAACTCACCAGAGCGACAGAATCCACTGCTTCAGTGAAAGCGCAGCTCTTCCTGTTTATATTGAAACCTTGGAATTTGGATTCCAAGAAAACGCACGAACCTGTTTTGATTCCGTTCGTATTTTTACTAACTTTTCCAACATTATATCAGTGTCAAAGCATGATGAAAACCTACGACATCTACCGGCAACTACTAGTGTTACTTAATACATCACAACGTAAGCGTACTGAAGCACGGTCGCCAAAACCTGATGAGAGTGCGGGCCAGCGGGGGAGTAGAGAGGGGGGACAATCGTACCGAAGCACGGATCGAGCAATGTGAGTACACCCCAAGATCCACTGGCAGATTGTGTCCAAGTTTGGCTTCTTGATATTGCCAGCTTTTGTCATCTCGTGATCCAGTTGTTGTAAAACCGACGCAGATGGTCTTTAAACAGCTTGTTTATTGACACATCCAATAGTTGAAGCATCTTTGTTAACCCTCCGGGTATGATGGCCAGATCGGTTTGAGTTAAAAGTCCCGTAATAATAATAATAATAATAATAATTATAAAAAAAAAAAATTTGTAATTTTTTTTTATGATTGAAAAATCAGGGGGGTGCTTATATTCGCGTAAATACGGTAAGTAAAATAGCTATGCATTTAATTTGAACAACTGTATGACAATTTGGTATAAAAAAATGCTTTAAATTATTTTTTACATGACTTATTTGTAAGAGGCATTCTATTCTATTAAAAAAGCCTCAAATGAAAATAACAAAAAATATGTCTACTGCAAAATGGTTTTAGATCCCTTGTTTAACTTTATTACAGCATTTTAAAATAAAATACCATGGTGTAAAAAAACAATATAATGTTTTTTTTTTTTTTACTGTACTGAAACTAATAGATTACCACATTTACAGTAATAATACGTTGTTCAAATGATCTTTTTTTCCAGATCTGTGCCTTTAGATTTGATTAAAATATATACCTCTACACATGTGCTCTTGATTTATCCACTGATCAATATGCTTTTAGTAGATGAGAGGAAGCTCATTGTGAAGGTTTTTATCAAATTGCCCGGATGTGCTGTCATGTGGACATGTTGTTTCAGGATTATTTACTTGAGGGAAGAAGAAGCTTCTTTTGATTTATATGCAGTGGGAGGATGAGCTCCTCATGCTTCCTTATGGAGGGAAGTGATGCTTCTCTTTTAGAGTCTGACCTTGTATATGTCATGTGGCATACAATACATGAAGCTAACCCATAAATGATGCGCTAGTTTGTAAATACAGTTTCCGGTTAGGACCAGAGTTTTTAAAATGTTCTACTAGACTAGAGTCTAAATTGAGTCTTAAAGCAGCACTTTTGGCTGTCTAAGTAAGATCCATTTCAGAGTAGCCGTAAATATCTTTCAACTTAGGGATATTCTGAAATGGGTTTCTAATCAGTTGTAATCTAAAATATATTAATAAAAACATGTGAATTTAATTGTAATAAAAACATATTAAAGGTATTTCTTGACTAGAATATTTCAGATTTTGTTCTGAATGAAATCATGAATACTGTAATCTAAAATATGTTTGCAACAGGGAAATGACTATATTAAAATCCACGGAACAAACACAATAAAAATGCTTGGTCTGCTAAACAGGGGATAATAATAATCCGTTACGATCCTCTTCACACAGCATCAGATAAACAGAGTTAGGTTTGTTAAATAAAGAATAAACAGTATGCTTGGGAGAATATTGTGCACTCAGCGTCCAAGATGGCTTACCGGTAAATATGTCGGTAGGGGACTTGGACTTGTTGTGGGTTCAAATTCCCCTACAGCTAGTTCAGCAACTGACCCTCACTTGGCTTCTTAAACTCTCCACTGCTCCGGGTTTGTGCATGTTCACTTCACCATGTGTTTGTGCTCTTCACTTGGATAAGTTAAATGCAGAGCACAATTAACATTCACCTCAATTTATTTTCTTTCTTTCTTTAATATGGTACATTTTTACAATTTATTTCCAATTAAGAGAATCGCATGAAATAAAAACATTCAGTTGTGGCAAAATATATATTTAAAGTTCTGCCTAAATACTACCAAAATGAAACATTGCCATTTTAATTATATTTAAAAAGATATTAAGTGAACACAAATACAAAAACCAAGTTGTGCTTTGTAATACAACTGAATGAAAAATGCAACTGGATAAGTGGTATTACAAGCACTCGGTCTAGTCAATAAATATGAACGTCAATTAAAAGTATGAACGAAATGGGCAAATGACTCGAAATTATTCGTTCACTTTATTGTTCAAGAGGTAAACATTTGAGTAAAAATTATGTGCTTTTTTGTTAACTGTAATTATAGTTAACAAAGATGGATAATAAACAGATTTTTATTCTTTAACTTTAGTACCACTGTACTCATTTTTAATGTTTCAACAACTGTTATGTATAAGTTTATACCCCAATCCCAAACATTAAAATAATTAACAAATACATATACATTTTTAAATTATTTAAATATTTCTGTGATGTATATCTACGTCGTGATGCCCTGTATTTGTATTATATATATTAAGACACAACAGCAACTTTTAATCTTATTCTTCAGAGGATAAGTGGGCTTCATGATGATATTATTTCATACTCCTTGTTGTGGCGACACAAAGCTGTCAATAAGGTGAACAGCAGGGCATTTGTTTCCCGGGCCTTATTATTAAAGCTGTATATCACTAGAAAAGGAGCTAAATCAGGGATTTTAGCACAGGCCAGATGATGCCATCTCAACTGTATGTTCATTAAGTCAGCGGAGCTCTTAAAAAATATAGTTGCACACCTTTACGACACCTGTTCCGCGGGAACACGTGAAGGTCACACACTAACAGAAATAGGATTGATTCTGTTCAAGACTGATTTATATTCAGCATTAAAACACTCAAATTCTCAGTGGACACAGCGGGCGGTTATTGTGGACGTTAATCACCCTATAAATAACGAATCAGCCTTCATGCAGAATTTAATATTCTGAACATAATATCAGTAGCAGTTAAGATTAGTAGTAGGGAATATAGGATTGTCATAGGATTGAATCCCAAGCCAGAAGATTCCACAACTGACTGGATCCTTTATTAAGACACTGAACCCGCATGTTTTATACAGAATTTTTCTATAAAATTGTTTTCTTTTCATTTGAACAACTGAAATGCTGAGATGACAAGGCCTGAGACTGTAGCCATCGTTGTCGTATGTCAATGTTGGGTCAATGATTTTTGCATCCTCAATTGAATAGCAGTTCAATCGATCAAGACACACTACGACTTCATGCAACAGTACCATAAATCTGCTTAAGGTTAAAGCTGAATGCTGTAGAAACTGCACAGCTACACTTCTCAAGGGCAAACCAAGGAGTTCACAGCGTAAGAGAAATGTGTGGAACAAAAAGCAGGTATTAGATAACAGGACTTGTCTTTGAACACAACACAATGACTTTGGCCAAGTAAATTAATTCTTATTCATGCCTTTTTTAATGTTGTTTTTCTTTCTTGTGTGGAACTACAAAGCAGCATCACAATGTCTGTATTAAATGAAGTTTATTATAATAGTTGTGGGAAGATTGACTGTAGATAATCATGTAACGCTGTTCCTTGTATCATCATAAAAACGATATAGATTGATCTCAGTCGAAATCATTGAGCTCAAATTATCATGTCCGATAATTTGCAATAATCATTGATTAATTACTTGTTTCTGGGGCATCAAACCAAAACCTGTGATATTTAATCATACAAATCAAGTGTTTGTCTGCAGAAGTTGACAGCGGATTTGCTCTGGTTCTGTAATTGAGAAAAAGAGAATCAGGGTGAAGATGAAATGAATGTTCAAATGACTGTTCTTTTCTAAATTAACAGCAACCCGGACAATACCAAGAGATTATGTAAATGTCATTCAGCTTCAGCCAAAGTTTAATCACATGCATTTAAATTTGAAGCTTTTATTAACAAGATATGAGTGTTATAAAAAGTGTTCCCAACTTCTGGTGTGTCAGATTTCCTGGCTTGAAAACGTGTTGGCTAGTTGGCTAGCAATTTTAAAAATCCTTATTTATCTATACTGTGTGCATGTTTGTGTGAGTGTGTTTTGTGTGTGTGTGTGTGTGTTAGATTGAGTTTCATTTTAAATTATAAATGCACCCCTGTACATTTACAAGAGCAGTTAACAACAGTTGTTTTAACAGTTTTGCTGTTTTTTATCACTGTATTTTAACGTATCATAAGAAATTTTGCGTTTTGAGAGAGATGAGAGATAGAGAAAGATAGAGAGGAGACAGAGAGAAAGAGTGAGAGAGAGAGAGGAGAGAGAGAGAGGAGAGAGAGAGAAAGATAGAGAGGAGAGAGTGAGTGAGTGAGAGAGAGAGAGAGAGAGAGAGAGAGAGAGAGAGAGAGAGAGAGAGTACACATTTATTGCTGTATTCCCAAGAGTCCTGGTATTTGGAAAAGCTTTAGATATCAATGAGTAAATCCCAAATGTATTTTAATCTGTCATGGCTGAAAGGAACTGCGGACGACAGCAAAGACGTGGAGTGAAATTATAATTGAGTTAAATAGTGTGCATTCTGCATTGAAAGGCTTCCGAATTGTTTCTTCTTTCTTTTTTTCGCAATTATTTTATTAAAATCTTTTTAAACTTTGAGTATTACAACAGTGAGATCTTTTTTTACCCGGCCACTGTTGCATATGTTGCTTGCTTAATGGTCATAGTCTTAAACACCCACGAATAATAGACACAATGCAACAATGGTCTATTTTTACATTTTCACACAGCGGCTTTGAGACAGTTGTTACTGTGAAAAGCGCTTTACAAATGCACTGAACTTGAATTTGGAAGTACATAATAATAATAATAATAATAATAATGATATTAATAATCTAAGCAAAATTAGAGGTATTTTGCTACTTTTAGAACGGCAGTATAAGCTTCTACAAACAGGACCTGCAATCATTGAGATCAACTAGTTAGTCAACTAGTAACCAGTTAGTTAATTTAACTTATCTGAGTTGAGTAAACTTGTCTCAGAAATCCTCAATATCTGTTTGAAACAGTCTCTCAGATACTAACAGGAAAGAGGTACAATAGACTCTGACTTCTTCACAAGAAAGATTTGAATGGAGATAAATAAAAAAAAAAAAATACAACTTCATGTTACCCTACCCTGTTTTGACGAGTTTCAACAAATAGTTATAACATAGTCAAATCTTAGTTGCAATCTATTCTACTTTATCTTTGGTTCACGTCAAACTTGCAGTCACAAAGCCACTCATGCAATCAAGCACTGATACAAAACGAAAGAACTCAGATCAATATCTAATCCACCATTTATATACTTCTCAAAAAAGTTCGTTCCCTAGTCAACCACTTTCCTCAAACAGAGTTTCATCAAAATTCGAAACATTTCAGGACCCCACCATAGAAGAGAAACTGAGATTTGTGATCAGTCACAAATGCTCACCAATTGCTTCAATTAAGGGTAACGTTTTATTATTAGTCTTACTTAAGACCAGTGCTGCATATGACATTAAAGACACTTGGACACAATATACACGATATACCTACTGTATTTGACACCGAATACAGTACGTACTGTAGGTATATAACATAAAAAACTACATTAGGATTTCTGGCCAGTAGACACTTGTTTAAGTAATTTCTGTCTGAGTGCTTCCACTTTGTCCATTTTATAGGAGTCTCATCACTAGATATAGATTCAAAACAGGATTCTACCTCACCATCTTCTGCTCATTAGTCAGTGTATGTCCTGTCATTTTGTGACCTTCTGTGTAGCATCAGGGTCCTGAAGAAACTCTTCTAGAGTGTTGGATGGTAAATTACACCACTCTGGCTTGTCTGGTTTCCTGGAGTGTCAGATCGCATCTGTCTGGTTAGCTACAGGAAGGATGGTGTCTCCTGCTGCGTCTGGTTTGTGATCCTATGGCAATGGACCATTAGGGTAGACCTGGTGTTGTTATGCATCTTTGGTGATTTATGGCCTCATCATCCCAAGAAATTAACTGAAGTAGAAAAAGAGGACACCTTGTTGCACACAATAAGTAACGGTAAGTGTCCATTCAATTGTAGTAAAGAGTACATATACTCAATCCAAAATGTAGTCAAGTAGAGAGAAAAAGTTGCTTATAAAAGGCAGGACGTTTCTTGTCTTTCAGGTCTTCAAGACTGAATTTAAGGCTCTTCTTCTCTCTGATAACAAAACAATACAAGACCGTCATGGTCAATGCTGCAGTTTCATATAGATAGTTCCAAATATTTTGAACCAATGTTCACACCACATTAAATACGTTAGGAATTACACTTATTGTTATCAATTTGGCAGATTTAATCACGTTAAGCTGAACTAACAAAAACTGAGTACTTTATTTTTCACTTCGAGTTTTCACACATAACCATCATCTGTTTTCACCCCTGACTGTCACGGGATACCTTGTTCTGGTTTGTTCCTGGTACATGAAGGTGATTACAGATTAGAACATTCAGTTCTAAATTAATTAGTCTGTTGATGAGTTGATGATTAGTCCAGATGCTCTTCCTTTCACATGTAGTTTGGAGTTAAGCGTGTTACAATAAAAAGACATCTCTCCGGGTGGGTAGTGATTGTTTTGCAGGGCAAATCATATATCATTTATAAATTTCCAGGATAAAAGACAATACATCTAGAAAGCACAGATGAAAAATGTTCTGGGAAAACACAAAGAAAATAAATAGAAGAACAAAATAGAAATTCTCATATGCACTACTCCTGTCACAGATAGGGCTGGTTGTTTCAGGACGGGAGGGGTATGGATCCCTGTGCACAGCATGAAAATACCGGGAGGCAAGAGGTTAACTTTTCCTGGTGAAGGGGGTTTAATCCAAAAACGAGACTTGATATACAAATATAACTCGAGGCGAGACGAGACACAACACAACCAACCTAACGGTACAACGCGACAAGAAAACAGTGCACCACAACGACTATAAATACTAAACCTAAAGACATAACGACAGACACCTGGGACACAATAAACAAAAGTCCTGACCGGCTTTCAACCGGGATCCGTGACAACTCCTAGTTCATCTGATTAAAGTTTTGCTTATCAACATGAACATATACTGCTCATTTCCGGCGTGACAAAAATGCAACAATGACTTCAACTCACACAGATGCTTTGGAGACGGACTACACAGGGAAAAAGCACTTTATAAATAAACTGAACTTGAAAAGAGGGGAACACACATCCTTGCATCTAAGAAGAGTATAAGCTAAAGATTTAAAAAAAAAAATTGTCTGATGTGAAACACTACAAAATTGAATTTTTAAACAAAGACATACAAGCACATGGCTGAAAAACAGCTGACGCCATACACACACTGGAAGAAGAGAAACTTTTATATGGTTAATTAGTTGGGGTTTTATTTTGCAGTTTTTATATACAAGCCCTTTCTTGTTAATGTCGGGCTTGTAGTCAAGATGTCACACTGTGTTTGGCTCAGGGTGGTCCGAGAAAAGTCTAGACGTAAAAAAACGGGTTGGTGTTCTTCATGCTGTCAGCCACACTACAACAACAGACAACACAAGGCTCTATATGTTTACACTCAAGGTGTAGCTTTAGCAATTAGCGCTAGGTGCTGCACACAGTTTGTGATCTCAAATCATAAATGAAACATTATATACTGTTATTATAATAATAATAATATATATATATATATTATTGTTGCATTACAGTGATGTTCATTTTAATCATGTATACTTTTAGCGGAAGAGTCCGTCTCAAACAGTGAGGGAGAAAAGTGGGTCTGTTGTGAAGGTTGCTCCTGGCAAAGGCAAAATGACCCAGTTTCAAAGTCAGTCAGTCTAAGACTACAGAAATGAAGGACGAGCAGGCCACTGAAGAGCAGAGGAGAGGTTGACTGATATAAATGACTTCATCACCACTGCAGCATCCACTGAGGAACAGAGACAGGAACAAATGTTGAGAAAAAAGGAACACACCTGATGTTGAACTTAGCCTCTCGTAGTCACTCTGTCAGCAATTGAGAGAATTGTTTGAAAATCTGTGCAAGAACGTATGTGGTGTTGGCTCACGGAGCTGATCGGCTTTGGCTGCTCCACTATTTCAAGTGCATGTTGATAGATCATGCTTCTACTAACAAGTCAAGTTTAGAAAAGCCAATGTCTGCTGCCTCATAACAGTGCTAGCCAGATTGGAATAGAATGGCCTTGATTCAGAAAGAATCTCACTCACGTAGTTGATTACGGGTTGTGTTCGTTGACAAGGTCGACATGCACTTCTGTCTCAAGAGACATGCAGCTGATCATGTCTCAATTTGGTTGGGTGTTTTTTAATGACCAATGATGATCTAAAACATTTCATATTATTTGTCTACTACTACTTCTCTTTCGGCTTTTCCCTTATCAGGGGTCGCCACAGCGAATCATCCCTTTCCACCTCATTCTATCTCGAGTATCTTCCACGCTGACCCCAGCCAACCTCATGTCCTCTCTTACAACATCCATATATCGCCTCCTTGGTCGTCCTCTTGCCCTCTTCCCTGGCAGGCATCTCCAAGATCCTTCTACCAATATATTCACTCTCCCTCCTCTGCACATGTCCAAACCATCACAGTCCTCTCTGACTTTGTTGCTAACACAAGTAACGTGAGCTGTTCCTCTGATGTGCTTGTTCCTTATTTTGTCCAACCTCGTCACTTCTAAGGAGAACCTCAACATCTTCATCTCTGCTGCCTCCATCTCTGCCTCCCGTCTCTTTCTCACTGCCACTGTCTCCAAGCCATAGAGCAGAGCTGCTCTCACCACTGTCTTGTACACCTTTCTTTTGAGTCTTGCTATGTAGATCTGTTTCATATTATTTGTCTATACTCGAAATATCTGTCGATTTTGTGGCGTGCAGTAAATCATCACTTGTGATGAGGAAATGCAGAAAAAAAACTATTATATATATATTTATATATATATATATATATATATATATATATATATATATATACACACCTATATAATTGTGCCACTCTTGACTTGTAACTGTGAAAAGTGCCTGTGCCTGTAACTGTGAAAAACAACAAATGTAAAACAAAAAGTAAAAATAAAGTAAGGAACCCAAACTTAGACTACTCATTTACGGCAATGGATATGGCTATCAGTGATGATAAAAGTCTGTACAGTAGATCTGTTTACAATTAAAATAACTTTTCAATGAATAAACAATGAGACGAGAAGCCATAAAAAATAAGATAAACAATAAAAGCTGATTGATTGATTAATCCTATTTTAAGACAAAAGTAAAAAGCAATAAACAAAAAGTTAAATATGTACATAGAAAGGTATAAAAGTTATAGATGAGAAGAGAGCACGTTTAGTAATTAGAATGACATTTTTATCATGAGGAAGAAAAATAAGCATTTCTCATCATAAAAATGTCTTTCTAATGTTTATTAATTCAAAAATTATGGAATTATAGCTCCAATCCATAGATAGCCTACACGACTGCTGCGCTCTCAAAACTCCGGCCAGCTTATAATACCGTGAATCTCTAAAATCTACCAGGGAGGAAGATCCTTTTCATACTTAGCACCCAAACTATGGAATGCTCTGCCTAGTCCAATTCGAGACTCAGAATCAGTGAGTAAATTTAAGTCTAGACTGAAGACGCATCTCTTCAACAAAGCATATATTGACCTGTTATAATAACTTACAGAAAATATTAATATATCGTATAGAAAGGCTGCCTAGTTAGTGCTCGGAACCGAATTACACCTGCACCTTCAGAAAATTGTCAAAATCTATAGTACTTGAATTTTTCTAATTGCCTTGTACTTTTTTTTTTTTTTTTTCCCTCCTCTCCTGAGCGCCAAGTGTCGTACGACCGGAATCTCCTAGAGCTTCGGAATCATCGGTGGTGCTTCCTCGACCTCTGTGGACCTGATGACGCTGTTGGCTTGGAGCAGTGGAGCCGCCTCTTTCCCCATTGAGGAGGGAAACATCGTTCCAGAATCATCATTAAAAAAGACGCGGAACAACCAACGCACTGATTGTGTAGTGTTAGAATGCCGGAGGAGATTGGCACCAGTGAGCCGGGTTCTCCCCAGGGTTTTTCCTCGTTAAAGAGGTTTTTTTTACCTGGCCACTGTTGCGTATGTGCTTGCTCGCTGGTCTTTGTCTTTGTCTTGTCATAACCGCAGCCACTTAGTCAACACCAACAATCCAGACGACAAATTGAATAAAAAGCATCATTTCCCTTACATATTTACATGTGCGCTTTGAGACAGTTAAAACTGTGAAAAGCGCCTTACAAATACTCATTATTATTATCATTATTATTATTATAATACATATAGTAAACACACATTACCAATTCAGTTGAAACAGTAAACTGAAATTGACATTAAAAGTGAAACAGAAAAAGAACAGGATTTAAGTAGTGTACAAATAACTAACATAGAAAATATGCAAATTTCTATCAAAGTCAAAAAAAACTTTTGTTGTCCCCGTGGGGCAATTAACGGGACTGTACAGAGCAGCAGTGTAAAAATAATGTAAATAAGTAAAGTAAAGTGAGTTTGTCCATTGGCAAGCCATATCAAAATTGTGCTCTGCATTTAACCCATCCAGTGAAGTGCACACACACACACACAATGAAGTGAACACAGGCTGCCCACTGTTCTGGGTTTGTGTAAGTCGTGGCATTTGGGGTTCATTGTCTTGGCCAAGGACACTTATTTGCAATAAAGAGTAAATTTAAAGTGAACTGCAACGGCGCTGTGGAAAGGATCAGTAGACAGTAAGAGAGTTTATGCCAGTTTAATCGGGATCACCAACCCTTCTGCTGAATTCAGTTTTACAAATGCTTTATTAACATGATGCTGCCATTTTAAATAGCTTCTGTTCATGATCAACAGTGCTTCTGATTGGGATTTATCCAACTAATGTCTGTTCTTTTGTTACCAGAATCTTTCTTTCACATCTTTTCAACAAGGCACAGACAAGTGTGTTTTTAGCATCTGCTGCTGAGGCTGATTGTTGGCTATGTTAATTAATAAGAGCATGTGTGTTCTCTTGAAGAGAGCTTTGAGAAACTAACAGCTGAGCCTTTCAAGACAGAAACCACCGCTGGCATTCTATTCTGCCAGTAAAAGGAAATGCTGCTAAAAGATGGATTGAAATCATCTGTTGGCAAGGTTGTGAAGCAGGAAATGAGAGAGAGAGAGAGAGAGAGAGAGAGACAGAAAGTGTGTGTGTGCGTGTATGTGTGTGTGTGTGTGTGTGTGCGTGCGTGCGTGTATGTGTGTGGCATGGGGGGGTGCACTAATTCTACTTTATCACCATGTTGGGAGAAGTTAATCTTTGATTGGTTCAGTCACACACTAAACTTTTATGTGCAGAAATTGCTACACTTTTAATTTTTGACTTTGAGTTTTTTTTTCCCAGCATGGAGGACGCTGAGCTTTTTCTTTTTTTTTTT
>CM051495.1:8273104-8307048 GCA_028031935.1 Paedocypris micromegethes
TTTTTTTTTAGACATCATTGTATTGTTGATCTGTGAGATACATACCTGCAAGTTTACATCACATGTACAGAGATTACAATATAATGAACAAAAGTTTACATTACGTGAACAGAGATTCCGTCATTGTAACAGTCCTGCTCTTTGGCTCCACCTGGTGGCTGCCTGCGTAAGTAGCACGTTCGGCAATTCACCTAGCGCTGCACCTGAACCCAATTATAGTGGTGTACTTGAGAGCTTGTTAGAGATGGGGTCAAGTCACATATGGTCAAGTCCAAGCAAGTATCCAAGTTTTAACCATCAAGCCAAGTCACAGTTTAGACAAATCAAGCAAGTCAAGTCAAGTCAAGTCAAGTCAAGGGTTCACCCTAAGCAAGTCAAGTCGAGACATGATAAGTTTCAAGTCAAGTCAAGTTGCAGTACTAAAATAAACAGAGGTTAAATTATTAATACATGTTTATTTTTGCACAAAAAAGATGAACCTATTATGCATCTTCACACTGCTATATTTGAATTGAAAACATGCATTTGCAAAAAATGTTTGCCAAGACACCAAGTTGTTGACAATTGGGGATCGTCAATAATAATAATTCTAATAATAATAATAATTCATAATTCTTCTGAACACACGCCATTCAATTGGCCAGTGGTAAACAGGATGTATAGTAGTCTGGGGCACAATCGACAATCATGGAAGGCTGCTGTAGATCTCTGCAGTGTATCTTGGATTTGAGAAATTCATCGTATCTGCATGGATAAAAAAAAACAAAATACAAAACCAATCAGAGAAAACTGTCCTGTACTAACATTAAAACAAAATTATTTTCCTATGCACAAACATTATTTTTTTAATTTAAGGATTTTTCCCACAGTATAGGGAATTTATACACTTTTTCATCTAGTGATGATGGGACACTCGTTATTCGAAATGAAGGATCTTTTTTCATTTCAGCAGAATATAAATATAACGTATGTGAATATAGCCCAGTGATGAAGTTATGAAGCCTAATCAGCACACATTTTGTTGTTATTATGAGTGTACACAAAAAAAGTAGACAGACTTCAATTCGAACAATGAAATTATTCTGGTCAGCATGACCAAAAAGTTTGGAAAGGGCAAGTGATCGCTTGCACCGACGCGTTGATCTGGGATTTCCATGCAGTAAGCGCAAGCTGATATTCAACAACCACACGCAGTCAGACGATACAAACACTTGAAAATGCGCACACTTAACATAGACATTATAGCTTACATGTAATAGAGAAGCCCCCTCATTTTAAGATGCACCCAACATTAAAATTCGGGCTGCGCCACTGTTATAGCGCTGCGCTACGTTACTTATGAGACGTAAATGATCATCACATAAAAAAAAAAACATGCAACCATAGCCAAATTATGACAAACACAAACGATTCATTCATTACATTAGTAATATTCTTTTAAATATTTTAAACGTTTTATTACATTGACATAAAGAAATTACTTTCTTACATTTCCATGTAGTTCTTGAAAAAAACGGATGAAATTTGACGTTGTGGTTGTCGTGTCGGATGTTCTTGCGTTGCATTCTCTGCATCTGTCCAATCTTTTTCTATTGGCACTGTCCAGTTCAAAGTCTTAATAGCCAAACGTCACTGCTTGTGGAGCTCGACTGTTGTCTACTATTCAGGCGCGGTTTGTGCTGCGTTATGGGCACAGGCAGGCGCCAATCACAGTTGCACAGGTGCTGCTCATGAGGCACAATTAGTTTTTTATATGCCAAAGTTCAAGTCAATTTCGAGTCTTCCACTTAAAGTCAAGTCAAGTCTCAAGTCACTTGCTGTCAAGTCATAAGTCAAGTCATTTTCTTACTTCAATCAAGCAAGTCGCAAGTCATGAAAATTGTGACTTAAGTCAGACTCGAGTCAAGTCATGTGACTCGAGTCCCCCATCTCTGGAGCTTGTTGCTGGTCAAACTCAGTTATGTTGTTCTGTTTCTCTGTTGGAGTTACCATCTGTGTCAACCCTTGTTTATGGATTAAAAGACCACATTTTAACTCAAGCTGCTATCCGTGCGTACTGCAACATTACATTCATGAGAACATATTTGCACCTGAAAGAATACATTTCGTGAACGGAGAATACGCCACACGATCAGATCAGTACTTGAAAAATGATGTCATATGAACAAATCAGCACCTGAAAGATTTCAGCACATGAACTGAGATTGTATCACATGAAAGGAAATTATTGATGAACTGAAAACATTTGTGACAGTTGTCACAGAAATAATCATCTATTTGTTCAACAGTAAATAATAACAAATACTCATTATTATTATTATTATTTACTATTGATTCGAAACGTGTCTTTTGCAAGCAAGTCATGTAATTTATATTTGCAAGTAATTTATGTATAACATATAAATTACGATTTTTTTTTTGTTTATATGTACAGTATATATTAAAAATTGGTTATGAGGATCATTTTACAACAACTGCAGATGTTCTCTGTCAAACATGCGTGGCAGCTCTGAGAGGAGAACGGCATTTTAAGCATGCAAACACGGCTTGTTGAAGCATTGTTAATACTGTACCTTAGATTTTCTCTTAAGCAATTCAAACGTACATAAATTCACTTTTATCTTTTAAAATTTAAATACAAAATACAACTAAAATACATATTGCAGCAGCAACTCCATTAGCTGGTTAATAAGACCTCTCATTTATCTATATTTAGTGCTGCCAGTAAAACCCATGCAGCCTGTGGCTGTCCCTTTGCTCTTCTTTTAGTAGAACACGATTGACACTTTTTATAGTACCATGGCCTGAATTAAACAAAAAAAGAAAATCAGAGGACTGCAGCAATGCACGTTAATTTTTCTATGCTTTCGTGCTGCTGCTATATAATATTGCCCAGCCAACACATATGAGGTTTCTAGTGGGTCAGAGTATTGTTTATGATGCAATAAACACAATGTTTGCTTTAATCAATTTTAGCAATTTGTTCTTTGTTCAGACATCATGGACGTCATGTTCTTCTATCATGCAGATCTAATTTGAAAGGAAACAGCAGCACATAAACGGCATCAAAGTTCTTCCTGTGCAATTAAGCATCTCTGAGATGACCTGAGCTTTATGGCACAGTGCCCAAAGTCTTTATTAGAGCTTTCCCCCTTCAAATACAGCCTTCACCTTGTGTCTGTGAATGTGTGGATCTGTGAAGATCTTACTTTTAACTGGGTGTGCTTGATTGTTTGAATCTCAAAACCAAACAATGTCTGTATTTATTATATACCGAATGTACACTTTTTTTTTTATATTTCTAGTTCAATTACGTTAATATTCTCTTACAAATACATTATTTTCTTTATTTAGCTTCTAGCTGTTCTCTTACAAATACATTTTTTTCTTTATTTAGCAAATCTAGCTTTTTGACTTGTATCATTTTGATATTGTTTAACTTAGTGAAATAATAATAGAATAATAGATAACTAAAAGTGAATTCTAGGTGTCAAAGCTTAATTCCCCAAGAGCCTTTGCACCAGGCGCAGAGCAACTGTGAGAGGCCTGTTGAGCTTGTGACAAGCTTTGTTTACCCGACGCTATGTGAAGAGAATCATAGCGAATGACTAACATCCCCTGTTTAGCAGAACGAACGTTTTGATTGTGTCTGTTCCTTGGATTTTTTTACTCCTTGCTTGTGATTTTGACTGTTTTGCGTCTAATGTTTCTTTATTCCTGTTATTGTGGCAATAAAAGATTGTATGCATGTCTGTATACTGACCATTATTTCACATTGTATGGACGCAGACGCGTGCCGCTGCAAGGGGCCGTGTTTCCATTTATTTGTGATTTCTCCTGTCTTGAAATATGGAAAATATGCACTTATATTTACAAGCCTATTTGAAATTGGCAATTACAAGCACTCCCCAAGTCAGAAATTTGAAAAAAAGGGGTGCCTATAAAGGGGTGCATAAATACAATATATGCAGCAAGTGTAAGAAAATAATATGCAACACACACACACACACACATAAACACACACTAAAACTCGTACTTAATGTTTTGTATAGGCTGATGTGAACAGAAAGATTGATATGTTCAGAAAGATAATGTCAGTTTAAAAACAGGACAAATGTTAACCACATTTGCTGTTTACAGTATATGACTTGTAATTGAGATGAAGTGACCATCTGTTTATGTATTTTACCTTAAATTATTGTATTATGTTGTTTTAAAACCAAACACCTAGCTGGTCCAGCAGACCCCTGCACACTAGCTGAGTAACAAAAATACTAACATTACACAAGGGTTAAGTCATAATCTGTCATTAGTTGCACTTTTCCCATGTTCTGCAAGAAGCTAGTTCAGTTGTGTTATTAGTAGTGTGTTAATCGTAACTATGTACTCTGGCTCTGCAACTCTGCTTCCACGCTTGACCGGAGCAGTTTATATGTTATTTCTATCATATATGTGCACTGCATATTTTGTGGACAGAACACCAATGATCCATTAAAATGTGAATTTTAATAGTTATCATCTCATTAAATAAAAGCGATAAGAAAAGAATAAATAATACAAAAATGTCAGTCAGTCATCTTCTACCGCTTCATCCTTTACAGGGTCGCGGGGAGCTGGCGCCTATCTCAGCGTCTTAGGGCCAGAGGCAGGATACACACTCTGGATTGGTGGCCAACCATTCGCAGAGCGGGACACACAGACAAATACATTCACACACTCACTCATACCTATGTGGTCAATTTTCCAATTCCAATTAGCCTGAAGCGCATGTTTTTGGACTGTGGGAGGAAACCGGAGAACCCGGAGGAAACCCACGCAAGCACGGGGAGAATACAAAAATGTAATGAATAGAATTCTGTGCAAATGCAGTATGTAGTCTAATGTGAATTCTTTTTTACGCAGTGAAGCCATAAGGAAATTTAGCATTTATGAATTTTGATGCTTGCGTCTGTGCTCATCTTTGCATGTGTGAGAGCATCTGCGAGATGTGTCATGTCGCCTGGGTGATGTGTCAACTGTGTGACGTGTAATTGTGAGCTTGAAATCAACCTCAAGGACAAACTGAGCTCATATACAAAGGACTATCTGAAGGTGTAGGAGGAAAAACAGTGACTGAAGAAACATATAAAGAACTAAAGATTACATTTCTAACTTTTATACTGCAATTATTGTACTTGCTCAACTTTGGGCCAAGACACACCTTAAAAGGAGGAATTTATATTGGAGTTTCGTAGATCTCAAGATCTTTTCAATATCAGGCCAAAGTCTTTGCTATGACATTACCATTAAACAACAGAAACTTTTGTTTATTTTATTAACATATCCAGGACAACGTGCTAAAATGTCTTAACAATAATTTGGCTTAAGAGAAACAACCCAAGCTTGTTTAGAAACGAGTGTGGGATTCTGGGAAACTGTCCAAAAAGAAAATGTAAAAAAATCTTCTTTTGTACATTAACAGTATATTTTTCATTGTAGCTTAATACATTTTTGTGCTAATGATTTGTTTGCATTATAAATATGACCATTTTGACATTTATTAGGCTAAATAGATATTTGGTCAGACATTGTTTTAAATACAGTATTTAGTTTTATTATTGAGTTTATAACATTGTATTTTATATTTGTAAACAAAGACAACTTTTTAAATCAAATGATGTCCCATGCTTGAAAATCACACAAATTACAATCTGGCATTAATGATTTAAAGTAATGTGACATTATTTAAAATTGTATGTATATGTATTGAATTGAAGGTTACTGGAATTGATTCAGGACTAAGGACAGCTCCTCCTCTGTGCCTTTTTAAAGACATATAACAAAATGCTACAAAACATAGAAAAATGAAACAAATTCAAACTCTTTTATTTATAATAAACTGCTGAACTAATAATCCTTATATTTTAACGATAATCTCTGTAAAATTAATACCATCTGACACTCATCAGATCAACACATCTTTCTCGCCTGCACACTTCCCAAGAACAGGCAACAATTTGAGAGCGCTCTATTGAGAGGGTCTGCATATTGATGAAGACCCTGCTGTGCTCCAAATGTCAATCACAGTGACGTCGGCGTGTGTTCTTTCATCTTTTTGAAGGTGGGGCCACGTGCTCTCGTTGACATTCTGAACGTACGCTTCTCGCTAAGCACTAATCAGACACGTCGCGCTGAGGCGTTTTGTTTTAAACGCATACATATATGAATGCTTTAAACACATTCAATATATGTTTGCAATGTATTTAAATCATTCATTTGTCAATTTGACTGTAATTATTATTAACGTAAAAAACATCTTAATCAAATCCAATTTTAGTTTTCATTTCGTTTGGTTTGGCATTTTTTTTTTTTTATTTAGATAGTCTAGTCATAGCATGTTGATTCATCGTTGCAGATTTATGAACCTCTCCAAAAATCGTAGCGGATTGCTCTAATTATATATTTGGTCCCAATTTTTATTTAATGCAATAACTCCAATCATTTCAAGTGATGTGTGAACAGAGTCTTAAACAGAGTGTGAAGAGCGTTTTCACTTGTTGTTGACGCGCGCTCACAGACCATCATGAATAGGTGTGTTTCGGTGACGCGCGTCTGGAGTTGATGTTTACGTCTGCCAGGCTTACGATTGGGCACCGCGCAGATGCGTGACGTGGGCGGGAACAGGCGCGTTTATAAACCACAGTGCGCGCGCCGTGGGCGGGAACTGGGAAGACTGGTTGGAGAAAGTAGTGATTCGGGAGGGTAAGAGAAGACGCGCGGCATCGGCGGGCGGCTGCGGCTGACAGGAGCTCGCGGGGGAGGCGCTCCATCTGAACAGCTGTATGGACGACCACCTCAGCCTCCTCCACTCGCCTCCGCCTTCCTCAAGCAAGCACCAGGGGAGCAACCTCGTGAACCACGGCTACAGTGAAAACGAGCAAGACATCATGACAATTGTTGCGTGCGACAACACGCTGGAGGAGTCGGCGGCGCTGCCCGGCCACCACCACCACCCGCTGGAGCGCTACGAGCCAGAGCACGAGTGCTGCGAGAGGGTGGTCATCAACATTTCGGGCTTACGCTTCGAGACGCAGCTCAAAACACTTTCACAGTTTCCCGAGACTTTACTCGGCGACCCCAAGAAGAGAATGCGCTACTTTGACCCGCTCCGAAACGAGTACTTCTTTGACAGAAACCGCCCCAGCTTCGATGCCATTTTGTACTACTATCAATCAGGGGGTCGCATTCGGAGACCCGTCAACGTCCCGATTGACATCTTCTCTGAGGAGATACGTTTCTACGAGCTCGGAGAGGATGCCATGGAGAAATTTAGGGAAGATGAGGGCTTCATAAAGGAGGAAGAGCGTGCTTTGCCCGCAAACGAATTTAAGCGACAGGTGTGGCTGCTCTTCGAGTACCCGGAGAGCTCAGGTCCAGCCAGGGGGATTGCGATCGTGTCGGTGCTGGTCATCCTCATATCAATTGTAATTTTCTGCCTTGAGACGTTGCCCGAGTTTCGAGATGACAAAGATGCGGTGGTCCAATTTGTCAACGGCACCCTTCCTTACCTCAGCAGCCCCTTCTCTGACCCGTTTTTCGTCGTTGAGACGCTTTGCATCATCTGGTTCTCTTTTGAGCTGCTCGTCAGGTTCTTTGCGTGTCCGAGCAAAGCCACGTTCTCTAAAAACATCATGAACATCATTGATATTGTGGCCATCATACCGTACTTCATCACGCTGGGAACGGAACTGGCCGAAAGACAAGGCAACGGCCAGCAGGCGATGTCCCTGGCCATCCTCCGGGTTATAAGACTAGTTCGCGTGTTCCGGATTTTCAAACTCTCGCGGCACTCCAAAGGCCTTCAGATTCTGGGACAGACGCTCAAAGCCAGCATGCGAGAGCTGGGACTACTGATATTTTTCCTCTTCATTGGAGTCATCTTGTTCTCGAGCGCCGTTTACTTCGCCGAGGCGGACGATCCCGAATCGGGCTTCAACAGCATCCCTGACGCGTTCTGGTGGGCGGTGGTTACCATGACGACCGTGGGATACGGTGACATGCACCCAGTCACAATAGGGGGCAAAATCGTCGGCTCGCTCTGTGCGATCGCGGGCGTGTTAACCATCGCCTTGCCAGTGCCCGTCATAGTGTCCAATTTTAACTACTTCTACCACAGGGAGACCGAGGGCGAGGAGCAAGCGCAGTATCTCCACATCGGAAGCTGTCAGCCGCTGTCTTCCTCGGAAGAGCTGAAGAAGACGCGTAGCACGTCCTCCCTGAGCAAATCGGAATACATGGTCATAGAGGAAGGAATCAACAGCGCCTTCAAACAGACCAATTTTCCTTCGCAGAACAACCAGAACTGTGTGAACATTAAACAGATGTTCACTGATGTGTAGGCACCTTCATCACTTGCGGCTGACGCATCTCGGTTTTCCGCGACACGGATGGAAAGATTAACGTGCTGCGCGTGCCGGTTTCGACACAGTGTGTAGCACGTGCGAGTGAATTAGTTTTACTGTGAGGAGAAATCCACTGTTGTCTTTCGATGCGTTCATTCATAGGCGTCATTGTGCTGTGAGAGCAGCATGGCAAGCCGTTTTAAACGTAGACATAAAACAAATCGTTAAAGCTTTACAGTTTCACGGGTGCCACATTTAAAGTTTCCCAATAGTGACTAGTATCTTGCTGTCAACTAAATAATACTGTAAAAACATCAGCATCACTGGTGCTATATAATTGTTTTTGCAGATTAAAAGTGTGTGTGTCCGTGCGCGCACGTGCGTGTGTGTGTGTGTGTGTGTGTGTGTGTGTTTGCGTGTGTTCTGTATGTTTTTTTTTCATATATCAACACTACATAATAGTCACTATTGGATAGACAAGTATTAAAATGGGTACTGGTGATACGTAACTATCAAACGTCATTAGTAATTCTTTAAAGACTATTTAAAGCTATAAGAATCAAACCGATTCCTTGAAACCCAAAGGCCAATACGAGCATTGCTGTGAACCTAATGTGTTCTTACAAAAGCAATGGAGAAAAAGTGAATAGATTAGAAAGAAGAGGTGTAGATGCTCCTCTGGGGTAGCCTATTTTATAGTACTATTATGTATTTTCTTACATTATTGTGTGAAAAGTTAAAATGGTGTGTTTATAAGTCTTAAAATGTATTTACATGTGTGTTGTTATTCATATAGTCAGTTAACAAAAAAGTCAGTATTCTTTATAAGATGCCTCAGATACTAAACTCCTAAGATCTATTGAAGATCCAAAAGTATTCTATTGTCATCAAAAATTCATTTTCCATCTGTCCCACAAAAGTTCAAGACTAGAAACAGCGGAACGAAAGTGCTTTTGACTGGATACTGCTAACCATTCTGAAGTGATGCTGTCTCCATAGTGACAATCGCTTCAGTAACACAGTAACACTGCCGTGGCTAGAGTTTTCTTTTTTTAATTTTTGGCTTCCCAGTTTGCCAGAAGGTTTTTTCTGTCTGTCTGAAGTTTTTTTGTGTGTCCCATTGGGATTTGTGACTTTGTGGTCATAACAACATCATCCAAACCCAGAAGCTCTTCGGGGGATTACTGGAGTGCTTTTCCTGTGCCACCCGATGGAATAAAGTGCAGTATACAAAGTGTCAGCACTGAAATGTAAAAGACAAACGGCCTGTCAACATGAACGGATATAAAAAAGAATGAAAGGATGTGAATGTAGCACACGACCAGGAGGATCTTTAGCTTCTTAGAGTGATCTAAACCATCTCAGTTCATTCATTGGATTGATTCCTTGTCTTCTTGAAACAGGTATACCTACTGATTATTTATTCTCAGCAACGCTTTGTTTTAACCTGCAATGTTTTTTTTTTTTTTTTTTTAATATGATTTCATTTATTTAATATTTAAGTTGTGTACTAACAGACAATATTTTTATTGTGTACGTATGGTTAAATTATTTTAACAAATAATATCCAAAAATTTGGCCCCACCTAACTCTCCTTGAGTTGACATTGGATTGGAGATCGGCATCGG
Organism: Paedocypris micromegethes; assembly: GCA_028031935.1. Taxonomy (NCBI): domain Eukaryota; kingdom Metazoa; phylum Chordata; class Actinopteri; order Cypriniformes; genus Paedocypris; species Paedocypris micromegethes. The sequence goes on from CM051495.1 coordinate 8,283,114, forward strand.
TCATTTGTGTAACAAGACTGCCACCTCGTGGCTAAATAAATAATGCAGCTGCACTTTACATGCTACATATTCATTATTTATATTCATTAAATCAGTATTAGATATCGGCGATAAATTGAATTGTTTTTTAGTTTGATCAAATGCAAATGAATACATTTCATAATGTTAGGGGCATGGTTAAACATCACGGGGGCTCCAAAATTCTGTGCAGTCGGATTGAACACATTAGCAATTAGATTTGAAACCAGGCATAATATGTTCTATATAGTCAATGATCCTCCCTGAAATCTAGTGACTGAGATACTTACTTGTGGCTGTTGGTCTGATGTTTCTCTACAGTGCACATGTCGTTGCTAGAAATCTAGGGCAGTCTGTGTTTCTTGGGGAGCACTCGGGTCTTTTGCACGGCTGTGTCCTCAAGCATCTCCAGATTGTCTCCCAGCTACTTGTAATTTGAACCAATCTCATGCTGTCTGCATCCATTTCCCCCTTTTCTCTGGACATCAGTGCCCAATAATACTGTGTCCAATGAGCATGTTTCGCCTCTGAGCCATTTCTGTGCTTTTAAAAGGCTGTTTTTGCTCTACAACGTTGCATAATAGACCTAAATGAACCTTGGACTCCATTCAGCAGAAACCGTTTTACTTCGTGCTTTTAGGTCAGTTCGAAATGCTGTGAATAAAAATGTGAAAAGTTTGATAGTGCACTAAATATCAGGTTGTCAGAGTGCTGTCAAAAATATGTGTGTGTGTGCATTGATCTGCTCTGCTTTGACAATCTTATATTTAGGTCATTTGAAATACATTAAATACTTTTTTTTCTTTTCGTTTAATTATTGTATTAATCATTTGTAAATTAATCATTCACAGTTATTTTTCAAACCTTAAAGATACATAACACACACACACACACACACACAAGTTTGAGAATTGAAATTCCCCTAGAACGAATCTTTAATGTTTTCAAATTATTTGATGTTTTACTTGTAAAAAAACATGATAATTAACATTAATTAATTTATTGATGATTGCAATATTTTAAAAATCAACATGAAACAATTTAAGTGTTTATAAATGCTAACTTCCGCCTTGTGTTGTTTTCCAGCAGTGAAGTAAAGAAGAAATGCTGACGAAGCTGTATTTCCTCTGGAGGCCGGACCGCCTGTGTGGACCACCGCTTGCCATATGTAGGGGCTCATGGACTGTTCCTTTCTCCTCCACGTTTACAAGAGGAGGTGCCTTTAAAGAAACCCCCTGCCTGGCCCGGTTCCCATCTTTGGATTGTCAGCCCTAATGCAGCACTTGCCTTTTCAGTGCTCAGTATTCTGTCTCTTTACTAAAAGAAGACGGACTCCTGTGTTCATGTGCCGTTTCTGCTGCTAAATGTAAGACTTTCACTCCACACAAGTGCTCCTACATTTCCCCCTGTCCCACCGCCGTAGCAAAGGGGTGCAGGGCGACACGCTAGTTACGCTAGATCCATCAGCTATCACGTGTCGTCAAAACTGTGATGTTCTTTTTGACGTTAAGGTATAAACCGATATTTATAAATCTCGATGGCTCCTTGTCATTTTTGAAGAATAGGCCACTGGAGTTTTTCTGTGCTTGGGTCTGCTCATGTGCCGCACAAAACAACTGCAACATCATAATTATTCATAATAATACACAAACCAATCACGAGAGACGTATCAAAACATCTAAAACACCTTTTATTTTAAGCATTGCTACTTTTGGTACGCAGGATACATTTCAAATATATTTACTTTGGTCAAAAACCTTTCTTATTATGTAAATTCAATGTTGTTTTGATTTGTGCCGACCTTTGCGTGACCTTTGTGTCTATTTACCTATCATGTTGTGTGTCAAAGATGTTCATATTTTGCACATTTTAGAATGAACTAATTACTCTCAGCCTAATATAAACTTTTGAAATCAGTAACATTTGAAACCGTATCTGGGGTATATATTTAAATATACAGTACAGTATATTTTGGAACTCTATTTTTTTTTTTTTACTTTAGTATTTACTGCAGTGGCCTAGTTTCTTGACCTGTTCTGAATATAATTTCTTTCCCATTCAAGATGCATACATCTGATCACAATCCAATTGTTACTTAATAATGGTATATTTACAGAAAAATAAAAAAAAAACCTTGTGCAGAAAATAAAAAACCTTGAAATGTCAAACATCCATTTAATAGAGTCAGAAGACATAACAGAATAATTCAAGTCAAAACAATAAGCACATATTTTGACAATTTATATTTAAAAATATGTGAAATATAGAAATATCAAAAATATAAATATAAATATTTCTAAAATAATTTTAGTCTGGAATGATAGATTATATAGATTTTGACAAATTGAGCAAGCATTAAAGATCCTATTCTTCTAGTCCAGACTAAATATTTAGCTTTTGCAGAACTTGTTCCTCCAGTATTGTCTATGTTCTTGACTGAATTAGGCCAGGACATTAAATGCTCTTTGATGATGTTGCTCTCAAATGTGCATTTTGCCATGAAACTGCAGAACATAGCCACTAACTTACCAAATGATCATGATGCTTTTACTGTTGTAGATACTCTAGAAATGCTGACGTTTTGCTTGTTCTTTGTTTTTTTTTTTTTATCATATGTTTAAAACCAGCAAATATTTCAAAAGAAAAAAAAGCCTAGAATGTCCTCCACCTGAAACAATATTCCTGGTCAGCGTTTATTGAAGAAAAGACCTGCTGATGATGTTGGAGCGTTTAGCTTGGTTGGCACTGGATGTTGTTGTTGTGGCAACAGATGGGATGATCTCTCACCATTTTGTAGAGGGAATTGAAAGGAAATGCTGTCACACTGCGACCAGATGGAGACTGTATGCCTTCCATTACTCAAATAGATTTTAGATTTTGCATTTATGTTTTTAGTAAATCAAACGTGCGACTTGCTGGATTAAAATACTGTTAGCTAGCATGAAGTTGTCAATTAAAGTCATAGGGATTTATTTTTATTTTTTTAAATTGAAATTGTCTGAGCGTCCTTTTTTTTATTTATATCCCATGCGTGTCCCCACCTGCGCCACAACATACTCCATCTATCATCTCGTCACACACTACACTGCAAAAAATGAATTTTTGACAAGCTAAAGAATCTTGAAATTAGACACGGAATCTTCTATTTTTTATTCATACATGATAAATTAACTATTTTAGGATTAAGAGTGAGAGATTACTTTGCTTATTTCAAGAAAATAGGACTTGAGAAAAACATGCTAATTGTGATGATATTTTACACTAAATCTATCATTATGTTTTAACACATAACTTCCTGAAGAAAAAAATGTAAAGTTGTAGAAAAAAATGTAAAGACATGTTCTTATTTTAAGAACACAATGTTTCTCAATTTAAGAAACTAGCTACTTTTTTATACTGAAGTCAATGAGAAATCTACTATGCAACAACATTTTTGTCTTGTTTCAAGCTGTCTTACCAAGTAAAATTTGTGGATTTTTTGTAGTGTAGCGCAGACTATAGACCCTTACATCCCCTCGTGGTGTCCTAACTGACTTTTACCAGCTGGCCTTCTCCACATTAATTCCACTCTGATTGTTTCTTTTGTGCCAACTTGCCACACAACAGAATTTTCCGGAATCCTGCGGATTTGCTGTCTGCCAGAAAGCAGGAGATTAGGCCTAAAGGGTTTCCCTTTGCAAAGATTTTTTTACCACTACGTGTTCCATTGCACAGAAACCCCCAGTAGATTTTTCCTACTTATAGCCTTGCATTTATTTATTTATTTTTAATTCTATGTGCAGTATTAGTATGAAGCCAATTTAATGAAGCATTAAGAACACAAGCTGATGTCACTGTTTGGTTTCTTTTCAAATGGTTCCATTTGTGACTTGATTGATGAAATAATTATCTATTATAATACTAATGTACGTAAAATGTACCTAAAACATAATCTAAGAATCTAATGTACCTATTCTTGTAAAAATATTCAATACCTCCTTATATTATCTTTACATAATGTATTTTATGGTTAAAAAAATGCTTATATTATCATGTAAGAATATAGATATAAGATATCCACAGCAAAAAACAAACAAACAAACAAACAAAAAACACATTTTCACAATATTTTTGGCCCATTTTAGGGACTTTTTAGTCATTATTTAAATCTGAAAATTCCACTGAAACACTGACTAGGAGCATTTTGAAAGGGCCAGACACTTTGTCAAGCTGCCAAATTTGTGCTTCCTCAGCAGCCATGTACAAGTTCTTTTGCCAAGTGCGTGTCTTTGCATATACATGTCTATAATTTACACTTCTGCATATCCCATCCTTCTGTTCTGTGTATGCTGCATTACATGTTACAAATTACTAAGCCTTTTGTTTGTAAATCACTCAAAAAGGTAAATATATTGTGACCACCCGGTGGATCGTGTGCTTCCGCGAGGTTCATTCCCAAAAGGCATTGCGGGCTTTTGCGTTTAAGTGTTGTTTGTGTTGTGAATACACATTTATTTTTAAATGTTTTTAGGTCGATCTTTTTGTGTCATTGTGCTGTGTTTGATGTGAGGATCATGATTGTTTAGTGTGATCATTTAGACCTACCATTTGTGACATGCTTAGCCAGCTCAATGGTGTTGCTAGTTGTCCTGTTGTGTTGTGGATGTGTATGAAATGAGTGTGAGTGCAATTAAAGCAGTGCTTTAAATAAAGCCCATAACCTCAACCAAGCTGTATCTGTGTGTGATGTCGGAGTCGTGTGGTGTATTGGGGCACGGGTATCTAGAAGACATCAGCGCTTTTCGTGAACGGGACGTAACCCTACCAAGTCGCCACATGTGTCAGAAGTGGGATTTAGGTGATCCCGGCAGAAAGAAAGACCAGTCAGGACAGCACCAGGACACCGCCAACATGGTCATCACTGCTGGGCCAAGACCTGTAGCCGCGAACTGGAGCGAGCTGGGTCTTTTGGAGAGTTGTTGGGTCCTGGAGTGACAGCAGAAGGCCTGTGGATGGCCAAGTGTGGATGATCCACCTGCCGTACTGCCGTTGCGTTCGATGTAATGGGCAGCCCTACTCTAAAAGAATATTAAATCAGTTTGTTTGTGCCCTGTTCATGGACTACATTTCCCATGAGCCTTTGTTCCTGTGTTTGTAATTATCATTTTGATTGTTGCCACCTGTTTCTCATCTGTCTATGTATTTAAGTCTCCACCTATCTTCCTCAGTTTATGTGTGAGTACCTGTCTGTATTTCGTCACCCACGTACTCCGGCTTTCCTGCTCCTTACCGGAGTCGCAACAGTTTGTTTGCTTTTTGTTGGTTTGTTTTGTTTTTTTTTTTTGTTGAGAAAATTAGAGACTTTTAAATGCTTTCATTGTAATTGGATGTTTCTTCATAAAATAAATTAAAAAGGAGTGTTACACGAGTGTTGTCCACTACCAACAAATACACATTCCGTACAAATAGACTGACAGATGTGCGAACAAACAAATTAACACAGACAGGTAGACAGACTGTAGATTATTAGATAGTACGAAACATTAAAATGGAAATAAAATTGAACAGTACACTGTGTTAAATAAAATGTGGTGTTTAATATCTGTCATAAAATGGAAACACAAACATTCACCCTGATGAATCTGCTACACACTGTATTAGATCAACAAAAAATACTATATTCATCCAAATAATACAGTAAGTATAATTATATAGAAGTTGCTCAGGATACAGAAGTTTTACACACTCATTAGCTCTAGTTTTTGTCCCAGTTTCTAGCAGCTTGCTTGCTTTCTGTGCAGCATCCCTAAATAATTCTTTCTCTGACCTGGAGCAGATCTCAGCAGCGCGGAGATGGATTTCAGGTGTGTCTTTTTTTCTCAGAGGGAGACAGAGACAGTGTGGCTTCTGTATTAAACGAGTGACTAGATGTCCCGACACAATAAAATAAGCCAAGTGACACGACCTTGATGTGTCAGGTGAATTGATGCGTTCAGTCCCTAAAATACAGCAGCAATATTATGCATGTGACATCTATAGTCATTGAGCTCATGAAAAAATATTGATCTTGTTAGATCTTTCTGTTTTGTCCATTCTAGCAAAAGCTCTGCAGGTAATGAGCAGGAGACCCTTTTACAGAGATTTTTCCGCAGGAATATATGGGACTTTCACCTAAAATCAATAATAATAACTAATTCAGAAAAGGAGCTAAATATGACACCTTTCTGCTTGAGTACTTGAGAAATGTTTGATGGGAATATAAGATCAACAAAAGTGAAATGTAATTTTTACTAAAAAATAAATAAATAAATAGTACTCAAAGTGTTTGACTCAAGTTTGAGTCACAGCCGCTGACTTTCTGTCTGTAGTTGGCAGAGATGCGGGACTCGAGTCACATGACTTGACTCGAGTCTGACTTAAGTCACAATTTTCATGACTTGCGACTTTCTTGATTAAAGTAAGAAATGACTTGACTTTTGACTTGAGAGCAAGTGACTTGAGACTTGACTTGACTTTAAGTGGGAGACTCGAAAATTGACTCGGAATATAAAAAACTAATTGTGCCTTATGAGCAGCACCTGTGCAATTGTGATTGGCGCCTGCCTGTGTCCTTAACGCAGCACAAACCACTGTGGATAGCAGAACCACAGTAGTCACGTTTAGCTAAAAAGACTTTGAACTGGACAGTGCCAATAGAAAAAGATTGGACAGATGCAGAGAATGCAACGCAAGAACATCTGACACGACAACCACAACGTCAAATTTCAGCCGGCATTTCAAGAACTACATGGAAAGGTAAAGTCATTTCTTTTTCATTTTAATAAAACGTTTACAATATTTAAAAGAATATTACTAATGTAATGAATGAATCGTTTCTGTTTGTCATATTTTGGGTATGGTTGCATGTTTTTTATTTTTTATCAAAAATTTGATCATTACGTCTCATAAGTAACGTAGCGCAGCCCGAATTTAAATCTTAAAATGAGGGTGCTTCTCGATATTACATGCTATAACGTCTATGTTAAGTGTGCGCATTTTCAAGTGTTTGTATCGTCTGACTGCGTGTGGTTGTTGAATCAGCTCGCGCATACTGTATGAAAATCCCAGATCAACGCGTCGGTGCGAGCGATCACTTGTCCTTCAAATCTTTCCAAACTTTTTGGTCATGCTGACCAGAATAATTTCATCGTTTGAATTGAATTCAGTCAACTTTTTTTGTGTACACATAATAACAACACAATGTGTGCTGATTAAGCTTCATAACTTCATCACTGGGCTATTCACATACGTTTTATTTATATTCTGCTGAAATGAAAAAGATCTGCTCATCTGTTCGATTAACGAGTGTCCCATCACTTTATCACAGATTAAAAAGTGTGTTAAAAATTCATTTAATCATAGATTAAAACGTGTATAAATTTTTCCCCCACACTGTGGGGGAAATCCTTACAACATAAAAAAATAATTAATGAAAATCTGTCTAGGTTACGTTTGTAACCCCCGTTCCCTGAGAGATAAGGGAACGTAGACATTACACAAGGGGAAATCCTGTTTCCTCCAGAAACACTGAAGTCATATAAAATCTCGCAGCATCGCTGCGGCCAATCGCGAAGAAGCGCTCGCCACGAAGGCGTGGCCACACCCACCACTACCCGAGCGCGCGCAATTGGCCCCTCAGAAAATCGTTCCTGAACAAGAACAATCCCCACTCGGTATTCCCGCACGGCGTCCTGTGTAATGTCTACGTTCCCTTATCTCTCAGGGAACAGGGGTTACAAACGTAACCTAGACAGTTCCCTTTCGAGAACGTACACTTCGACATTACACAAGGGAACGCAATAAAACCCCGCCGTGCGGAAATCACCACCGCCAAAGCAGCGCAAAAAAGTACACCCAGCCACAATCACGATCAGCGCCGTGAAGAAATGCCAGTGTACTCACGTGACAATCTGGCCATTGATACGATCATCCTGAGCCATATCAGCCCCAGAGGGTCCCCTCGATGCCAGCACATGGTGGCCAAACGAAGGAACGTCCAAACGATAAAACTTCACAAACGTATCCTGAGACGTCCAGCCCGCAGCCTGGCAAATGTCCAGGATGTCCATACCACTCTCCCATGCCCACGACGTAGCCAAAGCCCTGGTCGAATGAGCGCGGACTCCTGCCGGGCAATCCACGCCCTTCTCCGCATACGCCCGACGAATGGCGCCAGTAATCCAATGAGACAGACGCTGCTTCGTCAGCGGCCCGCCTCTTCTAGCTCCAGCGTAACACACGAACAACTGATCCGAAGTCCTGAACCAACTCGTCCGATCCACATAAGCCCGCAATGCTCTCACCGGGCAAAGCTGACGCTCGGACGGGTCCGCCCCTTCAGCCAAGCCGAACGCCCGCAGAGAAATAACCTGCGACTTAAACGAAACGGACAAAACCTTGGGGTTATACCCAGGACGAGGCTTCAACCGGACCAGAGAATCGTTTGGCCCAAATTCCAAGCACGAAGCGCTCACTGATAACGCGTGCAGGTCACCAACCCGTTTGCCACACGCCAACAGCAACGCCGTTTTACACGACAGCACTCCGTCATCACACTCCTCTAATGGTTCAAATGGAGGCATCGTCAATGCCCCCAAGACCAGCGATAAATCTCACACAGGAAAAAGGTTCCTCCTAGGAGGGTTCACTCGTCTCGCTCCCCGCAGAAACTTCGTAACTAGCAGGTGACGCCCCACCGGGACGCCCTCCACCGGCCCGTGCCGAGCTGAAATAGCGGCCACATATACCTTCAACGTTGACTATGCGTTCCCCGCATCCAGCCGCTCTTGGAGAAAAGACAGAATAGCCTCCACTCCACAGCTTTCGGGGCTCACGCGTGCCGCGTCGCACCACGCCGTAAACACGCCCCACTTACACGAGTACAGCCTTCTGGTCGCCGGAGCTCTCGCCGCGGCCACCGTGTCCATCGCCCTTACCAGGGCTGGAAACCGCTCAGCCCCAGACCTATCTGCCACACGTGCAGGTCCCATAACTCCGGTCTCGGATGACTTATTGAACCTCGGGCTTGTGTCAACAAATTCCTCCTTACCGGTACACGCCACGGCGGGGCTGAAATCTTCACCAGCTCCGGAAACCAGGGCTGGCGATGCCATTTCGGTGCCACCAGAAGAAAAGACCTCTTCTCTAGTCTCGCTTTCTCCAGAACAAGTGACAAAATTCCGACCGGCGGGAACGCATAGAGTCGCGCTTGGGGCCATTGACTCGACAGAGCATCCCCCTCCAGTGGCGCTGACGTCAGAGAAAAGAAACTCTCGCAGTGAGCGTTCTCCTGCGACGCAAACAGGTCGACATCCGCCTCCCCGAAGAGCTTCCAGATCAGCTTCACCGTCTGTGGGTGTAGTCTCCACTCCCCGTGGACCACACCCCCTCTGGACAGCAAGTCCGCTCCGACATTCAAAATTCCCGGTACATGCACGGCTCTTAACGACGCCAGCCGTTGATCCGCCCATAGCAGCAAACCTCTCACCATCGACTGCAAGGCACGTGACCTCAGCCCCCCCTGGTGGTTGATGTACGCCACAACCGCCGTACTGTCCGACCTCACCAGGACGTGTCTGCCACTGATCGCCGGCAGGAAACGCTGCAGCGCCAGAACCACAGCAGACATTTCCAAAACGTTTATGTGAAGGGTAGCCTGGTGGCGTGACCACGCCCCCCACGCAGCCTCTCCGTCGCACAGGGCCCCCCACCCCCTCAAGGAGGCATCCGTCGTCACCACTTTGCGTCTGACCTCTCGGCCGATCTCCACGCCCTCCGTGTACAGATCCCCTCTGATCCACAGCGCCAACGCGTCGACACACGCGCGCGTCACTCGCAGCGTCGATCGTCCTGACCTCCACTCCCACTGCTTGACCCGCTGGTGGAGCCACAGTTGCAGTGGCCTCAGATGCAACAATCCCAGCCGTGAGACCGAGGCTGCAGCCGCCAGCAGACCGAGGAGTCTTTGACACTGTTTCACCCTGACACATTTCCCCAGCGTGAAAACACTCAATGCGGTCCGGATCGTGCTCACCCTCTCCGGAGACAGTCGAGCCACCATGGAGCGTGAGTCTATAAGCACTCCAAGAAACACTATCGACTGGGTGGGTTGCAACCTGCTCTTCTCCCAGTTGACAACCAGGCCCAGCCGTGACAGGTGCGCGAGAACCTCATCCCTGTCGCTCTCCGCCTCCTCCCGAGATCGTGAAGCGATAATCCAGTCGTCCAGATAATCCGAGACACGTATCCCTCTCAGGCGCAGGGGGGCTAGAGCCGCCCGGATACACGTCGAGAAAGTCCGGGGGGCAAGGGAAAGTCCGAACGGCAGAACCATGAACTGGTACCGTTTTCCCTCGAAAGCGAAACGAAGAAACTTCCTGTGCCTTTCCACGATCTGGATATGAAAGCACTTTTTCACATCGTTTAATGCACAACAGCGCATAACGGCATTCGCAGTTTCTACACCGGCAAAACAAGCACTGGTGGCAACTCCGCGAACGCGGTAAAACACTTGCGGCTTCTCGAGCAAACAACGCCGCTTCGGGGGCTCGAGGGGCCCTGAACACGCCCTCTTGGGGGCTCGCCGGCAGTCAGGGGCGCTGCGCGGGTCTCTCCTCCCGCTGCGCAGCATCACCGCAGGGCGGGCCGCCCCCTCGCGGCTTCCTTGCCTGCTGTTGCTGCCGACGGAAGCGCCGATCCACCTGCCGCATCCGTGGCTCTTGCTGGTGCTGGCGCGACGGCTGCTCGCGATGCTGGGGCTGGCGCGCGAGCTGGTCAGGGCGCCGAGTGTCGGACCGAGAACGCGGTCTGGGCTGGCGACCGACGCGCGGAGGCAGAAGGACGGACATCGCCCTCGCGTTCTTCTGCGCTTCCGCGAGCTTCTCCGCCCCGGCTCCCACCGGCACACCGAACAGCGCGCCCGCGCATACGGGCGCATCCAGGAGCGGCCTCTTATCGGCGTCCTTCAATTCCGTGAGGTTCAACCACAAGTGCCGCTGCAGGACCACCAGGCTCCCCATGCAGCGCCCCAGGCCCTGAGCTGCCCCGAGTGCCAGGTCCGCCGCCAGTCGAGCCTGGCGGAGATCTCCATCGCCGTCAGCACCGGCAGCCATGGACTCCAGCAGCGACGCCTGGTAGAACTGGAGGACGGAAAACGCATGAATCGCGGCAGCCGCGTGACCCGCCGAAATATATGCCTTGTCCGCCAGGTGTGAGGTGGTGCGACACGACTTGGATGGCAATCCGCCGTCCCGCCAGGAGCCCGAAGGGCTGAGATGTGCTGCCACCGCTGGCTCCACCGGTGGGGTTTTTGCGTAACCCATCTCCTCCGCGTTGTCCACCGTGACGAAAACGGAAGGGCCCTGGACGTGAGCGCGTGACGAGAACGGGGCCGACCAGGCCCTGGCAAGCTCGTCGTGCAGGTCTGGGAAGAACGGATTCCGGTTTTTCAGGCATATACAGCCCATCCATCCTGCTAGTCGCCACGTTGACCGGTTCCTTCCACTCCAAGTTCAGCCGCCTGACGGCCGCGGACAGGACGTCCAAAGACACCTGTTCCCTTGACATGGGCGCCGGTTCCTCATGCGTCCACGTCTCCGACGCTGCCGTAGAGATGGCGTCGTCGTCGTCACCGCCACGTGCGTCGTCCAGGTCGGGGGTACCGAGTCCGCGCTCCATCTCCTCCCTGGAACCCCACGAGTGCAACTGAGCGCTCCCGGCCCGAGGCATTGCAGCGACGGTCAGGGGAGGCTCATTAATTGGCTGGCCGCCGTCTTCCCTCGTCTCCAGAATCCTGGCCCTCAGAATCGCGCCCGAAAGCGTGGCGCAGTGGCGGCAAGTAGAGCCGCTAATTGCCTCCAGGGCGTGGGCATGCCCGAGGCAAGGTGCACAGATCAAGTGCGTGTCGGGGGAAGAAATGGGGCCGCCGCACTCGGAACATCCTCTGATTCCACCGCTGGAATGCGCGATGGGGCCGCTCTCCTCGTTGCCCGCTCGCCTCTGCATGATCCACAGCGCTGGAAAGAGAACACACAAAGTAAGTAGACTTCTTGTGAAGGAAAATAATTCTGAGGGGCCAATTGCGCGCGCTCGGGTAGTGGTGGGTGTGGCCACGCCTTCGTGGCGAGCGCTTCTTCGCGATTGGCCGCAGCGATGCTGCGAGATTTTATATGACTTCAGTGTTTCTGGAGGAAACAGGATTTCCCCTTGTGTAATGTCGAAGTGTACGTTCTCGAAAGGGAACTTAATTTAATCTATGCAGATATGATGAATATCTCAAATCCAAGATACACTGCAGCGATCTACAGCAGCCATCCATGTCGCAGTTGATTGTGCCCCAGACTACTACATATCCAGTCTTCCACCTGCCAATTGAATGGCGTGTGTTCAGAAGAATTATGTGAATTGTTATTATTATTAGAACCATTATTATTGACATTGTCAACAACTTGGTGCCAATGGCAAACATTTTTTGCAAATGCATTTTTTCAATTCAAATATAGCAGTGTGAAGATGCATAATATGTATACAGGTTCATCTTTTTTGTGCAAAAATAAACATGTATTAATAATTTAACCTCTGATTATTTTAGTACTGCAACTTGACTTGACTTGCTTGATTTGTCTAAACTGTGACTTGAGTCTTGACTCGAGACTTGATGGTTAAGACTTGAGACTTGCTTGAACTTGACCATATGTGACTTGTCCCCATCTCTAGTAGTTGGCATGTTTTTCTTTTGTGTTTTTGTGTTGGGTTTGCATGAAGTAATCACCGGGTGCCCTTTGAAAGACTTCGAAATGATAGACAATTGGAGTTATTGTCAGTGAAAACCAGACTTGCTAAAATGAGATGGCCTTCAATCCTTGTGGAAGGGATCTGCTGAATTACGGTATATTTTACACGTAGCAATGCAATATTGTGAAAAAAAAATTGCTAAAACAATAGAACTCCTTAATATTAAATCCAGAGCACAAAAGTCTCTTTTTGTAAATGGAACAATGTAAGATTGTAAGCTTAATGTGTTACAGAACAGAAGTATGGCTAAAACAAGCCAATTACACTAGTCTAAATCTAATCTCTGAAATGAACATTAACACAATATCGCAATGAGACACTGTTCATCCAGAATGCCAGTGGAGGGTTTTTAAAAAAATTGCTGATGTGTGCATGTGTTAATCTGTGTCGCTCTCGTGATTGCTGCAAATCTCGTGGTTGGCTGCAAATCCAGGGTGTGTGTTCCCCCTTCAGACTGTGATTGGCTTCATCTTATTGTGACCCTGAAATCAAAAAACGCTTCAGAAAATGTAACCTCCCTGGTTGTTGAAATACAAACTGCCCCTACTGTTTAATATACAGTATATAATTATTTTGTAATTGAATAGAAATCCGGGTAGTTTGTTTCTAAACGTGTGTGTGTGTGTGTGTGTGTGTGTGTGTGTGCGTGCGTGCGTGCGTGCGCTACAAGAGCTTGTCTGAGTCATTGTTTACTGAAGTCTTCTGTACTTGTTGCTAGGGTGAAACCTCAAGGTCTCCTGAGCAAATCTGGTCCCAGCTTGACAGGACACAACCGTGAGTTGTAGCTTGTAGTGCTTACCGGTCTATATACAGTTCTACACCAGTTTAATAAGTTCAGGGTTACAATATCAAACATTGTAAACAATAGAAATTATTTTTAATATCAACATTTAAACATGTATTTGCAAATCTTTACATTTTTTTGTATATGCATAATATGTATATATTTTAAATAAAAGTGAATTAAATGGATAAAACAAAAGTTAACATACGTAATTAGAAAACTAAACGTTTTATATTGCATATTCCATCTTTCTTTACATTTCTGGCCGGATTCACAATTGGCTAACCAATCACAAAGCATGATTCATACTCACCAAAAGGACAATTTTCCAGACTCCTATTTAACTGCAACATGCAAATTCATTATATTGGTATCTTCTTAAATAAATAGTATTTGCTCAACAGAGTGTGTTGAACAACTAACACAGATTCATTGCATACGTAGCATTCTAGAATAGACATTCTAGTAGAGTGAGTTACAGTAGTCCAAGCGTGTCGTGATGAAGGCATGATATACACATGTACATGATATACTTCGTACAAATGCTTTCACCCTTCAATCCTCCAAAGGTGAAATGAGGACACTGTCCTGACTCGCATTGAAAATTACAGCTGTTTGATGTTTGACACTGATGGCTGGCGATGAGATGATGAATGCCAGTCTGTCGTGTACCAAATCTGTTTAGTTTAATTGTTTAATCTATTTAGTCACAGACAATTATCGAGTGTCATCGAGTTCCATTATCATGTTATATGTAACTGTGTTTTAAAATAATATATTGTATAATGCGCATTTTTTAAAATTCTGAATCATTAGATGCTAAACTATAATCAACACATCACGCACATCACGCACATCCTTCCAATGACCAGAAATCAACCAGATTTCCCCGATAGACACATTATATCCACCAAGTGTCAGACACTGAGCGTGTGGTCTGCATACACAAGCATCCATATCCTCCCTCTCTCACAAACAGAGCAACAGCCTCCTGAGATCTCCAGCAGCTCCCTGATGCATCTAGTGTAACTTCACGCTAGCCTATCCTCATTTCACTTTATAAACGAACAGACATATTCAGGTCTTCCCGCAGTCGTGCTTACATTCTGCCAGCTGAGAGAATTTAAAACAGGAATCCAACCTCCAATGCGTGCGTGCAGGCATTCGAATATTAAAATTCCACAATTTGAACTCCATTTATTTTGTTTTCCACCTTTTTAAAAACATAACTGTTAAAGGACTTCACATTTAGATGCCAAGTGCACCTTACATTTCAATAGGATGATTTCACTAGCAATTACAAAAGAAATGATTTTCGACACAATACAAATATTTTAGGTGTGGTATCAGCAACCCCAAAATCAGCATACAGTATCAGCACCAGCATCAGCGGTTATTATAGCGCAAACGATGCGCGTTCCCTTTAATTTGCCCACGCTGTAGAACAGTAAGGAGTGGTGAGCAGCAGCTCGCTGTAGTTCTTTGTATGCGCGGCGTTGCCCAACTGCAGCCATACGCTGCTTTGGCAATAATTATGAGTAAAAAGCGAAAAGTTGGAGTTAGACGTTAAATGTGCCACGCCCTAAAATGAACGACGACCACTCAAGAGAGCACGTTGGGACTCTGCGGAGTTCAAAGGCGGCTTATCGTGAAAGACAATATTGAAGGTTGATTTTTATTTATAATCTTTTCTTAATGCATGATGTGATTCATTTATTTCGAATGAATGCACACTTTGAACACAGTAATGCACGAGCATGCTCTGCGAGACAGTGTGTGTGTGTGTGTGTGTGTGTGTGTGTNNNNAGAGAGAGAGAGAGAGAGAGAGAGAGAGCGGCCACCGCAGCCGCAGGTTTTACGGGTTACGCGCACCGTCGGCGTGTTTTTCACAAATGTACGACATCTAATAATCCTGAGAAAGAGAGACGAAAAGAAAAAAAGAACTGTTTTCAGATTTGATAAACATCAGCGCGACGACGGTTCCCCCAGAATCAACACGCACAATCATGACTGGGGACGTGATGCTCCACAGTTGAACATAAAACGAGCGCGTTTCCACAAAAGAAGCAAGCAATGCTGCCTCTCGTCAGAGCATCAATTTGGTCATCAAACTTGAGCAGCAATTCACACCAGTCGTTACGTGTTATTCCGGTGTGATGTGCGCGTGTTGGAGGCGACGCCCAACGCAAACAGCCTCCCCTGTTTCTTTGCAGATGCCTGACTTGAGTCGAGACTACGGCGAGGACACAGGGGGCGTCAGATTCTGCTGACCTTAGCATCTTTGGACCGCTTCTCTGGGAAGCTGCGAGCAAACTGCGCCCTGTGGAAGTCCCCGTGCTTTGCCTCGTTTGGTTTCTCCGAGACATACAGCTGGATGTTCTCCGAGGCACGAGCGGGTGGATGCACATCGGAGACCGTCGCGGCAATTCTTGCGCAGCAGGCGGGTGGAGGACCAGGATTATTTCGGTACCTGTAATGAGGGGCTGCTGAAAGACACCGACCCTGCAAACAGATGTTTGCCAGCTTCTCTGGTGTCATGTTAACACTACCATTTTGCAGATGATTTCACCGCTGCTTTGGAAACTCTTGGTGTTGGCAGGTAAGCTTGTATAACCTGCTTGGATTGAGTTTGCTTTACTGTTGTTATTTCCCCTATGGCAACAGCACTTAAGATGTTTGACTGCACTTAATTAAAAATAATACCGAGCTTGTGTCATGGAAGAAATCCAGATGACAGATCATAAATCCACGCAAATGATGGAACCAGTTGCCACAACTTTATAATTTCACTTTAAATTAGTTCTATTTACTATGCATTTACATGCACACAATATCTTTTTTTTAAATGTCCATTAAAACATGTTGATGCATTTTAAAACACCAGATGCGTGATTTTAAATCCACTCTATTGCAATTGAGACATTTTGGAATAAATCACTGACAAATTGGAACACAGTGTGCTCTCAAACATCACCGCTGCTGTGGTGTGTTTTATTTTTCTGCTAAAAGGATTGAGATTGACAGCGAGCGTTCAACTTTCCCATTTCAATCAGTCTTGATGTCTTCGTAAAAATGCATTTTGAATATCCAATTATGCTTTAAGTGCACTCAGGCTGTTATTAGATTTACAGTGCATAATTGAATCCTAAGAGCAACGATACAGTCTTGCCGTGCAAGTATTGATCTACTTGGCTGATACAGTAAAAGCAAATTCAACGTGTAAAGTGGACATCCATATATGATTTTTAAATGACTTGTTGAAATGGTTTTAGACTTAAGGCTTAGTTTTCTAGAGTTTTCTATCAGCATTTCATGGACAGAATGATTCCTAGATCAGTACTTTGAAAAGACTTTGAACAGGAGTGATGAAATAATTCATCTGAGCCGCAGAATTGATAATGTTTGAGTAGCTAAACACAGTTGAAACTAAATGAGTAGGAAGAAAGTGAAACCTTAAAGTCATTCAGTGAGGAAATTTATATTCTGCATTTAACCCATACAGTGAAGTGTACATACTGTACACAAACCCGGAGCAGTGGGCAGGTTAAGGTCGTGACGGGGTGCACATGGTTATCAATGGACACGTGTGAAATCTACAGGCCTGGGATTCAAGCCTGCAATGCCTTGATGGCAGGTCCAACTCCCTACCTCTGGGCTACAACTGCCACTTATATTATCTTAGAACTGCGGTCACTAACAAGAGAACCATGGTCTGGATCCGGACCTAGAAACTGCCCAATACCGATCCGGAGCAACTGACCAAACCGACCGCTTTTATATAAAATCTAGCCCGCCACCTTTAATTTAACCAGCGCAACCTTTAGTGGATGGTAGAACAGTAGGCCAATTGAATGCAAAATAAGCGATCCCACGTGACTTCACTTAGCAAATCAATTCTGTGGATCACATGTGGTACATTTAGCGACTGAAATAGATGAAAGTTCGAAGTTGCAAAGGACTTAATGAGAGAGAGAGAGAGAGAGAGAGAGAGAGAGAGAGAGAGAGAGAGAGAGAGAGAGAGGAAAAAAGCTAAAGTTAAGCACTTTATTTTAACCTTTTTATTCTTGCTTGTAAAAGTGAGGTTGACTAATTAGGAATATAGAACATATACAGTGGTACCTCACTTTATGAGTGAGGCCTCGTTCTCCGCTCGCTGTCCACCATAGAGTTGGACAATGTCTGTGGTGTTTCATTATTTTTACGCACAATTTGAGGCGCTCTGCAAATTTTGGTCTGCGCTGATCCCACTACAGACTGAAAAATGACTTTTTTCCCCAAGCCATCACTACCTTAAACGTACATATGCACCAACATCGGGAAGTGCATAAAATGCAACTCTTTATCATCATGTATACTGTATATAGAAAAATATGGCACTCCTTGGTAAATTACTCACAATGTATATACTAGCAATATCCCCGATGTGCAATACCCAGAACTGTGCAATTTATCTCATCTGTTGTACAAATACTACAGAATGTCTGTACTATATTGTATTACATGTACATTTTGGACCAGAATTACTATTGCGTGTTGCACTGCATAGAATGATGCTATAATTTCATTGTACATGTATATAACTTACATTGTATGTACAGTGACAATACATGGCTATTCTATTCTGCTCTACTCTATTCTATTCTATTCTATTCTGTTCTATCACAGTTATTATGAGATTATCATGAGATTCAAGATGGCGGATGTATCATGTCTTTTATTACAGTTATTCAAATATTTTCTCATATTAAAAAACATTTTGGCTGAATTTACGCATACTCAGGACAGATTATTGGATTTACATGCAAAATGCAGCCCAGGTTACAAAATTTTTATTTTACAAAACTGTTGTCATCAGAAAGTGAGGTACTAAAAAGTGAGGTACTACTCAAACATTTTAAATAAAAAAAAAGTTTTATTAAGAAAAAAAAAACTTCTCTTTACATTTAAATAGAAAGCTCTAAAAAAATGTATTTAATTTTTAGTTGAACCTTGTATCACACCCCATTTTTTTTTATAGGCAATAAAAATCAAAAAGGAATCATGGGCATTTTGCAACAAAACAGAATTGAGGCATGTTTGAAATAAATAATTTACGTGATGTGATGCTTTTGTTTGTTTTCAGGTGTCATCAACTGATCCCCAAGACGCCTTTAAGTCTCCGTTCCACCAACTTTTTAGAAGTGCCACCTTGGCATCCTGACCACAAACTGCAGGTTGCATTAGTTCAAAGCATGACTGTTGCTACAGGCGACCCTATCGATGATGCTGCAGCTCTCCCGGGTCAGCCACAGGACAGTTATGACCCAGAACCAGATCACGAGTGCTGCGAAAGGGTGGTCATCAACATTTCAGGCCTTCGCTTTGAGACGCAGCTCAAAACTCTTTCTCAGTTTCCTGAGACATTACTTGGAGATCCCAAAAAGAGAATGCGCTATTTTGACCCTCTGAGAAACGAGTACTTCTTTGACAGGAACCGACCAAGTTTCGATGCAATTCTGTATTACTACCAGTCGGGTGGCAGGCTGCGGAGGCCTGTTAATGTGACCTTGGATATTTTTTCTGAGGAAATACGTTTTTATGAGCTCGGAGAAGAAGCCATTGAGATATTTAGGGAGGATGAAGGCTTCATCAAAGAGGAGGAAAAACTTCTACCAGAAAAAGAGTTTCAGCGACAGGTGTGGCTGCTGTTTGAGTACCCTGAAAGTTCAGGGCCTGCACGGATTATTGCCATAATTTCAGTCATGGTGATTCTCATATCTATAGTCAGTTTTTGTCTGGAGACTCTTCCTAATTTTCGCAATGAGGAAATGGAGATGCGCAAAGCCAAGCATCCAATGAGTTCCAATTCAACAATGAGTTATACCTCCTCTTACTTCACTGACCCTTTCTTCATTCTGGAAACACTTTGCATCATCTGGTTCTCCTTCGAGTTCCTAGTGCGCTTTTTTGCTTGTCCCAGTAAAGCTGGATTTTTTGTCAATTTAATGAACATCATTGATATAGTGGCTATCATACCATACTTCATCACCTTGGGCACAGAGCTGGCTGAGAAGCCAGAGGATGGTCAGCAAGGCCAACAAGCCATGTCACTAGCCATTCTGAGGGTCATCAGACTAGTACGAGTCTTCAGGATTTTTAAACTATCTCGCCATTCAAAAGGGTTACAGATTCTTGGCCAAACCCTCAAGGCCAGCATGAGAGAGCTCGGTCTTCTTATTTTCTTTCTTTTCATAGGAGTCATCCTTTTTTCTAGTGCCGTTTACTTTGCGGAAGCGGATGAGGCGGAATCGCAGTTTGTAAGCATCCCTGATGCTTTCTGGTGGGCTGTGGTCTCGATGACGACTGTGGGATATGGTGACATGGTCCCGACTACCATTGGAGGCAAAATTGTAGGATCATTGTGCGCAATTGCCGGCGTGCTGACCATCGCCTTGCCCGTGCCTGTCATTGTCTCAAACTTTAACTACTTCTATCATAGAGAGACAGAAGGAGAAGAACAGGCCCAGTACCTTAATGTGACCAGCGTCCCCAAGATTGACTCCTCAGAGGAGCTTAAAAAGAGTCGCAGCGGTTCGACTATGAGCAAGTCAGACTATATGGAAATTCAAGAAGCTGTTAACCACAGCCACGAGGATTTTCGAGAAGAGAACATCAAGACTGGTAACTGCACACTCACCAATACCAACTATGTTAACATCACTAAAATGCTTACCGATGTATAAAATGAACTGCCTTGTCAAAGAAGAGATTGAGGTGAGAACAGCTCTACTTGCCACAAGGAAGAGTTTGGAGACTAAACTGAGGCGTCTCAGATTAAAATATAAATCGCTGAAGACTTGATTGCCATGTCATTTCCTCCCAGAACAGTTCAGAAAAACGTCTTTTTTCTGCATGGAGTTTGTCTTAAGTGTGTAACTGTTCTGGTAGTCTTTCTGCTTGCAACAGTAGCCAAATAGTAGCCTGACCAATAGAGGCAAGCATAGTAGCACAGGAGGACCAAATCCTGAACTCCATCAAACCCTATCCACTGCCAAACAAACAAAATAAGAGTCCCAGTACACAACCAAAAATCAGTTTTTAACTTCAACGTAGCTTCCTGGAATAAACAAGAGTTTCGTAAGAAAGGATATACAATGGGTTTCTTTGCAAATGCACAAAGCTGTTGGTACTGCCAGCCACATCAGCGTACTTAAGAAGGATTACATTCCAATTTGACACTGAGAAAAGCATGTATGTCTAAACATTCTGTACAACAAAAAAAAAAAGCCAAAAGAGATATTAACATGACCCAAGTTAAAGTCAAAGGACTTATCAGAGAAGTAAAGGTTATTCTGAATTTATATTCCTTTTTTATTCCACTGTACACATAAAGCTTCAGCACAATGCGTTTACAATTTTTTCAAACTTTGAACGTTTCATACATTCCCTGGGATATGAACCAACATCCTTGGTGTTGGTGACACCAGCTCAGTTAACTGGGAACTCTTACGTAGTTCGTTTTAGTCCATTCATATTCCCAACATTGTAAACTTCACAGCATTCCATGTGTATGAGAAACCTCTTCTGCGAGAAGAGTCCCACATGACAGGCAACGACAAGGGATCAAGGGAAAGTTAGACGTCGTACTGGGACTTTAAAAGCCACTCAAGTCTCACTAAAGTCAGGTCACCAAAGAAAAATCTCACTGCCACTGTTAAATTGATGTTCTTTTTACATTTAGTGCCATTCCATGGTGCACTCTGGTCATATTATGATGCCGGACAACTGGGATTACATTTTGTGAAATAAGAATGAAAATGATGCTTCCTTGAATAGGTTTTTATAAGGTTAGGAAATATTCTACTGTGGTGCATGTCTAGTTAACAATTCTTATAGCTGCATGTAGTAAGAATGATACTTATACACAAAGCTAGGAATAAGTATTCATATCTTTATTTATTTTCTCTGTGAGATCAATATGTGCAATATCATAAATGCTTGAGTTTTTGAGATTAATAGAGTTTAGTTTTCTATGTTTCTCGGCCACTACATGACATGTACAGCCAAGATACAGGCTCTGACTCCTTGGACGCTTTTAGTTCCTGATAGAAGAAGGAGAACGAGATGCACTGATAGCGTAGAGAGTGAAATCTATAGTGAATGCAAAGTGCAGAGCAAAGTTTGTTTTGTGTGCTTGGCTAAAACTAAAGCTTAGTAATGTTTAAATGAGAATTCAAATATGGCATTCTGTGAAACTGACAGAAAACTAAACAGGGCAAATGTAGAAATGATGGAAATCTGCATCTGTGGTAAAAAGACTTGATCATAGTGCTGCTCTCACAGGTCATTTTTAGTTTTACTGTGTTTCTTTATTTTAAACGTCTGTTCTTTTTTGTGACAAAGACAAAAATATAGATAGCACAATTTGCTCAAACGTGTAAAATGTGACCAAAGTAGAAGTGCACCATTTTTAATGCGTAACAATAAAATACAGTACATCTACTGTGCACAGAAGCAAAATCCATACAAAGTAATTGGAGTCCACCTTTGCAAAACGTGCAAAGTACAAAATGATAAATTGAGCCAAAAATGATAATGCTTTTGAATTGTGAATTTTTTTTAGATGTCATTGTTTACTTTGCAAGTAAAAATAGCTGAAATCATTGTGTGGTTCAGATCCTATGCAATATATACCTGATTGGAGCAGAAATGAAATCTGCTTTGCTCCTTATATGTGCCCTAGAATCCCAGTTAAATACATTTTCCAGTTGCAGATGTGGATTCAGACAAGATACATTAAAAATATAACCTTACATCATCAACCACAATGTAGTTCAGTTTCACTGGACTGACTGGAGTAGATGATAAGTATAAAAATGTGGTTCTTTGTGTACTATCTACACCATCATTCTTGCAGCGTGTCTTCAACCAAGTGACATTAATAGTTCTTTGCCCTAAAGTTGAAGTTCACATTTATTCAGAGAATACAAGGAGGACACATGAGTATGACTTGATTTTATCCACCGGCAACTGTTAGGATAATGACATTATACTCCAAAGTGGAGCAAGACAGTGGAATGCATGATGTCATCACTACATATTGTATGCACTAATATATTTTGTATAAAAAGGTGAAATGTAATAAGAACTAGGTAGGAATAATTTGTGCTTCATATTGATTTACTATTTTTATTGATTGATTTAACTACGTTTGTGCGTTAAACGGTTTTATTAAGTGTATTATTTTTATGACAAGCAGTCGGCTTTTAATGACCATGTCATAAATTAATCTAATGTTTTTTTGGTTTTGCTCTGAGGATGCTTGTTTATAATCACCCATTTTACGGAATCACTCTTTTTTTAGTCTTCCTTTTGATTGTTTTCTCCTCATGCGGTCATTATGAATGCATGCAGAAGATATAGATCCAAGCAAAGAATGGCAGTGTGACGAGCCCTTTTACACTTCCAGGGCAAGACACGGTTTCAGCTATTGAGATATTCCGAAGGAGATTTTTCTTAGCTAGAATTTAATAGGCAAACCATTGTAATGTGTTCTCTCAAAGCGTGATGTTCTATAGCATCTCCGAAGCTGCCTCACTCTGTTCCAAGTGGTGAATCTGTCGTTTTGAATATTTTTACTACGACACTTGGTCTGTACATTTGTAATACTCAAACGGTTTGAAATAGTTCATGTCGATATAAACGAGCTTTGTGACAGTACTTTTAAACAGTTCTGCTGCTTTTATCAACGTCTTAACACAACCTATAGATTTATATAGCGCCTATATAGCACATTGTGACGCGGTTTCTAGAGAGCAGCGCATTTGTTGCTGCGATTACATCTTTGTAAACGCCATCCAAATTTAGTGTAGTGTAGTTTAGAATTACCCATTTACAGTAAGCACAAACAGTAGGAAAAAATACCATACTTATCAAAAATGTTTGCCTATTGATTACTGCGATATACTGTATGTATCAGCAATCAAAACAAGCCTTTAAATAATCAATATTCAGCTGAATGTCTCTACAGGCTTAACTGTTCACACTCAGGCATGTTCCATGGGATTAAAAAAAGCCCTCATTTGCTACAAGCGTGTACATGCAATACAATTATACCCATGTATGTACGTATATTTGTATGGGTGAATATGATTTAAGCAAATATATGTGCAGATGTGATTTGTAATTCAAACATATGGTTATTGAGGTAAACGCGAGAGTCTAAGCTTTACAGTAAACGTCTTGTCCACAATGAAATGTGATCTGTCTGCACTGTTCAGTGGACTTTTAATATCCATTTTATTATTTTCTCATGTTTATTATGTCACTGCTTTTTTTTTTTTT
>CM051495.1:8307071-8332434 GCA_028031935.1 Paedocypris micromegethes
TTTTTTTTTTTTTTTGACAAGATTGACAAGATGTCATTGCCTACAGTGTCTACACAAACTTCCGAATTGCCATATCTGTATTTATTTTCCTTTGAAAATGTGTATTTATACAAATATTCCGATTTATTATTTTTTATTTTTACAGAGTCTGTTTACTGTGTGACCAAGGACTTGTTTATGGTGTAATCACATCTTTGTTGAATTGTTCCTCTGTTTATGAAATAGCTCAACTCTTCTGTACGGAAACACAATTTATGTCAACTAGGAAATTAATTGTTGACCTGCATGTGTCTATGTGTGTGTGTGTGACATACTGTCTGTACACTGTCATCTAGAATATATGATCTTTCAATTATTGTAAAAAGCTTTTGTTTTCTAGAATAAAAAAACAAAAAATATATAAAAAAGACTCCACACAGTATGAAGGCAAAGAAAAGAACCAAAAGAAAAAGTTGCATTTAGCTCAAAGTGTTACATTACCAATTCTGGAAACCAGAGGGTTAAGATGAAATTTTAGGGCTAAAGCTACCCATGTAAAGTTGTTGTTAAGGTTCAAGTAAAGGTGGTTGGAAAGGGAAATGTTTTGATGGTTAGGGTTGGGGGGTTTATTGTTTTGTATCTAGTCAATGGTGAAGCCAGACTTTTCTATCTAGTCAACTTTACCAGGAAATGCACACAGTATGTGTGCTTGTGAAATACTGTACAATGTTATACTATACACTATAAAACCTCTGTTTTTTGAACATCACCTCTATTACCTAGTAGAAAGGTTTTTTTAACTATATGGAATCAAATTAGTGCCAAAAATATAAAACATACATTTTTGTGCAATATTCACATTTTTGTTCAAAACTCTTTTTTCTGGTTTCAGATTTTTTGTTTGGACTTATGGATTACATTCTCACCAGCCAATCAGAGTAAGGGCCGCCCCCATGTGAAACTTGTGCCTGAATTTCAAACGAAAAAAAATGAAAGGAACAAAAAAATCTGAAGCGAGAACAAAAGTTTCGAACAAAAATAAATAAAATAAATCTGAAGCACTTTCATTTGTTTCTTAAAGAGATTTGTGGAACTAGTCTGATTCCATAAAATTAAAGTGCTGCCCTCTATTTGAACATCTTTTATACACTTACATCTGTGTGTGACAGACAAAATAGTGACCTTTGAAACACGCGCATTGTCTTGGTAATTTAACATCTGCAAAGCCGAATAAGAACTTAAAACATGTCAAGCGGTTCTGAGCTTGAAGATCAAAGCATTGAGAGCCAAAGCATCAAAATTACTACTGGTAAACTTACTCAGCAACTCATAGCGATGTGATTTTCAGTGCGATAAATCCTGTATTTCAGTAATCATCCTGTTCAATTTGCCAAATGGACACAGTAGATGTGTACTCTGCTGTTTCTTCTCTTCAATAACATATACATTTATTCTATACAAGAACAAGAGACTATTCTGTACAAGAAGTCTATACAAGAGTCTTCTCAAAAGCTACAGTATAATGAACTTGTCGAAAAATACAGCGTCACCATCTATTTGAAAGCCACCAAAATACAGCGCCACCGTCTATTTAAAGACTGCCAGTCAAATAAAGGTTTAAATAAATAGTGCCATGACGGTAAAAATAAAGGTTTTACTATTTTACTTAAACGTTTGCTGTAAATTTACTTTCATTCGCATTATTAGATGTATGTTCATTGTCAATACAGACTCTGGCTTCCTGCTTAAAAAGTGGGTTTCATGCAATTTTAAAGACTTTTGAAAAGCCAATGCTTTCTGTGCTGCCCAAGGACCACTATACGCCCTTCTCTTGTTATTGAACATCAGTGAGAGGAACAAACTGTCCAAATGTATTGTGTTCTGGTGAAGCTAAATCACTTTGCACTGCTTCACGAAGGTATTGTCATCTATTTATAATTTGCTCCCCATGAAGTGACAAACAACCTTTGGTTATTAAAAAAAAGATCTCCAGTTTCTCGCAACTGGCGAAGATCTCACCCAGCTCTGCTTGCCATCTGTTCTAATTCTGCTCCGCTGGTCCAAACTTGCCCATCACGATAACAGCCCAGAGTCCCCCAGTGTCACCACTAGATCAGCCTATCAGTTTTAAATGCTCTGTTCACTAAACGTGATAATGAAAGGCATAGTAAAATGATGTCCAAAAAATCCGTTCTGTCAACTATGATGTCCAAAAAATCCTTTCTGTCAAATATGACTGACGAAAAACCCAAATTTCACGTGTTATGATTATTGCTAGAATCAAATCAGTTGTTGCTGTTTGTACATTTTAATTTAATTTATTAATTAATTTAATTTATTAAATGTTTCTATTTCCATTAAGCTCCACTTACATATGTCTCCATGTCATATATACAGTATATTTTTCATATATACAGTATATATACACACACCATGTGCATGTATATGTATGTAAATAAATACATTTATATACTGCATGATTTACTTAATGCAAGTATAAAAATGTAGCATGTCTTTATTATTTCTATTTTTGTTTGATATAATGCCTTTTGAGTTATTAATGCATACAACATGCACTATATGAAATATTAAGTAGAATAAGATACGTCTAATTTGTCAAATGCTGATTTAAAAAAGTTTAAATGTTGAAAAAACAATGGAGAACCTTGATATTGCATCAAGGTTCTCTCCAAAATAAAGATTAAAAAAATGTTTACCCTTCCAACTATTTTATCATTGCATGTTGAACTTTAGAGGTCAGTTGCATTGTTGAATCCTGTAGAGAGGCTCTGTGTTTCAACCCGTCTGCTGTTTCACCTCCGTTCTGTACACATTTGGTCTGGCAAAGTAGGACAGGGGTGTTCTGGGAATTACAGCAAGATTAATGTTCAACAGAGAAGTAATGTGTCTGCAACCAATGGTGTGGTTTCATAACGTCTAAGTTTATGGATAATTTATATTCTGCCTATGTTTCTCATTAACTGAAAAACTTTTGTAAAATGTCTTATAAAAGTTGGCTCACCGGATTATCATGGGCCTAGTTAATTGTTATGTGTTTTGCTCTTCATCATCTTCTTCTTCTTTTTCTTCTTCTTCTGCTGCTTTTTAATTATTATTATTACTATTATTATTATAAATAGTAGTTGAAGTAGCAGCAGCAGTAGTTGTATTCATAATATAATCAGCATTATTTTACTTGTACGTACTTTTGCTGAGCAATTTCAGATTTTTTTTTTCACTTTTTAGTAAGTATAACCACATATTGTAATATACGCACCCTGTATATCAGCAATATTTTACAAATGTCTGGATTTGTAACACTTTCAGACTCTCACCTACAGACAATTTTCCAAACTCCAACAATTCTGCATGTTTTTGTACTGTGGAAACTGGAGACCTGGAGGAAACCCTCACCGAAGCACACGAGAACATGCACACAAGGACTCCATCATCGCTCGACACTGCACCACATCACGGCCAGTGCCAAATCCAATGTCTTGAGCACGGAGCACAACCCCTAATGGACTGAATCAGACATGACGGCTGAAATTATTCATTATGAAGAACGCTGCCCGCGAGATGTAGGGAAATCAATTACATTTCTGCTGAGAACACTGGAGGAGAGTGATTTGTAAGAAATCTCCAGCATGATACAGGCATCTTCATGTGCACGGAAACCTGGTTAAGTGAAGAAGAAGAAGGATAAGAGGAAAATAGAAAGCTAGTCATTACAGATGAGAAAGTATGCTGTGGTTAAATATTCATAGGGATGGGATATTTTAAGACCTTTCCTGTCAGCAGGGATGAGATAAGAATACATGAAATGACTTAGTGCCATCATTTTTCCCCGTCATATTCTGCGAATCATCTGGTAATTAAATGATCATGATTGACGTGTGTAGATTCTTGAGATACCCTTCTTAAACTATGTGCGTTCGTTTTGTTCAGACAGTAGACTGTAAAACTGACTGTTTTATACAGTTTAGGCCAGGCTGTAGAAAGAATATAAAAAATGTATGGAGTAATTGCTCGCACGCACGCACGCACACACACACACACACACACAAACACGCATTTTTCTTGTGGCCTAAAAGATGCTTTTTGGATCTGACATGGTCTTAAAAAAAGTAAGCACAGCCAAAAAGACATTTTTACACACTTGAAGAGATCATGTCATTAAGGCTTGATTAACTATATTGTTTGCATTAGTTAACGGTCAAATCAATATCAGCACTTACCGTACTTAGTTTTGGAAAGGCTGTCACAGACTCGTAATAACCTGCAGGGGGCGTGTGGCGCACAGAAGAAAGCACTACCAAGCACCGGAACTGTAATTCTCGTTTCCTTATTGATTGAAAGGTCGAATTAAGTATTTTGCTGTGCTTGTTATTTATTTTAATACTATAACAACTATTTCATTTTTAGTGAAACCAATTATTATAATTGATTTTACGATTCATTATTTCTTAGCAAATCGTTATACGAGAAAAAATTTCCCCACTGAGGGACTAATAAAGGTTCAATTATTATTATTATTATTATTATTATTATAACGTTAAATAATAGCCATAAACATGTCATTTGGCTTTTAATAAATTATCTTCTTTTGCAGCACTCTACACACACTGCGTTTAAATTCAATTTTATTGTATTTGGCAACAAAAGCCATTGAACCATATACATTTAATGATAATAAAGATAATTGAATAAAAAAAAAACAGTAGATTTAAACGCCATCGCTTGGCATTACGGAACATCTGTGAGCTTTGCGAGTCCCTGTCCACGTCACCCTTAACCTCACCGCAAACACGCACACACACACACACACACACACACACACACACACACACACACACACACACACAGTTTTCAGCTGCATTAAAGTCCACGAACAGCCAGCGCAGGAAATACCGGTGACACACTTGTAGTGTCATGGCCGGACAATGTTCTACTTGTTTTCACAGCTTTTGCGTCTTGTGAAGAGACTTTTTGGAAACTTTGGGCGTCGTGCGTCACTGGGGCAACAGGCGCGCGCACCCCACGCAGGTAACGGCAACATTCACACCTGATATAATTCATGAAACAAGTCACGAGAATAGTACAATTAAGGCTACATTTACCTAGCTATCGGTGTAAATTGGAAATGTACAAAAATGTGTGTATTTTAACACAACGCACGTGCATGCTATTCGATTGAGCATGAGTCTTTTTTCTGAAAGTATAGAACAACACAAACGCACATATTTAATACTTTTCCTTAGTAATGGTCCTTATTTTTGGGGTAACTGAAATGTATGCTACAGCAATCTTAAAAATGTACAATGTTTGATAAACTCAATAAGATTCAAGTCGAGTCAAGGGTGACAATCAAATGGTTTTCAAAAGCAGATGTTGGCACAGTTTTGTGTTTTGGACCACTGAAGGTGTCGGTATTGACACTGCGGTGTGTGTGTGTGTGTGTGTGTGTGTGTGTGTGTGTGTGTGTGTGTGTGTGTGTGTGTGTGTGTGTGTGTGTGTGTACGCTAATACGTCCTTGAAGAGCAGATGGATGCACAGTGGAGCAGGACATTTTTAGCATGCATTTTGGAAGGGTTTCCCGGTGATTTCTCATAATGTAAGAGTTTTATGACCGTTGGAGGACACTCTCAAAAGCGCAGTGTTTCCCAGAACTGCTAGTTCATTCAATAAATTAAATAATAATAGATAGAAATTTGAACACGTGTTAAAAAATGTTTCACAATTGTACATTGTGGATCATTTTAATAGGCAGATTGTAGATCAAAATAATAAATGGGATGTTAATTTAGATTAACATTGTTTGATACACTGTCAAAATGCATTTAACATTTTATATTGCTTATACACATGCTTATGTTTAACTTGCTTATGAACAAGCCTTGTTTTCTAATTAACATTACAAATGTGTTAATAGTGTCAGCCAACTAAACATTTCCATTTCCAATTAATTGTGATGTATACTCTTATTTTATTTAAAACTAATAAATAAATTCCACACTTATAAAGATATATTCTGCACAAGCGTGAATATTAAATAGTGAATATTAAAATCATCGGTTTGACATCCTATGGTTGCAGTTTGAAAAGATGCTCGAATGCTAAATGACAAATTGGTCAAAGCAATTGATGGGTTGTGTTTTTACACTTTTTGAAATTCAAACTTCTGTGGGTTTGTGGGGTCCTTTATCTCCGGAAATAACAATCATGTGCCGGTGTAGATACCAAAACGACTCGGGTGTAAAAACGGCTCAAGCCAGCGACTAATGATGAGCGACACCTCGGTTACAGCACTCAAACCAAGCACTTATTATCGATGCACGTATCATTGAGATGACCAAGCACATATCATTGAGTAAATGTATGACTGTATAGAAAACCTTTATGTATGGCGTGCAGTCTGGTTTAATTTGCCCAAATGTCGGTTTTACACATTGATGACCATAATCAGTCATATTGATTACTATAATCAAAAGCAGCGTCATACAGTTCTAAACATTAGTGTGTTTAAGTTCCACACTGCAGAACTTTAGAACCTCTTGAGGTTTAACATTTGATTGCAAAGGTTATATTTCGCTTATTATATTTCCCTTTTTGTCTATCTTAAACGGCATTGTGCCAACTTACAACCACATAGTGCTACGTCATCATTAGTCGCCGGCCCGAGACTTTTACACACCCGAGCCGTTTTAGTACCTACACCGGTGTTCTGACATTTTTTCCTACCCGTCAGATTTTCCTACCCAACGTTGTGCGTATGCGCTGCCAGACACGCCCTGAAGCCGCCGCCCCACCCCACCCCACCTACTCACTTTGCATGAAGGTGCAACTTGTTAAAAGAAAACTGAGCAACGTAAATTTGAGCATTGAAAGATCCGTCCAATCTGCCCTGATGCTTTCTCCTGAAAGACTGATTGTATTCTGAGTAATGTCATCACACACATCAGAAAAGCAAAGCAGTTTTACAAGATGTTCTGAGCACGTGTAATCAGAGTACGTGCGCTCTCACGGAATGATGTGCGTTTACCTTCGTTTTCACAGATTTCACATACAAATGCTAGAAATTTATGACCCAATAAAGCGCCTTTTTTGCCCTGATAAAGCGGCGGAAATTTGCGTTATGAGAAACGATTTGTTTTGGGACTTTAGTATTTTTCACAATAAAGTGGCTGCCCCCTTTAACTGGCGGCCGAATTAAGCAGAGTGGACTGTACTGTCTGTGTACTATACTGTGGAATTATATTTCTGCTGTCTTAAGTGGCATAACTATTAACAAAATAAAAATATCTTATTCTAGGCTCAGTTGATTTCAAACATATTATTTTTACACTCAACTGAAAAGCACAGGATTATCTATACTGTATGCTAAACCTTGCAAAGAAATACTGAATTTAGTTATTGAGCTTTAAAGACTGAACATGAACAAGTACTCAAATGTGTGAAATGAAACACTTTGAAGAAAAATGTCAAAGAAAATTTTTGTTGATAAAAATGTTGTGAATATTTTGTTTTCATCTCTGCTACACAAATTGCGCATTTCATTTTTTCAACAATTAATATTGTGACATGTGTCTTAGCCTCTTCGTTGTCATCACAAAAAATGCCTGCTTTAAAACTACTAAATTCTACCAAAAATGTAATTCTAAATTTAACTTCTATGTTTCAAAGTTCTATGTAACACGAGTAGACTATAACTAGAATACTAGTCTTTGGTTTCTGACACCTCGCCAGAGGGAAAAGAAAGTTTCTACCTGGTTTCCACCAGTTTTGGACAGTTTTCGTCGGCGTAAACTGTCATAAACCTAGTTTTGAACAGATTTACGCCACCGTCTCGTCAGAAACAGGTTTCCGCCGGCGGAAATGCAATCCTGTTAGCAGACCCACGCATAAATATCTCCTACCAGAAAGGAGAAAATGACGGAACACTGTAAATTCAGTCCAATAGGAAGGAAAAAATTATGTATTGTAAAAATATGTACCCATCTTTTTATCATAAATAATGCGCCTGAGCACAAGTCGATGCACAAGTCGATATTTACACTCTAACCAAATATATCTGTATAATGTTTATGTAATAATTTATGCACGGGCCCGCTAAGAAGGCACAAGGTAAAACATGATGTAATTGTGCATACGTGAGGTAGCAAAATCTGAGAGGTGGGAAAAAATGTCAGAGCACTGGAATCAGGCTTCGGACATGGAAACATACAATCTTTTGCACCAATGTTACTATGTTCCTCTATTGTGCAGCGTGGCGATCTGTTGGCGTTGGAGCCGTTCCAGTCATTCTAATTGAGCCTGAAGCCATGTGGCGACTAATGTTCA
The DNA here is from genome assembly GCA_028031935.1 of Paedocypris micromegethes. Classification (NCBI taxonomy): domain Eukaryota; kingdom Metazoa; phylum Chordata; class Actinopteri; order Cypriniformes; genus Paedocypris; species Paedocypris micromegethes. The sequence goes on from CM051495.1 coordinate 8,315,391, forward strand.
GTTGAGCGAGGTGATCTTCAGCTTATATCACTGATCTCCCGCAGCCACATTAATCCTCTTAGTAGAAACATCCCGACCCCAAAATCACCTGCCCTTTATAAGCGCCAGTCGAGTCATGGAACCGCCAACTGTTTTGTTTTGGTTCACGTGGGACGCGTAAGAGAACGTGAACTTTCCAGACTTTTCATTTTAGCGAACATATGGGCCATGACATCAATGTTTTTAGTTTGGAATTTACAGGACGTATAAAAAGTAGAACTTAAATGATTAAAACTGAGGTCAAACATGCACTTTTCAATGTGGCACTTTTTTTGACTGAAGACATGCTTTTGACCATTTATTCTTATTCTTTGCCGTTGAATAGCTGTTCGGTTTATGGAACGATCATAATTATGAGGATTCCTAACTTAATCCTTAATCTATTAATAACCAAGCCAAATCTCATTACAGAACAAATGTCATGCCCTTTGAATGTTCTTTATATGTCCAGTCCGTCAAAAACACTTTTTATTTTAGTGATTTATTAAATATTCATTTGAATTTGTTATTAGTAATGTATTAGGTAAACGAATGAATATATAGCAACATTATTTATTGACAGACAGGTTAAATATAAGTTGCTTTTCAGTTGTTTTGCAATAGTAAGCATTTAACCATTTTAACAAAGAGTTTAAAGCTGCTTTTATTTCTGTAATTGGAGTCGCAGTGTCTGGTCAGACGCAGGTTTAATGGCCAGACGGAGAAATTGACGAGTGTTTGGAATGTTTCCCGTAAGTCTTTAGTCAGGTCACTCATGTTTCCAAATCAGCTGACAAGCAGAACACTTCACTTCAATCCATGAGGATGAGAGACGGGGAAAGTGGGAATAGTAATAATATGGGAACACCTAGAATATTGTCAGATTTTGAAAGCAACAGTTGAAAGGTACAGTACGTATTCAGTTTATAGATAGATTTATAGATATAGAAAGATAGACAGACGGACGGACGGACGGACGGACGGACGGATAGATAGATAGATAGATAGATAGATAGATAGATAGATAGATAGATAGATAGATAGATAGATAGATAGATAGATAGATAAACTGATCCATGTATAGTATTATATTGATGGGAACTTTATTCATAATATCAATTGTTTCTGGTTACATTTTTTTATAAAAGCTTTTAAAAATTGTTATTGTGATAAATATTATTGATCGTAAATAAACGCTGCTTCAGTAAACTCTATTGAAATTGATTGATAATTGTAAAAGTCACTATAATTGATTTTACAGGCTTTTTCTTTAAAAAAAAAAAAACATTTAAAATGTAATTGAAACGTCTGTAGTTGTTTTATTCTAACATTTAGTAAAGTAATTTTGAAAGCATTTCAATTTCTTCTTCTAGTGTATATCTATTAGCTTCCCTCTTCTATAGAAGGAATATAATAGGACACGAATTCCTCGTAATCCAGCACTTTATGGAAAAGCAATACAGTAATTGTTTTGTTAAAAGGTTGTTGAGCTGGACATGTCATTTGAGGAAATGACTGCGAGAAAATAGAAAATATCTGCCTGTAAGAGGATTTGAGTAAAATATGGACAGCATATAGAGATATTGTGAGAATTAAGAAAGATTGAAATAAGTTTATATTTAGTTCAATGACATTTCTCGTGAACATTATAAATTAAGCGGCAAGTCTAATTTTCAAAGTGATTTGTTTTTTAGAAGAAAAAAAAAACGCATTTATCAGACATTATCCAAAGCGACTTACTTTGAATTATACATTGTATTACAAATATTGCATTTGAATTATAGAACTATCATACAATTATTATATATAAAAAAAGATTATAGAATTTATTGCAGATTCCTTAAGTTATATAAATCTTTACAAAATGTGACATTATTATTTTACAGAAGGTCCGTTGTGTGAATAGAGTAGAAATGTGTTTGAAACTAAATGAAAGGCCTTTGTTTGTCCCACAGTGAGGAAATTGCATCTCACAACTGCAAAAAGAATATATAGAGCAATAGTGAGTATATATAAACACATCTACATTAAAAATAAAAAATAAATTAATAAATAAACATGCATAGAGAAACATAAACAACACTGCACATACCCCAAATAAACCATAAGCCTAACCATAAATAACACTTAACACATAAATAAAAGACCATAACCATAAATCATAAATAAACTTAAACATAACCACAAAATTAGTACTTTCAGAAAATGTCCGGAAAGGATTTTGTTGCTGATAAGTTGAGGCTTAATTGCAAAGGAAGATGTGATGAGCTGTGATCAGTAATTAAGCATTGTCAAGAATGAGGATTGATTGTTGCGGTGTGTGACGAATCAGTGGTGAGTATCGATGCTGGATGAGGTCAGGTAGATTTAACCTTGTAATACTGATTTGTTCAATTGTGTGTGACGGTTTTCCTTTTTGAATGCAGGTTAACAAAATAGGAATGGCATGTAAATTAATATTGTACAAGAAACCTTGCAGTTAAGCCCCAAATAAATCCTGGGAGTGTTAATGAGAGTTTGTGCGTAGCTGTGGCGTAGTGTCAGCTCTAGTTTCTGTTCAGCGTAAGGTTACCCATACCAGACTAATAGATTAAGCCTGTCTCAACCCAAAAGCAGAGCTAGAGGTCTGCACACAGGATTGCAGACGGACACATCAGCACAAAAGGACTGTCCTCTCTCAAGAGAGGTAGGCCTGAATCTGTGTGTGCGTGTCTCCTCTCTCTGATATGTAGGCATGCATCTTTATTTGTGTGTGTGTGTGTGTGTGTGTGTGTGTGTGTGTGTGTGTGTGTGCTGGCTTTTAGCAAAAAGCGGGGCCTAAAATGCTGGCTTTTTGGCACAAAGTGGGGCCCTATGGGCTGAGTGCCACGACTTTGAAGGCCTGTTGGAGGGTCAAGGTGGCATTTTAGGGCTGTGGTTACAATTGAGATTTTGTTAAGGTTAGAGTAAAAGGGAGGGGAATTTTTTGATAGTTAGGGTTGGCCTGTATTTAAATATATATGTATATGTACAGTATATAGAATCCAATTAGGACATTTCTTAATCTTTTAATAATCAGGATGTTCATTATCACATGAACCTACATTGGTCCATCTGTCCAGTTAAAAAGCTCTTTTTAACACAACAGCTCAGAATCTACCACCATCAGATTTCAGTGTGATTTGTCATAATGTACTTCTGCTTTGATCAGGGTGTTTTAAGTACAGTTAACACTTTATTTTATTTTTATTTATTTATTTATTTGTTTGTTTCATTTTTTTTTATATTTGTATTGAATATTTTCTCTTTTCTATTTTCTCTATTTACCTCTATTTGTTACTCTCACACTTTTCCTCTTTCTATCTTTTGCTGTCTCACCTTCAGCCCCACCATACCTCACATGTTCTTCAGTTACTTGCTGATTTGCGCTTTGAGACAGTTAAAACTGTGAAAAGTGCCTTACAAATGCTCAGAACTTGAACTTGATTTATAGATAAGCAATTCTTAATTAAATATCGGTATGTGGATCTCCACCACTCTGCAGTGAGACTTCTCATTTTGTCACGGTATTACTGTAAAAACTATTTTATTCACCATCTGAAAATTCATTCAAGGGATCTTTTACAACAGCATATTTTAACACTTTTGTTGAAAATGTGAAAAAAAAAAATAAAATTGGAATATATTAAAAGCAATGCTTATAAAACAAATGTGAATTTGTTTAAATATTGTGAATTCAAAAAGCCTAGTATATATAGATATTTATAGATCTTTATTTACATACCTTAATGCAGACTGCATTTACATATACGCTACTTCAGGAAATGTTTTTTTAACAGTCAACTTCAAAACTTGAGTTTATGCTAGTTTAAACATATAAGTTAATAACTAGTAACTCAGTTATATTGACACAAACTTTTTTTGTTTGGCTAACACACAAATCTTTTGAGCATGTAAAAACCTGCCTTGCACAATCAGTAACAAGGAAAGAAGCGAAAAAAAAAAATCAGTTCAATGACTCAATGAGCCTGCGATAATTACCATGTTTTGCTTACATTTACTTGCAGTGAAGCTCAGCAAATAACCTGACAATGTTTCCTCTTAACCCAATGCAGGTCATTGGAATAGTAAGTGAATAAGATGAGGGGCGATTGTTTTCCTCACAGTCTTGGCCTTTACCTGGCCAACAGTTTCTCTTTCTGTCATTGCTTCCTCTTCTCTCCCGCTATCTTTCGACTTCTCTTTCAGCAGCTCTCTTATTCTCCCACACTGTCTCACAGGCCAGGACTCCGGTGTCAAGTGTTTGACAGGGATAACACATTAGCTGAGGTGATGTCCGGCCGACTGTTGTGTCAGAGGTGTGTCACTATAGAAACAGGAAGTCTGGATCTCACTGACATGACCAATTATATTAAATGGGGATTTTGCTAGTGAGAGGAAATGCTTTTTTATAAGCCCACTAATCCCATGCGTATTGTACTCATGACTAGTGCTGTCAAAGTAGTAACATTCATTACTCAAGTACACTCAAAAAATGATTCAAGCCTGTCTTAAATATTGACATATTTTGCTTTGCTTAAATATGTCAATTTAAAAAAAATACATTTATATTTAATAACAGTACCACATATATGTGTAATACGTAGTTTCAGCTATGAGAGTCATCCACTGCGCATGCTCATTGGAGGAGCAAATGGGAAGCATGTGTTGCTCGCAGTTCTTTAACACATTTACATGATCCTATTTGTTGTAACAAGAATCAATTGAAGCTATTTGTCGTAAAAGGAGACAATAGATGTTTAAATAAGGTATATAAGCATCTCACCGTCAATGTGTCTACTGATCCTTTGACTCAGGTTGGCTGTAATAATGAGTACATTTTTAATTCTGGCTAGCTGGCGCTATTGCTGTTATAGTGGACAACAGAGCAAATTCTTCACCGAGTGTAGTATCTCTATGAGTCATAGAGGGAGAAGAATGCAATCCTGCCGACATTTTAATTGAGTTTATCCAATGGGCAATATTCAATAACTTCAGCGTAGAAGTATAGGTACTAGTTAAAAAATATAATACGTGTTAAAAAAAAGACTTCTGTTGAAGTAAAAATGTCAAATTTTATCTTTGATATAATTTGACATTTGGTTTGGTAACTACTTGAAGTGCAAGTAAAGGTAAACGTAACGCAAGGAATACAATGCCACTAAAAGTGACAATTGTAAGGTCATTAAAGTGTTACATAAAAAAATTGACGTAGATAATTACCATGAAAACTAATGCATTTTATTATAATGCAAACACATTAAAGAACCATATATGTGTGCTACTAAGCATTAACATGTGTTTTTGAGCGGCAAATATGATGACCACTTTAAAAGTATCTCATAAAAGACCTTAATTGGAGTGATGTAACAAAATAACATCACTTAAAAACAAACATGCTTCATACAGTAGATTTATCAAAATTCTTTGTCCAGTTGCTAAAGCAGTTTTTGAGCTGTTTCTCATCCAACCACTATCAAGTTTACCGTAACCAGCTGGTGCGATTTATCTGGTTGGATTTGTTTTTTAGATAGATGACAACACAAAAATAAAACTAACCAAAATTAAATTGGAGTATTGTGGCTAAAATTATCCAAGTAAAGCATAATTAAGCCAAAAGTTCTACTTAAGTTGAAGTGAAGTAGCTATGTATTTTTACGTCGCTATTTGACATATCTGTTCACAGTTTAACCAGCAACAAAAACAATGCTAGTTGACTTACAAACTTACAATGGTAATTGTTTTACATGGTTATTGACTTGGTAAAGTAATGTTTTACATTTTTTGACACTTTTGTCCAAAGTGACTTGTAGAATGAGGATCAGTGTCTTGCACCTTTTGATCACAAGTCCCACAATCTACCCCTAGTCTACAACTGGACATTCATAGTGGAATCAAAAATAACCCGTCAACAACTGACATTTTTGAAAGTGTTGTGATACTCACACCTCCTTTTATATTTCACCTTCAACAGCTGCTCACTGCGGCTTTTCCACAAGACTAGAAACCGAGAAACAATGTGCCTCTCAAAATTCCATTTGCATTTACTTTTAACACTGGTGTAAACATATATGTTCTTTTTCTATTTTCAGGTCGTGCCTCATGGATTCTGCTTCAGTGAGTTCACCATACGGCTTGTTTAATATTCTGCAAGAGGCTGGGTTGTGGATGAAGTGGATAATCCCAACGGAGTGATCAAGTGGAGCCACATGGCAGTCCTCGCGTGACGAGCGTGTTTGACTTTAGAAAATGGAGCATTTCGACACTGCTTTGAGCAATTTCAATGATCCAGATTATCCAAATGAAATGACAACTTTAACAATTGATATGCCTGATTTCGGACTGGAAGGGAGTTACTCTTCAAAGGCATCCTCATACAATAAGCGTTTTTCTCAGAATCGGGACATACCGCAATCTCCTGCCATACCTCCTCAAAACAGCAAAGGCCGTTCTAGCTGTGCAAGTCTCATTTCCAACTGGAAGCTTCTCGTGAACAGTGAAGGGACACAAAGTGAGACTATCTTTAGTAAACTCACCAAAGAATGCTACGAAGACTTATTTGTTGACAAGCGAGGTCTTGACGATGGGGATCAGAAAGTTATCATTAATATAGCTGGTCTTCGCTTTGAAACGCGTCTGAAGACCCTCGACCAGTTCCCAGAAACCCTTCTTGGGGATCCTATGAAAAGAATGGGATATTTTGACCCAATGAGAAATGAGTACTTCTTTGACCGGAATCGTCCAAGCTTTGATGGGATTCTGTACTACTATCAGTCCGGAGGCAAGGTCCGTCGACCAGCAAATGTTCCTTTAGATGTTTTTGCTGATGAGATCATCTTCTACGAGCTGGGTCAGGAAGCCATGGAGCAGTTCCGTGAGGAAGAAGGTTTCATCAAAGATGTAGAAGTTCCTTTGCCTTCCAACGAGTTCCACAGGCAGTTCTGGCTTCTGTTTGAGTATCCGGAAAGCTCAAATGCAGCCCGAGGCGTTGCACTTGTTTCAATCTTTGTTATTGTCATCTCCATTATTATTTTCTGCATGGAAACACTCCCTGAATTCCGTGAAGACATGGAGGTTTTTCCAACAGTCGGACATTCTTTAAACCAAACAGGAGGCACGAGTTTCCACTTAGATTCTCTCCCAAATCCAACTCCCAAAACCATCACCAGTACAATTTCCGATCCTTTTTTCATAATCGAGACAGCTTGCATCATCTGGTTCTTTTTTGAGCTCTCTGTGCGATTTCTGGTTTGCCCCAGCAAGCGGGAATTTTTCAACAATATCATGAACATGATTGACATTGTCTCTATAATTCCTTACTTTGTAACTCTAATAACTGAAGTAGTGACCACCACTAATAAGTCCAACACTGGACAAAGCATGTCCCTGGCCATCCTTCGAATTATTAGACTAGTGCGGGTTTTTAGAATTTTTAAGCTCTCTCGACACTCGAAAGGTTTGCAAATCCTGGGTCAGACTCTGAAGGCTAGTATGAGAGAACTAGGACTGCTAATATTTTTCCTATTTATTGGAGTCATTCTCTTCTCAAGCGCAATCTATTTTGCTGAAGTTGATGATCCTAACACTCAGTTTGTGAGCATCCCTGACGGTTTCTGGTGGGCAGTTGTTACCATGACCACAGTGGGTTATGGAGACATGTGTCCCATCACTCTGGGGGGCAAGATTGTGGGCACTCTATGTGCCATAGCCGGGGTGTTGACAATTGCTCTACCGGTTCCTGTAATTGTCTCAAACTTCAACTACTTCTATCATAGAGAGACTGAGCAAGAGGACAAGCAGCCCATCGCTGAAACTACAGAACAAGCCACAAAGTCTGGAAATAATACAAGACACGGAAGCAATTCCTCACTAAACAAAGCAAATGGAAACTGGCACAATAATTAGCAACACTATTCAATTTCACACAACACGTGTGTGTGTGTGGGGGGGGCGGGGTTGTGTGTGTGTGTGTGTGTGTCAAAAGGAGGAAAACTGGCAGGTGTGTATGGAAACCCATCCAACCAATGAAGTGTACATGAACACACACACACACACACACACACACGGCAGGAGCAGTGGGCATTAAATCATGATGTTTCGGCTGCAGATCGAGTTCAATGTCTTGCTCATGAACACTTCAGCAGTCGAACCTACTGCTCTGGGTTTTAAACCTGTGACTTCTTGATCACAACATAGAGAGATAATATCTATGAGAGAGATTCATAACAAAGCAACAATTAAGCACATATCATTATTTTTATATTATTTGCTGTGTATGTTATGATTGACATTGCTGTGAAAGTGATGTAACACTGTCTGTAGAACAACACAGAAAAATAGTTTTTTATTATCTTTGTGGAATGGGAGATATCGTTCATTTTTCGTGAGGAAAAAAGTGAAAATACAATATGTATCTCAAGTCCTTGAAAATTCTTTTTTTTACTTCTTCTGTGAAAACCAAAACATTAATTGGAACAATATTGTCAAATTGACAATACAATGAGTTTTGCTATTTTACACATCATTCCATACAATGTTCTGAATGCTTCAGTTCTGGGTCAAAGTGAGCTTGAGCCAATCGAGACACACACATTCACTCTCTGACTTACACCTACAGCCAATTTTTCAGGCTTTAATGCTGCTACATGTTTTTGGACTGTAGAAGAAAATCTGCACACCAGAGGAAACGCAAGCAAGCAAACTGCAGAACAGAAAGGCTTCTAGGAATCATACTTGATTCCTTCTTTGCCATAAGACTACAGCTTTACAGTACATCATCCTGCGTGCCGTCCTATTACACAATTCTTTTTTTTTTTTTATCACAAAAACATTAATCCATATAATCTCATAAGCCTTCATCTGTTTGACTTCCTTTAATTAAAACGATCAATTTGTGATAATTAAAAAGTGAAATCCTCTAAATATGCTCGACCCTACCAATCAATTGCACTTAGCAGGTCGGTGCGTCCACCCGAACATCACAATCTACCAAACAGGATGTTTGCTAACATATCGAGAATGTAATAATATGTGGCAAATTCCAGAATGTTGCTTCTGAAAACACAAATTATAAAATGTGAATGTGTCACCAGAGGAAACTCGGCCAAGAAGACAAAGTATTTTGAGTTTTCTACTTATAAACCAAAATGTGAATCCCATGAATTCCTGGTTTCTTCAGTGCCTTCACTCAGAAAGAACGAACCTGTTCTAAGGTTTTACTGTAAGTTGTATAGAAATGTAAAATGTGTGCAAATGTGTCTCATGTGCGAGCGAGAGAATGAAAGTTCACATGCATGTATATTGTAAACATACAAATAATTTTGGTGACGGATGTGAGAAACATTTGTGTGTTGTCAGGTTGACAAAAATGTGAGGTTTTTGTAACATTTTTCTACAGCAATATGTTGAATGCAGACACAATGTTGCACCTCTAATGCAAAACCCACACACAGACACACACACATTTCATTCTCTCCCAACATTTCTTTCTTTTCCACTCACTCTCTATTTCTTTTTCTTTTTTTTTCTCTTTTTCTATCTCATCCCCCCACCACCCCAGGCCCTGTACTCAAGGTTTTTAAAAATGGAATTCAATGAAGCACTGTCCAAAGCTCGCTGAGTATATGATATGTGAACTTCTGTCCAATGTGATGTTGGTGTATGACTGCTGCTACTTTACACAGAAATAAATGTGGTGTCAAGTTTTAAAATACCTGTCTTGTTTTGTTTGGACGAGGAAACTTGATTGTTAAAGCGCTTTCTTTGTCTAAATCAGTGGCACTGATTTACAACGAAATGGTACAGGGATTTTCAGAGAAAACATATTGTAAAGAATTCTGGGTAACAGAGCACCTAACGTCTACACATATACTGTACATTGGTATTAAGTATAGTACAGTATATGTAAAAAGTCGAAAAAAAAATAATTAAAGAATGTATCGTTTAAAATGTAAATATTTATTTTATTAAATGTTTTATTAAAAGTATTATGTTTTGAATTATTACCCCTCCAACACACACACTGGTCCAAAAAACAATATTATTGCTTAATAATCATTAACTCACCAAACCACTCCACACATCAACATCGTACTACACTATATTGTGATTCAAGACCATAAAAATAATAAACACCCTACCTCCATACAAATGCATGCACGCACACACACACACACACACATTTATGCAGACATTTAAAAAATACTGTACTTATTTTTGTGTATAATGATCAACCATTAAATAATTCACAAGTGTAACCATAATACAATATATCTATTGTGATTAAAATACACAATACTATCAATACAATACATACAATAAAAATACAATAAATTTGTTGTGAATAAGGATCACAAATGCACGCACGTGCACACACACACACACACACACACACACATAAACACACATGTAAAAAATGTGCAGACATGTAAAAAAATACTGTATATATTGTTTTGAGTAATGATCAAACATTAAATGATTCACAAATGTAACCAGTAGTACAATATATCTATTGTATTAAATAATACAATAATATCAAGTTCTGAGCATTTACAATACAATGTAATATCAATACAATACACACAATAAAATCTATACAATCAATACATCTATTGTTACTAAAGATCACAATTGCGCACACACACACACACACACACACACACACATGTTGAATGACCATTAACACGCGCACACACACATTTATGCAGATTATATATTGTTGTAAGTAATTAATTAATTTTCATTACCACACATATACTCACTCACTCACTCTCGCACACACGTCACACAGACAAATATTTTCATCATAGCAACAGACACATAATGTCTAATTATAGCGTAGTCGGAGTGTGTGCATGGCAGAAGTTATCCGCTGGTCAGGTCGTTTTTAGGTTCCCCATTTTTCTTGAGCCAACTCACCAAGTAAAGCAAGCTTGGCTTTCACTGTAACATGAGTCTCACTTCTTCTCGCTTTTCAGAGACAGATTATAGTCCCTTTTCCTCACGCATTCTTAATCTTGCTCCTTCAGCACCCAGAAAACCGAAAAGAAAAAGTTATGTGTGTTTGTGACACTTAACACTATAATAGACACTTAACTATAATATATATACTTACCAAGAAATTAGTGATATAGAAGATGGGCTTTCTTCCACTTCTTACCACTCTTTACAAACATTTATGTGGTTCTTCTTCTTACAAAAATTATTTTGCCAAACAAACTCTAATCTAATTATTTTTTTATGCTTTGTTTTGGATTTTTGTAAAATTTAAGCAAGACTCTCTATCTTTTCCTTCATTCTCAGAGTTTAGTCAAATCTTGATTTTTTAGGATTTGGGTAAAAAGAATATAGACAATGAATCGCAATGCCTCGATTCTATGAAAAAAACAATTAAAAAAGTGAAAAGTTTAAACGTTGCAAAGATGAGACTTTAAGGATGAGAAGAATGCACGTCACCAGACATTAAACCTGAGTCGTGTGTGGTGACTAGCTTTCCACTCTGCTCATATCAGTATAATATGTCTGACACGACCTGACAAAAGCCTCATAGTAATCATTTAGAAAGGTAACTCTATACCAAACCACTATGACTTACAAGATTAGAAACAACAGACACTGGTCAGTTTATGACAGAACCTGTAAAGTATATACGGGTACTTTCTTGATCAAAACTAAGGTGTAAAAAAGAGATGATGCGTGTGTTGATTGGAATAAATTATTCAATTTTTATAGTCAGATAAATTACCCAACTTTGACACCCAAGAAATATCTTCCTTTGGCAGTGTTATATTTCTGACAGGCTGTTTGTCATTGAACAGAAACAATATATTTAAAGTGTGCAGTTTGTATGATGCAAATAGCTCTCCAGAGGTGTAAATACATGAATAAATGATAGAGTACATGAAAAAATACCCGAGTAAAGGTACAGATACCTTAATGTAGAAATGACTCCATTACAAGTTAAAAGTCACCGATTCCAAGAAAAATTGAGTAAAACGATCCAGTTATCCAATGTTTCTTATACTGAATTTAGGTACGAAAAACACCACAACATTTTAAAAATCAAGAAACTATTAATGAGACTTCCTCATATAGAATCGTAACACCTCAATGTTTTAAAATGACACATCAAAATTGATAAAAAAATAACAATTATTGTTTTAAGATATAAAAAAAAAAGATAATAAAATAACTAATAATCAGTTTTAGTCTAACTCAAATGTGCAGCATCATCAAATCTTCAGCATCGAGCAGATTGTAATATTCTATCATCCACCCAAGAAATTAACCTTGGTAGAAAAAGATGTTGACTTGTCACGAATGTAACGAGTAACGATAAGTGTCCATTCAAATGTAGTGGAATTAGAGTACATATACAGTACTCAATCAAAAATGTAGTCAAGTAGAGAATAAAAGTTGCTCAGTACAAATACAAAGTTGTCAAAAATAAGAAACAATTCCATTCACTCAAGTCTTTACACCATTGCTCTCTATTGTTCAGTAAGCAACTTTCTGGTCCAGTTCCAACTTCTCGCAACCAGTTAAATGAATGAATAAAAACATAGTTCAACTTTTTAGTGCCTGAGTTCTAAAAGTATTACACTCATTTGATTGTGTTTATATGATGTTAGAATTCTGACTTTAAAACAAAACATTAATACTTTAAATGTAAAAAAAAAAATTACATTAAATGGTACATTAGATCTTATTAACATTATATGTGAATTTACATTTACATTAGATTATTAGTTTTGTTGTACAACTCAATTTTGTAATTAGGGAAAATCAAAGCTAGCCTCTACATATTTATAGTTATCTGCAAATCATTTATTTTGTTTACTGAAAGATCTGAAAGAACCATTGTTCATTGTTAAAGATAAATAAATCTGCAGCTGTTGAAGAGGTTTATGACCTTTTCAGTCTTTGGCTCTAAAAAAGGTCTGCACGCCTGTGTGTGTGTGTGTTTGTGTGTGTGTGTGTGTGTGTGTGTGTGTGTGTGTGTGTGTGTGTATGTGTATATGTGTGTAAGTGTGCGTGTGTGTGTTTGCTCACATTGCTTACTTATGATTTGTAGGTGTCTGTCAACGAGTTCCTAATCATGCAAAAATATTCCTAGTGGATTTTCACAGTATGTATAACACTTGGTTGTTTTATATCTGCTACAGTATTTCTATTCAATAATTATTTTTTTACTTTGTCTTGTTTGGAAAAAATAAAATAAAACAGAAACACTGTAAGAAAAAAACAGAAAGCCTCACTTTCCAAACGCAGATTGTTTTTAGGCCTGTTCTTCTGGTGTTCCCACTTGGCTCAGCTAAATGTGATGAATGACGTAGGCAGTGAGATTGTTGTTCCATGCTTTTCTGCTCTTGCGTAGCCCAGCCTAATGCAAACTAACAGCGGGATTTTAAGCGCAACAAATGATTGTGAATAACTCATCTGTAACTTTGCCCTAATAATCAAACTTTCGTTAATGCTTGAATTAATTTACGTAATATACATTTTTGATTCAATTTCTTAATCCTGACAACGATCTTGACCCAGATCTACTAATTGTGACATAGACAATAATAATAACAATAATAATAATAATAATAATAATAATAATAAATAAATAATAATAAAAACTAAATATTTTTTTATATGGCACATTTTGGTAGAAAGATACAAGCAGATCATTTTAGTCATATTTATACATTTGACAAAATACACAAGTTTACTATACTATTTTACAATGTAAAATATGTATTTTGCTAATAGTACCAGTAAAGAAATATAGCACACACTATATTTGTCAAAGTATATTTTTAATATAATTTAATTTGTGTGGTACTAATAAAGACTTTCTACAAATTTCAGATTTAATTTATATCAAGTTGATAAAAATTAAACAAAAATGCTTTTATAAAATGCATATTTGTATTAAAACCATGTACGTTAATAAAGTTTTATTACGCTTAGTGATTTCCAGTTAAATGCCAGGAAAATGTTGGCAATTGAAAATTTTATATTTTTTTCCATTTTATATTTTTAATGGAAACCGGTTTAACTAAACTAAACTAACCACTGCCATTCGCTGCATGTAACCAGACAACCTTAAATACGCTGGTCTCCACAGATACATGGAACTTTCCATTAAAGAGATCTCGTTAAAGATGGAGTGGACTCATGCAAGATTTAAAGAGTCAGGAAAAATCATCCAAGCCATCGGAGCTGCTGAGAGAAAGGCAGAAAACTCGGAGAAAAAGCTTCTTCTTAGTTTCATTCAATGGCGATGATGTGCGGCTTTCAGTATTTCACCTACATGTGGTGGACGTGGTTTTCAACTCTACAGGTCAAAGAAATTAATGTCTGAATCTGTGTCTAAAATGTCTGCTTGGAAGAGATTTCGATCAAAGGGAGATGTTGTGAACATAAGATTGTAGCTGAAAGTGTTTTAGACACTCGCTTTATCCCAGATATCAAAACTGAGCAAACAGAACACTGTAAAGAAAAAAACGAAAGTCTGTTAAGTCAAATAATTGGCATGAACGCTTTAAGGCTTATTTTTCTCCACATTTGACAGAGGGATACACACACACACACACACACACACACACACACACACACACACACACACACACACCACAGACAATACAACAATGTTGCAAGGATTTGTTCTGGCAAATAATCTCTTTTAGACATACATCACATCTGTTACAGGCAATGATTGTCTAAATAAGTGTTGTTTTTAATCCATTGGTTTTCTTTCCATTGGATTTTTTTCCATTTCTGGGTCACAGGGAGCTGAAGCCAATCCAAACAAATCTGGGCCTGAAGGTGGGTCACACTGTTTACTGACGGATAACCATTCAGCCATATGAGTTGTTTAAATCTAGTCTTATAAATAAGCCTATTCTTCTACAGATTTGGTTATGAATTTGTGTGATAAATAAATCAGAATGCTTTTGTAAGGAGTAGAACCATCATAATAAGAACAAGAATAAGACAATGTAAAATGTCAGTGAACCAAAATCACAAAGTGTGGAAAAAACAAAAAATGAAATTATCTTTCAATAGGATCAATAGGTTCAATAAAATAAAAGTAACATTAAAATTTGTTTTCGAAATTGTGAAAAAAGTCTAAAGCAGGGATGACAAACATACAGCCCGAGCGCCAGAACTGGCCCCAAAGCGGGTTCGATCATAAATGCATCGAAATCTAAATAAATGCATAAATAATTAAAAAGTTACATTTTTACTTAGTTGCAATTCATGTATTATAGACTAAGGGGCGCAAAATGTCGTTATCTAAACAGAGTAAAGTAGATAAAGAGTGTAGAATTTTCAACGGAAAATTGACCTCTGTTCTTTTTATTTACAGAGATGCACGGAAAAAAATTTGCACTTTAATTATAGTCAGCAGCTTCACAACAAAAGTGTGATAGAATTATACTGTACATACAACTCCATAATTTTTTGTGTGAATTGTATGTGTAAGTATGTTTCATGTATGAAGTTTTACTTTATTCGCTACGCATTTAATATCACTCTCCTTAGTTTGCAAAGTGTATGCAAGAATTTTATATGCGTATGTTTAGGTAGTTTAAAAATGCCATTCTTTAAAAGTCTGATTAAATCTTAAAAGTGCATTATTATATTTTTCAGCACCAGTTAAAGTTTTGTGCGTTTGTACAATCAGTGGGATCAGTTGCAATGCATATATGTGAATGAAAAAAGTAAATTGCACATTTGTCTAAGAAAATATGAGGCAATTCATGAAATGTTTTGTAGAAGGATAGTTCATTAAATTTCTATATCTTTCTAAAGTTTTTGTGCTTCTTTACACCAAAATAAAGGAAACACATGATATTTTGGTTATTTATAGCAGAGTATGGTATCATTTTAATGGTCCGGCCCGATAGACATCTCCATTAGGCCTTATGTGGCCCACAATGTGAAATTAGTTCGACACTCCTTGTCTAAAGACTAATAGTTTTTTTCAGATAGTGGAGTCAAATTCGGTGCAGATTACACATACAGTATTCCTAACATTGCGCATTGTGAATACTGTACTGCAAATGTATTGGATATAATTAACATTTAATATATATTTTACACAGAAACTTGCATTGCGTTTATCTAATGCATATTCCAATACACGTCTAAAATGCAGTAGCAAACAGAAAGAGAACTCTTTTTAGTTTTTCACTTCTGGTTGCAGGATTTTGACCGGAACTTTACCAGCAGAGCACATTTGACACAAAAGTCATGGCTGCTGAACATTTTCAAGTCTGTGTGTGTGTGTGTGTGTGTGTTTTATTGTCCATCTGTTTCCACTATCTTTGCAGTGCCTCTATTTATCACTCTCACAGTCGTCTTGCTCTTTCACCTTCTCTCCATATTTTCTCCATCTGTCTCATCTCCCGTCCTGCCCAATCAATACTGCTCAATAGCTTTCTCTTGCCAACCCACTCTTTCCTCGTTTTTCTGCATCCAGCCCTTTATCAGGACGGATGCTGCCCAGTGTGAGCTGACATGTCTTGAGATAAAGGCTTTTTACTGCTCCGTCCGTTGACATGTTGAATGGCTTTTTCTTTGAATTAAACTGTGCAATAGTACTATTCATTAGTAGAATAATAATTATATTAACAGTGTTTCTTTTTGATAATCAATGTTTGCTAATAAAACTAATTATTTTGTTCTGGTCATTGCCCATAGTCTGAACAACGATGGGCAATGGGCATTTTTATTTTTTTAACTAAATATTGTTTCCCAAATTTTTGAACACAGATTAATTATGGACATTTTTTTTCTTTAGCGACTATTTTTACCTAATTCGCATAGCGACCGTGTTTGTCTCGCTCTCAAACTAAGAAAAGCGCTATATACGTAAATAAACTTAAACTTATGGGCACAAAATACTATATAATTGTAAATAGTATATACACTTTGATAGTATGGTTAAATACTGTAATAATATTTAATTATGTATTTGTACTATGTGTGTGTGTGTGTGTGTGTGTGTGTG
>CM051495.1:8332456-8361251 GCA_028031935.1 Paedocypris micromegethes
TGTGTGTGTGTGTGTGTGTGTGTGTGTGTGTGTGAGAGAGAGAGAGAGAGAGAGAGAGAGAGAGAGATAATACAGAAAAAGTGCATTAGCATATGTTCTGTTATTATAAATAAAGTATAAGCTGATTTTTTTTTAAGCACAAAGTCATAATATTAATGCAGAACAAGATATGAGACTTTTCTAATGAGCATTTTAAATTAAGGAAAAAAAATGGTTTATTATCAACAGCTCCTTAATTGCAATTTGTTTTAAGGTTTTCTAAAAAAAAAGAAATATCTAGAAGCCACATTTCATAGAGATGTACAGTAAAACGGTCATTAAAGTGCTTTGTTCCTGCACATGACGCAGACAATGAATGCAAGTGTTGTTTTATTTTGAAGGATTTAAATACAGAAGGCAGTCTGTCCTCTTTAGCTCCCTGACTGACCAACATCAAACAAATCTAACATTAGTGTTAACCTATTCGTGAATTATTCAACTTCAGGAGTTGAGTTAAACTCTTCTCAATTATTCACATGGGTGATTTAGAGGTAACATGGTGTTTCCTGACCTATATCTGTTTAAAAGATGCCGAAAAAGACACAGGATCTTTCTTGATGAGACCTATTTTGACTTTTGAATGGTCATTCAAGGGAATTTGAGTTGAATATCTGCTCGGACTTGATCTATGTAAGCACAGATTCTGTTTCTCCAGCCAGATTGAATTCTGCTGTGATAGGCTTCGGCACTCGTCAACTTGTCAAGTGATTTGATGTTATCGCAACGGAACGGAATAAAGAACTACGGTGTCCAACAGTTTGTCAATTTAAAGGATGGCCAGAAACTAACCGAGCCGAAACTGATCAATGAA
Organism: Paedocypris micromegethes; assembly: GCA_028031935.1. Classification (NCBI taxonomy): domain Eukaryota; kingdom Metazoa; phylum Chordata; class Actinopteri; order Cypriniformes; genus Paedocypris; species Paedocypris micromegethes. The sequence continues at coordinate 8,333,307 of CM051495.1, forward strand.
ACCGATTGTATTGTGAATACATGCCGTAATAACTGGTTTGAAGTTTAGTGCACTATTTTTAAAGCATACACTGAAGTGTGTTAAGATTAAAAACATAAAATTTCAAGATTTAAAAAATTCTGTTGTTTTACTCTCGCAGGAATAATTTGAATGTTGCTGTGCGATATTCAAATCAGTACTTTCAAGTATGGCATTAATGCAATTTAGACCTTTCTTTTGTAAAAACTAAATGCAGAGAAATACAATCTTTAACATACAGGAAAAATATTTTTTTTTGCATTTGAAAAATTACAGCGCCACCATGTGGAACGTTCAGATCATTATGCATTTTTGTCTCATCAAACTTTGATTCTCAAAAGCATTTTTGTCAAACTATTTTAAATGCATTTGAATCATCCATACCACCAGGAAATTAGTTCCAATTCATCATTCTAGCTACAAGTTTTATTAACACTTTTACAAGGAAAAACGTCCTCACAAGATGAGAGAAACTACAAATGAGATAATTCTACAGTTAGTGATAACAGTTAATTGTGAAGAATATACAGAATATGTACGGAATTTTAAATCAATTTGAATACATAAGATTTTCGTCTTCAAAAGTATCTTTAGAAAATACAGTATTGGATTGGATTATGAACTGATTTTAAAAAATATGCTTAGTTTTTTTTACAAGTTTTAAATATTTGATTATAATAATAATGCAAGACTGGCATATCAGATGGCCAAAGAAGATCAAAGCATTGGGAGCCAGCACCAAAAGGCGTTCCCGGAACTCGACGCAATCACCATTTCAATACCTCAGCAGGAACCGATCCCACCTGGTTCCTCACTGTCCCACTCTCACCACACACTCCCCCTCTTCCATCCCACATCCGAAAACTATTGAGAAACAATGCCTAAACTACATGAAATTACACTAATGAAACCGGTCATGTTTGATATCTTCTGAATGGTCTCAGTGCGGGTGAAAAGAACGTCTCAGCTCCTTCAGGGTACAATATTCCACAATTCAGATGCACAAGTTGGGTTAAAATCTGCAGAGTGACCCAATTCACATGCTCTGTATGCAAATCCAAGAATAGCTGTATTCTAGGATGGTCTGTTAGTTCGGGGGATTTGCTAGACAGATTCCCCACACAAAATGTGTGCAAAGTTCAAGCTCCAGGTAACAACTCTCTCATTTCAAGTTGTAGTTTGATTTACTAACTCTGTCTATTTTGAATTGGCTTTGGATTCATGTTGATTTGGTTTACACTAATTGTTACCTGGACAATAAATTGTTATAATCCATTATCATTCTGACTTGTTCTGATATCTTTGCATATTGTGAATTATTTATCTGTTAGATTTCTTGAGAATAATATTCTAAATCACTAATCACGAGTTCAGGTTGATTATTAGTTGTATCGTTAATATGAGTTGGACTATGCCTCATTTTCAGAATCTGAATATATGATTAAGCTGATATCACACTTATGGAAAGGACTATCCGCCTTAATTCATTTATGCTAAGACTCAGTTGTATCATGGTGTGAGTTGGACTATGCCTCAGCTTCATATCTTGAATTCATGATTTAAAAGGAAGTTGATATCACATTTCTGTGAGTTGGAATTGGCCTCAACTTCTGATCTTGAATTCATGATAAAATAAAGTTGATATCATAACTATGAGAATGACTAACCCCTCTGACCATTGGGCCAATGATGATTTTAGTTGTATCATAAAGTGTGAGTTGGACTATGCCTCAGTCTATGATCTTGAACTCTGAAAATTGGTATTGTATTAATGAGAAGAACTAACCCCTCTAATTATCAACTTATACTAAGATTATGTGTAATAGAATCACTGCATTTCCGCAGGAAGGAATGAGGAGTAAATAAGTGTACTGAGTCTAAACAGAAAAGTCAGAATAAGCAAAGGAATATTAAAATCAAATAATCATTTCATACATCGAAATCTTTTTATCTTTGGAGTCAGATGAAACGAGTCAAAACAATAATAAATTTAACATAAATTAATCTTAATCAACCCGTGGCTTGTCTTGCGAAGAGAAAAACAACAACACGCAGAAACCTTCGGCCTTATCTTTGGTAACCGCCGTTGGGCCAAAGAACGGGACTTTTACAATAATTACAAATATTCATATTTTATTGTTTAATAACTAACATTTGTAGCAGTTTGCTAAGCCTCAATTCTTTTCTATTTTCATGTTACACTTGATTTCTATTTTCATGTTACACTTAATCTTGTGATTCTTTGTGGCCTGGTGAGAACATAATGTCCTCAGACTACAAATAAAAATATTGGATGCGCTTTTTAACTGTGAAAGCAACTTTTCTGGAAAGACACAAGTTTATTTCATTGGTATCATTGGTTTTCACATGCCAAAGTGGGTTTATTTTTTACCGTTTTGGGAATTAAAATGAATGTTATTGCTATTTCATCTGAAAAAATTTATATCACCATTTTTAGAACATACATATTTCTTTAATGAGAGAAAGAAAACAACACCTGACAATTCACACATAAACACACAGTGTTGAGAAAACACCGTTACTAATTTATCTCAACTCAGTCCTAGAGTTTGGCTTCAAAACAACTCAAGTTAAAACTTTAAATAAAAATATATGTCAGATATAAACGCTGTAGGAAGAAAACAGTATATTTTAATGTCTAGTAAACATACATTCACAGAAAAAATATATTTAAACCATGATAAATAAAAATACAAAATTAAAATTGACGTAATTAGTAACACAAAAACACACACATGTTTGTGTTTGTGCTCACATATGAAATTAATTAAATTGTTTAATATACTTTATGAAAACGCTGTTGCACATGCACGCACATGCGCACACGCACACGCACACACACACACACACACACACACACACACACACACACACACACACACACACACACACACAGCAAAATTGAAATTGAAATTCAAACTGTCATGATTGTTAGTGGTTATTTACATTGTGAGAAAGGACAAATTCAGAAAATAGTGTTTCAATGCTACTATTTGAATAAGTGCAATACAATGAATTAGAAAATAATCATGTTCCCGCAGTTGTTTCCAGCTGTTCAATGTCTGTTGACATTGGCCACGTGTTGCTGTAATGTGTTCTGTACCTCGATCTTCCTTCTTTTCCAGTTCTCTACATGAAGAGAAAAGAGGACTTGGTGGAGATTTGGAAGGGTCTGTGATGTTGAGGGTCTTGCTGGAGAATGTCCGTTCATGTAACTGGAGCCTGAGTGGCTTCCAACAAACCCTTTGTTTTTCTGGTACTCGGTGTGATCTTCTGGTAAGAAATTAATCAGCCTGCATAAAACACAAGAACTCTGTAATACAGACATTTAAGTAAAACAAATTCATAGATTCCGGCTTCTGCTTCCTCTTCGGCCGAAAATTGCTTACCATGATCATTCGGCTCTTTTTCAGTGTTTGGACAGATTTCGTTGTGAAATTCTCAATACTATCAAACATTCAGTTTTGACCAAAATTCATTCTGAATTTCAGTTGCCATCTGAAGTTTTGCTCTTTAAATTGTTAATCACGCGCATGTATGCAAAAAATTAAGATAAAGCTTCGTAAACTAACATCTAGGTATATACTGTATGTTTTTTTTAAGTGTCAGACCGTTTTTAAAATTAGACTTAGATTTTTTTTTCCCTATTTATAGTATAATAACTAAATAAACACAAATAAACTCTACTGCTTGGGAAAAAAAAGGAAGCTAAACATCTTAAAGAAGTAAGAATACGAAAAAGCTTTTTCTAAATATGAGAACACTCAGAAGGGTTGCTAGGAATCTACAAATAAATAAGATTTGTAGATTCGAGCAAGATTCACAAGCTGTGGTCTAAAGCTTCCAATCACATTTTCTTGTGCATAAACAAAATATTGCCTTTAATACCTGAAAACACAATGTTATACATAAAAGAGTACATAACTTCTTAAACTATTCGACAGAAACCATCAGACTTCAGAATAGTAGCAGGCAGTCTCTTCTCTTCAAATTGTAGATTATATTTTTGATATAATTTTTAGGTTACAGTTCAAAATACTGTACATATAGTTTAGTAAGACATTAGACTACTACTAAATAGTAGAAAACTATTATCCTGAAATGATCTGATGTCTTGCCACCAAAATATATATTCTTGATAAATCCTCAAAATATACAAATTGTGGCACTATTTCACAATGTACTGTAGTTACACAATATTACACAATATCTAGTACTGTGTTATAAAAACTACATATCAGAATGTTGTAATATTGTGTATATATGTGTATGTCATAGAATCCTTTATTTTTAAAGCTTCTCTTTTAGTGTCATGTTCTCTGAAAGTGCTCAATGGTCTTGTACACAGACCATTATGTAATTTATCAGTAACTTATTTGATTTAGTTTTAAAAATCACAATGTATTTTGTTAACTAAAAAAAAAAACCCAGAATTAAATGTACTTAACATCCTTAACAATTAGATTGCAGCTTTTCTCAGTAAAATGAACACATGCGTGTGTGTGTGTTGCGTGCACACTTACGCATCTCCCAGGCCTTTCTTCACAGTGGATAGCAGAATATTGATCATAAAGATCAGAAATATTGTTACGCCACGCCAGAGCCAGTAGGCAACTGTTGTGGCGCGAGTTATCCACTTCTGATTCCTTAACAGAGACGTAATTATGTCTTTCAAAATATGATTTTTTTAAATTCAAAACATAGTTATGAAATATAATAAAATACCTCTCTATTAAAGTGGAGGCACACCAGATGGGCAGTGTGAACAAGAAGAGCATGTATGAAAGAGCCCGCTGGAGTAATGGCACGTTCGAGTTACTCATAATCTCTATCTGATCAACAATGGTGCACAGCAGAACTGGAAATAAAAAGCTAAAGTTATTACTTTGTATGTTCATTTCTTATCAAATCTGAATCCAAAACGCCACCATGAGCATACCTTCCTGAACCCTGATTGAGGAGTTATCATTTGCCATCTGCTCTGGACCCGCAGATGAGCGAAACCCGTTGGAGATCTTTTCTTCTGCACTTCCTGTCGGGACGTCCTGCTGGGAATCTACTTCCTGAACTGTATCGTTCTGTGTTAACATCCAGTGATCGGAATCTTCAGAGGTGCTTGAGTCTCTTCTGGGTTCGAGATACAACGCATCTGGGATTGGAATATTGTGTACAATCACTGACGACGCATCCAAGAGGATTTTGTGATGACGCATGCAAGCATTTATAGATAGATTGTTAAAAAAGAATGCAGATTGATGGTTTCGTACTGCTTCGATGAAGAAAGTACACCGTATCTTGGTATCCACTGTAGAAAGCCTTTTTCAAAGCCTGACAGTTTACAAGAAAAACAAACAGTTGAAAGAGTTTAATATTAAACTTTAATACAATTTAAAGTTTAATGAAATAGTGTTTTATATACACAATATAGTTATTTAATATTTTTAGAACTGGAATTTTAGAAGTTACGATATCATGGAAATTCCCAAATAATATGAAAAGTAGAAGAGATTTCAATATTCTTTTCACGATAAATTAACATTAGGTTAGCCTCTTCTCATCTTCCCTTTTATCTAAGACACGGTTTTTATAGCAAATCATGCTTTAGCCATTAACCACGCTGTGAACAATTTACTACACTGGTTATGTAATATGTCTTTTTTCTGCAACATGTACATTTAAACATCACATACATACAACAAGTATGCCATTGTTAAATATCACAGTAATCTACAGTATTGTACTGCAAATAAGAGGACTAAACAGCGACTTAATCTTTCATTCTGAGTGATTATTGATTTTCAGCACTTTCAAACAACAATAACAACAACTCTCAACTACTCAGTTAGCATCTCACAGTCAGATTGACAAAACAAAGTTAACAAAGCAGACCAACTATGGCGCTTAGCCAACAATAGTACAAATTGCTGTATATAATAATATTAAAGCTATTCATGCTGACATTGTCTATTTAAAAAGAATTATGTGATTTATATATTTTATTATTAATATAAATGCCACCAATAGGACAATGCAACACAAATACACTGAATTTCAATAAAAATATGTCTTAACATAATTTTATTAAATTCATTTCACATTTATTTTGCAAGGCTATTTTTTTACATTGCAAATCACTTGTTAGTAACAAGATGCTTAAAGTTTCTAACAGTTGGTAAACAAATGCAGCTTTATTGGTAAACTTTTTAGCTTTATTGACCAACTATTTTTTGAGGTACAGCCGCATCAGAGTTTTTTTTTTTTTTACATTTTGTGAGGTATCGTAATTTGTAATATTTCTCCGCATATCTGAGTTCTTCTTTTAATAAAATTTTGACTCATGTGATTTTTGTTTATTCAAATGAATGTTAAAAAAGACATGTGACCTTTTTCATAATCAAGGTGTAACTGACAATTTTATGTACTAAGGTTGTCTAGTAAAAAAAGTCAATGTACGGTAATAATTCAGAAAGTTTAATGTAGAAATACTCACCCTCCAGTCTCTAGGAAACATGGCGTCCATCAATCTGGCAAAATTGGTCACAGAGCACTGAAAAGAAAGCTGCTGGACAACAACATCACACAGGATGTTGGAAGTATCCGATGGGCAGATGTCCATGTCCCCAGCGAAGGGTGAGATGGTGAGGGTGGGCGAGTAGTCCTCAAAGGGCTGGATGTTGGAAAATCCTCCATCTACATAGCGCTGGATACAGAACAAATGTGGGTTTGGAGGCGAATGATGAATTATTAAAGATTCTGGACGCGTCACTCACCTCACCACGGTATTCTGGTGGGATCACACCGCAGTACACAGGAAGAAAACAGCTACACAAAAGTGACTGAAAGCAGAAACCCATCACTCAGCAGACGAATATTGTGTCGAGACGTATATTGTGGAATATTGTGCTGGTGATGCTGCTCTTACTTTTACAAGATCATCTTTGGAATGAAATTCAGACACTAGAACATTCTTTCCATCAGAGATTCGAGTCATGGAGACATACAGACGTCCGCTGGCCAGAGTGTGGGCATTATCAGGGAGAAGCTGCTGAAGTGTGACCTCCAGCCACCTGAAAATGTCCACCGTGGGATTCAGGAGACCCAGAGGATGCTGGTTGACAAATCTTGCAAATTCCAAAAACTGGTCCCGGACACGTCCTGTAAGAAGCAGAGCACGCTTCAGTGTGTCTAATGAGCCTCACGAGAAGCGACTAGTTTAAACGTATGGATGTTACCAAGATTCGACCCACAAACGACGGCGGCAGCAACCAGAGAACCAGCCGATGCTCCATAAATTCTCGGAGCACCTCTCAGGATCCAGGCGCCGTTGTCTAGAAGACTCTGAGCCGCACCAAGCTGATACGTTGCCAGAAATCCAGAACCACAAAAAGACACAGAGAGGTTGTCTTTTTTAGACAGAATGCTTAACGGCGACGACATGATGTCTGCTGCTGGATTAACCTGAATGATCACCGTGTTATGAACTCAAACTTATAAAGCTTCTCCACAGTCACACAACATGAATGATCAAGAGAAGCTCATTCCGTCTCTAATCGATTATTCCAGCTTAATATCCCATTCTGTCTTGAGAACTGTTACATGAACATCATCTATTGAAAACCTTGTTTGGCAAATAATCCGGTGGCAAACACATGATTGAATTTTTCTTTTATCTAAAGGTCATTTCCCCCTTGTTCTCGGTATTTAAAAATGTAGTTTGAGAGATGCAAATTGAGGTTGACTTTTAACCCTACTCTGAATGTTAAGAAAATATTTACTAATGTGTCTCTGTGCAGAGTTTGCATGTTCGTCCCATGTTTCTGTGTGTTTCCTCTGGGTCTTCGGTTGAAATGGCATTGGAAAATTGCCCATAAGTATAGAAGTGTGTGTGTGTGTAGTCCATTCTGCAAACTGTCCTTCTTGTACCTACCGCAAATTAAACACTAAGTGTTGTTCTGTGACTGTAAATGTCGAGAATATTCCTGTACCAGAGAGTTGAGGTAGGATATTTTTCAGCTAATTCATCAAGACTTTTACTACCAAAATGGAAATAAAGTATCATAAATAACATTATTATTATTATTATTATTATTATTATTATTATTCTTAATATATTATATTTAATGTTTTGATTAATATAAACCAAACAGGGTGTGCTATCATGGATGTAGCTATGAAGCTGCAGGGTTTTTTTTCAGGAAAAGGAAGCCTTTCGATTTTAAACCTTGACAAGACCAAAATTATTTGCACCTTGTGCAATGTCTCAAGTACCACTTAAACACAAATCATTCCTTAGCTAATGAGGTTCTTAATGAATAAAATGTATGTATATACAGCACAATAGCACAGTGGGTAGAGCTGTCGTATCATAGCAAGTCGGTTCCATGACTTGAGGTGTGATAAGAACAAAAATGTTGCACCGATCTACCACAGCCAAAGTAAAGCTTTACTGTATGTATCAGCTCAAAGCATAATCAAAAATGAAATTTAAAAGATGCAGCAAGTGCTTTGCAAAATTAGTGATTTTAGCACTGAACTGTCACAGATTTATCCACAACAAATACTTTTAAAATCATGTTTGTACAGTCATACAATTATTTATGGAGTAATGGATTTTCACGATGAAACCAAGAAGAATGTTGGAGTTTCCTCTGATAAACAAACAAATGTGTTTCTTATTTAAGCTGGGATAAGGTCATGGGATAGGTGATACGCTGAAGTTGCAATCAGAACTGGGGCTGATTGTGGCAGGGGAGGACTGGGGAAAAAATTCCAGAGTGTCTTCTCTGAAGTCCGGAGACGATGGACTGTCAAGACCCTCCACACGGTCTGACCTGCCATGCATTATTTCCTCGGGGGTCTTCAGAAATCTGGAGTAGAGAATTTTAAAGAATTACATTGTCAGAGAGAGCAGATAAACTAAAAGAAATAGTTATTATTTTAGTTTTCTGCATTTATTAAATTACTAAATAGTTATTTAGTTTTAGATTTAATTTTGTTTTATTAAAATAAAGGCATGTTTATTCATTCATTGATTTGTTCATTCATTCATTCAAATTATTGGAAGAACGAAAGAACGTGGGAAACCATGGTGGATCTTTGTGGATAGGCAAAATCAGAGAGTGTGCGCCCTCTTGTGCTTTGCTGAACAACTGAACAGTCTTAACATTAACATTTCTCCCTTATTCAGACTAATAGGGTATCAGTAATTAAAATGTAATAATATGAAAAATGTGTGAATAAAAAAACAAGTTGTTCAATGGAGGCAACTTCAACTAGTTTGGTGTTAACGTTGCATTTGTTTTGTGCAACTTGTAAACTATTAAATGTGCAAAATTCATGTTTTAAACAGTTAAAATAATTAAAGATGAACATCACAGCTAAACGAAACAAATCCACTTTCTAATGATTAACAAAACATTTTCTTTCTAACTCATTTAGCTTTGATGTCTATAGCTCAATTAACTTTCCTGCAAGTTCAATTACAATTCTGCTTCCTCACTTACGTAGCTTTCCTAATAGCTCACTTAGTTCTCCTACTAACACAGCTTTCCTATTAGCTCACGTAGCTTTCCTGGTAGCTCACTTCACATTCCTCCTAGCTTGTTTAGCATTCCTGATAGCTCACTTAGCTTTTCTGCTAGTACACTTAGCATCCCTGCTCTTAGCTATCCTTCTAACTCACAAAACTCACTCCTCTTTCTTGCTAGCTCACTTAGCTTTCCTGCTACCTCACATAGTTTCTAGCCAGCTTGTTAGCTTACCTGCTAACTAACTTAGTTTAACATCTGATTCCTTAGCTTTAACCATTAGCCATTTTGAAGCTTGCGTTGACTAAAAAAATGCTGAATGCACAATATTCTTCATCAACTTACCGGAAAAGTAATCTTTGTCCGGTCTCTTTCTTGATAATATTGAGTTTGTAGTAATGTCTTAATGCTCTAGACATCTTCTCATACGTCATGTTGGACCTGTTCTGCATTGACAGTCAGATTCAGATATTTTTCCTCAAAGGGAAACTCTTCTCCTCTAACCTTGTGGTTGCCCCAGAGCCGCGCCAGTCCATTCGAATCCACCACCCTGAAGATCATGGCGTCTGGATCTTCCCAGCGTATGTAGTCTTCATATCTGCTGTCCGACAGCAGGTGATACACATAGTCCCATAAGAGTTTGCAGTCTAAAGAAAAGATGTTGAGCAGTTTAAAGCTATCTATCAGTGAATGTCTTCTTCCATTTCTTTTAGCATCATCTGTACCTGAGAGTTTTCCCATGGCCACCGAGGTGTGCAAGGTGTTTGCAGGATTATCATGTTTATTAGACAGGTTGAGTGGCTCATCTGGACCGTCCGGATTTACATTGTGTCCTGAATTGAGTGAAGACTGATGCCTAATGTCCTCAGGAAAATTCTCTAACAAATAAATACATAAAATAAACAAATAAAGCAAGTTCCAGTCCTGATAAAGAACACTTTTGAAGATTTGCCGGCAGAAACCGATCTCAGCATTAGTTTTAAGACAAAATGCCACATTGCATCTAAAGTGTGATGGCAGTTGTGGTCCAGTGGTAAGGAGTTGGACCTGCCACACAAGGATAGCTGGTTTGAATTTCACTCAGATGGGTTTCACATCTGAGTGTGCTTAAGTAAGACACTGACCCAACATTAAATTATATTTCATCTTTTTCCAAAAACATTTGATGTTTTTTTTTTATTTTTGCTTCCATTAAATGTAACAATCCTTCCATCCATTTCCTACCGCTTGCTCCATTGCTCTGGGTAAGAGATGGCGCCTATCTCACCTACTTTGGGCTTTATACACACTCTGGATTGGTGAACCATGTGCAGAGCAGAAGACACAGACACACATTCCCTCCTATAATCAATTTTTCAATGGCAATTCACCGGAATTGCATGTTTTTGTTCAAGCCACAATGCCCAGAAGAAAACCCACGCCAGTATAGTAATAAGATATAAATATAAAGTAATGCACATATAAAATAACACCCACACACACCAAGTAAAGGGAGTGAGATAGGGACCATTTTGAAATTGTGCTCTGCTTTTAACCTCTCCAAGTGGGTAAAATACCCAAGTAGGCACATACACACGGTGAAGTGAACACACACAAACCCGGAGCCGTGGCAGTTGTGAACCCCATGTGGGTTGTGAACCCCACAACATGAGTCCAAGTCTCCTACCATTGGACCACAACTCCCTTATATATAGGGAGAACATGCAAAATCCGCAGATAAAAGGCCCATCTGGCCTCAAACTCACACTTTGAGTCTAAAACGTGATTTAAATTGCTCTTTTGGTCATAGCCCGTAGTCTAAATACCGATTAACACAAGAGATTTTTCTTTTTTAACGACTTTTTAATGATTTCCCAATTCTGCATAGCAGTTTTGCATTGGTCTGGGAGTGAGAAAAGCGCTATTAAAATAAACCTGAACTTGAACTTAAAATGGGTCCTTCTTGCACTGAGATGACAATGCTAACCACTGCGCCACTATGCCACCCAAATATAATAATTAGGTTGCATTATTTTAAATTAAATACATTTGCATGTAGCGACATTAGCATTAGCAAATTATTTTGTTATTACCATGGGAATTTTTCAAGAACTACGAACATGCAGACAATGATGAATTACAGCAAATCCTTACCATCTACCGATGATGATTTCTCCTCTTCACATTGATGGTTGACAAATCTCTCACAACTCCCTGCAGCGAAGGTCAATGTAAACAAACAACATTATGAAACTTATAACTGCAGGCTACACCAAGCATTATTTTCGCAAAGGCGGTTCAATTTGCATAATAAAGGAAGTCTTGGCATTGGGGAACAGGTAAATCTTATTCAAGACACCTACTGGCAAGAACTTTAGTTCCTTACAACCAGGAAATCCCCTTCCACAGAAAGGACAAGGTATTAGTTAACACAGAAACCAGAAAAGTGTGATTCAAGTCGAGTTAAAGAAAGGCATTTTACATTCAAACAGAAGTGACACAAAACCAAATGTACTATGCTCTATTTTGATTGTTTGAAAAAATTGAGCAATCTCTAGTGCTTTTCTAACAAGCTCAAGCAAGTCAACCAATTCAACCTCCACTCTGGCTAATGCTCAAGAAGGAAGTACCACAACTTTCAATGTGGCAGGACATTCAGGAAAACCAAAACAAGGAAGAATCTTTCACAAGGAAGAAGCTTTGCAAACAATTGAAACATTCTCAGAATCAACCACCCAGTTTAAAAACACCACCAGTCACCTGCTGTCACATCTGACCCGGGCATCTGTTGTGACTGTGGCGCATAGGAGATTGATGAAGGGCGGAAGGAGGAGCATCTCCTCTGCTGCTTCACATGCTGGAGAAGTTCATACAGAACATCACCTGCTCAATAACGTGCAGAGTTGTCACAGGATGTCTAGAAAAAACATTGACCTAATGTATCAGTATCTGGTCCTCACTCACCGGAGCTGGGACATCGAACACGGAAATCTTCTTTTGTAAGAAGACAAAGTGCCTTTCCATTCATTTCAAATTTGTGTTTGTCTCCTCGCGACAGACAATATTCTTTGTGAGCCCAGCGAAGCCAGAGATTCACATCATCCTTGTTCCACAAGGAAGGATTGATCCCTAAAATAAAAGTTTAGTTTACTTGTGTGCATTTTACAACTCTATGCTTTGTAATAAACATACACAGCCTCCCAGGTAGACTGCACAGCTCATCTGGTCCAACGTAATTCATGAAAGGAAGTTTAGCTGGTGGGTTCGGCAAAGGTGATGAGAAAACTGCTGGTTTATTACAGTCCTTTGGTGAAAGGGGAAAGTAAAACTAAAACTATCATTGCCTTAAAAGGGAAGGAAATTGTTATGTTCATATAAAGTATGTCTTTATGAAACAATAATGCATAACAATGAGATAAAAGATTGGAAAAAAGTCAGGGAATCAAACTGCAAACATCTCTAATGACTAGATAAACATCACGCCATGACAGATTTGATGTAAAAATGTCATGGCGTCTGTTCATCAAATTAGAAGAAATTAGCGAGAATTATTAATAATTAGCGAGACATCAGAATAGTTGTTGGAATTGTTGTTTTCTTTTTAGCAAAGCAAGTCTGGTTTCACGCTGTAAAAGTGAAAGCAAATGCGAGTTTTTTGTTTTCAATTTGAATGCAACAAATACATTTATTTTATGCGAGAACACACAATTCAGATTGTATTGCCACATTTGATTTACTCGTATTTGAGTTTTACGTAAGTGCATTTACCTCACACTTACCTTTAATAAAGATGGAGTTGAGGTTGTGCCATTCATGCTCACGAACCACGTATGCTCGACAAACGTTTTAATTCAGTCGATTTCCATTATCACCAAAATAAGATTTCATAGACTCAAACAGATCCTGCCATTATTCTTGCACCGAACGCTCGTAATATTGTGAATCCTTCCGGGAAACGAAAACGAAAGAGCGGATCATCACAGGGAAGAGCTTCATTTCGCGCTCACTGAAAGCGCACAAACACTTCGTGTGTTTTTAAAGCGTTGTCTTATTAATCATAAATTACGAGCGATCGCAATCGTGTCAAGCACCGTGGAAATACTTATCAACATGAATGTGTCTAATTCGATACTAATCAAACAAGTGCGATTAAACAAACGTGTTTTGTTAAAGAACTTTGTGATATAAGATATTTACTTTTAGCGACGTACATACGCGGCTTGTAAAGGTGTCAAAATACGGTCGCAAGCGCGTCTGAACATGAATATTCAAAAAGTTAACAGAGCACAGAGGAACGTCCAGAGCTCTTGTACTGCAAACGTGCTCTTTAACTCGAAAGGTTTATTTATAGTGCATTGTTGTGAAGCCGAGTGCACACGCTGTTCTCGTGTTCAGATACACATGAATTTTGAAATTGTTCGGTCAAAGAGTTTGTTTCGACCGTAGCTGATAACATGCGATCATAAAAACTACATCTCCCATGACAGACGGGTCGCGCGTCGCACAATGACGTAAATTTTGGCGCGCAGAAGGAAAGCTCAACCTGGACCTGTTGTAGTTGTTAGCATTTCGTGGGCAAGAGAACGTCTTCTAGAATTCCTGTAAGTTATCGATATACCTCATGCGTTCACTTGGTTTTGGTCATGCATTTTTTTAATGTGGATAAAACGCTCCGCCAAAAAATAAATGTCTAGTTTGGCTTAATGCATCTTTTTTACGTTTTATGTTTTACCTTTTTTTTTTTTTTTTTTCAAATTGCATAGAAAAACGCAATGCAGAGAATCAGTCGATTGAAGCGGGAGCTTTTACTCCTGAGTGCTGAACCTCCGCCTGGGGTCTCCTGTTGGCAAGTGGAGGGTCGTATGGATGAACTACAGGCTCGTGAGTTTGAATTTCAATTGCACAATAAACTTTGTGTTCATTTTTTTTCTATGAACTTCAATAATAATTGTTCTGTTTCATTACTAAAAGAGATCGTTGGATGTTCAAGCACTCCCTATGAGGGCGGCGTGTTTACACTGGAAATCAAGATTCCTGAGAGGTAGGAAGAGAAATCTACATCATGCGGATGAACCGTTTTGATTAAATAATGGAGTTCAAAATCCCGAAATTGTAATTAATAAGCTTCGTTTGTAAAAAAAAAAAAAAAAAAAAAACGAAGATGCGTTGTTGCATTTTCAAGACTCAATTTTGGGAGGTTGCCTTTCCAATTTTGAAACTTATGCAAAAAAGGATGCGTTTGATATGTGGTTAACTGTTTATAGGAGTATGTTTTAGGCTGCTTTCACACCTGTAGTTCGGTTCATTTGGTCCGGACCAAGGACTATAATGATATTGTTCCATTTCTCTGGAACATTCTCGCATTTTAGTCCCTTTCACACCACACTTTTTGCTCTCATCCCATCCGAACCAAAATTCAGTCATGTGACAACATTCACGTCACTCATTGGCCAGATGTGTCCTTTTAATATTTCCTATACTGATTTTCAACTAATCAGAATTGCGGGTAAATTCCATAAGTAAAGCAAACAGACACAATGCCGTTATTTAGTCTGGAGAGACGACTGCGCAGGTTTTGTGCCTATATTAAACTAGAACTATCGTGTTGTATTGATCGCTTGAGAAAAACGTTTATTATATACACACATTTATATTTCGAGAGTGTAGCGCGGTTGCGACTGCAAAAAAATATTTGAATGCTGCACGCAGCGAAGACTCTCCTCACTTCACTTCAGGACAAAGCGTGATACAGACATTTACCGGGGTTATTCAAAATGGGGAGCGGAATTTAGTCATAATGCGCAGTCGTTTTTGCATTTGGTGCGGTTCAAGCTCAAGCGGTCCGATTAAAAATAAGTCCTGTTTTCTCTAAAGTTAGTGAAATCATATGTGTATAAAAGAACAGAATAGTATTTGTATAATAAGAATAATCTTGTGTAGTTGTGGCCTTGGAACCAAAAGGTCATAGGTTTGAATCCCTGTGTGTGTGTGTGTGTGTGCGCGTGTTCACTTTTTGTGGGTGAAGTGCAAGAAATGATTAATTTGCCTTAGTTTG
Source organism: Paedocypris micromegethes (assembly GCA_028031935.1). NCBI lineage: Eukaryota > Metazoa > Chordata > Actinopteri > Cypriniformes > Paedocypris > Paedocypris micromegethes. The sequence continues at coordinate 8,348,907 of CM051495.1, forward strand.
GAATGGTTAGGGGTTCATTTTAAAGTGATGTCAAGATGTCTTTTTACACAAGCTAGTTTAAATATATCACAGATCTCTTCATATAAATCACACATACTGATGTTGCGATTACCTTTGTGTTAGTTTACGTCATCTGATGTTTACAGGTATCCCTTTGAGCCACCGAAGATGTGTTTTTTGACGCCGATCTATCACCCCAACATTGATAATGCCGGACGCATTTGCCTCGATGCTCTGAAACTTCCACCGAAGGTAAAATGACTGAAACAATTCCTCTTTATAGATTATTCAGAAGATTATTCAGAAAGGTTGTGTGTGTTCACAACAGTGTGTATGTGTACTTTAATATGCACTTTCACAATTGGATGCGAGAGCACAAAATCCAAATATGATTCAAAACGATCCTTTCGATGTTTTTTTTTTTCCTTTAATTTTTATTGCTATCTTCTACCTTTCCATTTTCTTTCCTTGACTTTTTTACTTCACTATTTCGTTCTATCTATTTATCTGTTTCCAATGCCTTTAGCTTTGTTCTTCCCTCTTCTTTTCTTACCATGTTTTAAAATTAGCCATGTAAGTTTTGCTTTTGTTGTATAGCAAAATGGGACATTTTGAATTGTGTATTTTAATAAAATTTGTAATATAACACGTTTGTTCGTTTCCTCTGTAAGGGGGCATGGAGACCCTCGCTCAATATTTCAACAGTGCTCACATCAATTCAGTTACTTATGGCTGAACCGAACCCAGACGACCCACTCATGGCTGATATTGTAAGTGTAGATTTTATGTCATTGGATTTTTAATTGAATTGAAAAGTAAAAAAAAAAAGTTACATGAATGTTCTACTTTTTATACTTATGTATTACAATGTTCTTCTTTGATTGTTTTTCTTTTTTGAGACAGTTAAAAAATTAAAAACGCCTTACAAATGCTCAGAACTTGAACTTGATTTGAAACAGAAAAGTAATTAATTCACAAAACTTTAATCTTAAATATAGTAATTCTTTGTCTGTGTTCCAGTCTTACGAATTTAAACACAACAAACCACTGTATTTAGCTAAAGCGAAGAAATGCACAGCTGAACATGCCACCCAAAAAAACAAGGTGAGGAAGGTTTTTTATAAAGCCGCGTGTGTGTGTGTGTGTGTGTGTGTGTGTTCTCCTCTGTGATTGGTTGACCATTTTTCCAGTGTGTGTCATGCCTGAAGGCCTTTAGTTTCTGTGGCTCCAGCTCCCCGTGACTTAGAAATAAAAAAAGTAGTTAAAATAACGTATGGGTAAGGTTAGTTTGTGAAATGTTAAACTAATTCAAAACACATGGGGGCGCTGTTGATTTTTAAATAGAAGTGCACTGTGTTTTACAGGGTGCGGAGACTTCTGAGAATAAGAAAACCGGACAAAAGAGAGACGCACTTACTGCACAAGAGAATCTGGAGATGCCCAAGAGAATGTGTTTGTAGTAAATAATTCTTGATTTCACTCATAAGATTTTTTTTATTGTTAATTTAAATAAAGGACTAAAATGAGATGTCTGCAATTAACTGAATTTATATATATATAATCCTCAACACACACATTTATGAAACTAATAACTTTATTAAATCATTCTTTTATCACATGTATACAGAAATAAGAAAATATTTACATCCAGAATAGTGTGTTGTACAAAGTCCTTACATTTTCAATATAAAAATGACATTTTTTTAATATACATTTAATATAAAAAGTACAGAAATTAATTATTATATAAAAAAGATATAGCATGCTAGATCAGAGGTAGTTATATTTTACAAAACTTTAGCTAGCCTATTTTACAGTCTTTAACAAACAAAACCAAGCCCCTTTTTTTTTTTTTTTTGTGAAACACTTGGTTATTATTTAATTATTTAAGTTCGGCTTTTTCAGATGAGTTCACATTTTGCCCTTTCTCAATACAGCATACTACTATTAAGCCTCTGTCTTTTTCTCATCGAACAAACATGAAAGACTTTAAATGGAGCCGGTCATGCAACATAAGCAAATCTCATCTTTTGCACCATAAATAGTTTTTAACAAAACGACCAATTTTAGGTTTTGGCCTGCAGGACACTTCTGTAATTTCTTTAATTTATTGTAGTTTCTTGAATAATAATATTTGCATTATTGTAATTTCGGATTGGTGTTGAATTTTGAGTTGTGTTGCGCATAAAGCATCAAATAAATACATAAAAGGATAGTTTCTGCTGTGTTGGTTCTGTCTCGTCATCTCTACAACGGTGGTGATGGTGAAGTCTACACATCTGCATTAGCTTAGACTGTCAAAAATCATGACCCGTTAATGCCAAGGGTTCAAAACACTCAAATCGATGTATTTACACCCAAGAGCATCAAGTTTGCTTGGCTTTTTTTTTTTTTTTGTCTTTTTTGTTTTCACATACTATTTTACAATGTACATCGGTATTAACCACCTTCCATATTTTTGTTGGAGGCGCAAGCAACTGATGACTTCAACAAGATGCAGCTATCGTATACATACACACACACACACACACTGAACACAAACATTTAAGTACATGGAATATGAGCTTGTTGTTGAAACGTTTTCACATTGAAACGCTTAGAAAGCTACCATTCGCCTCATTTCAACAAAATTCCCTCTATAAAAAGCTTTGAGCCGGTCAGGAAGATTTTTCTTACTCGCTACAAACAAGAATTGTGTTTAACATAAAGCTGTTAAAATAAATGGCTTTGTGGCATGAAGAGAATCTTTAACTCGCTAATCCTTTTTAAAATTGCATGGTTCTTTTCCATTGTCCACTGTGTTTTGTGGCACCACTGGATTTCGAGTGTTATACTAGTGATGCATTTGATGGTACGTTGACCTAAGAATATTTATATTAGCCTAATTTGAGTTTCCAAGTACGCAGTACCATGCTGAAATATTCTCAAAAGTTTTTGTCTTACAGCTTTTGAAATGTGTTCTTTAATTCCAGGAATAGTCCATTTAAAGGTTGTTCGTTCAAAAGGAAGCTCCATATTGCCTTTAAAACATTGTTTTGTTCCAAGTTCAGAGTTCATAGACCAGAGCATGATTAATTTGATATATAAGTAAAATATTAAGACTGGGATGGATGAAGTGACACTGCCAAGAAGAAGGATGCTCCCACGTGGCTGTCCTGTTCACCGCTCTGAAAATATTCCTGCTCTCTTGCAAGTTCTGCCCTTGTCAACTGATTCTCGCTGACGTTCTCTCTCACCGCTGAGGGTTTCGTTTGGAGTTTGCATGGGATTAACGGTACCGACGGTGGGCCGGAGAACCGGGAGATTGTTTCTGGAGCCGACGCCAGCGAACTCTCAAACACCGCCTCAGCATCCGCAGCACACGACACCAAGGCTTGAGTGGAATCGAAGGAACTCTTCTCGGTGTCAATGGAGACGAAGGAGTCTAGGCTATGCTGGTGATGAAGGTGAGTCTTGCTCAATAGTAGACGCACGTCTTCACGGAAGTGAGGGTTGAAGAGCAGGTACAGCAACGGGTTGATGCTAGCAGGCAGAGGCAGGAGCACCAGGACCACTGATTTGACCACTTCCTCGCTCACAGGAAAGAGTCCCAGAAGAGAGGAGAAGGTGAGGAACGCCACTGGACAGTAGAGCAGGCAGTTGGTGAAGATGAGCCAAGCCACGTGCTTAATCATCACGCAATCCCAAATGCTGTCAAAGTCGCCTTTTATTAAATCCCAGTACAGCTTGATGTAAGTTCCAGTGATCACGAGGAAGCACAGGGAATTCATCATGATCAGAGCTACCATGAATCCCAACGTGGAAGGCTTGCCATCTGGCAGCGGCGACGGCATACAGAGTGGAGTTGCCTCGTACTCGCCCACTCCGATTAGCGGCAACACGGCGACCGTCAAAGACAGCATCAAGCACGCCACAGCAGCCAACCGCACGCTTCCCAGAGATGGAGACTTCCCGTAAGCACGGACGCATGATACGGACACACTGCATTGCACTGCGGCCAAGGTCAGAAAGAGTATGGAGCACTCGGAAGCCAACACTGACAGAAAGCCGGTTGCTTGGCATCCAGCCCCCATTTCCCACTGAGCGCCATGCAGGCCGAACTCCCCAAATGTCTGAGCGTCAACCAATGCCAGGGTGCCCGTGCAAAGGCCTGTCAGCAGGTTGGCTCCGCTGATGGCACCAATGATGAACTTAACCGGGGAGAGATAGCTGGGAGACGCAAAAACCGTCAAGAGCAGAAGACTGTTTCCTGTCAGCGAGACCAAAGAGATGAGCCACAAGCCGAGCCGCACTGCCCAGCTGTCGAACAGGTTATCACATGGCTTGAAAGGACCTAAATGGAGCCAAAAGCATCATTATCAGTAATGGACTATCGGTTGATTATTTCTTGACCTCAAATAGCCCTTACCTGGGATGGGGGTGCACTGTATGCTAGTTTGTAGCTTGGAGTCTTCAATCGCTAGCTGGAACTCCTCCAAGTCAAGGTCATCTGCATGGAAGCACAATTACAACATGAGTGAGCAAGTGAGAGAGAAAAAGGACTGTTGCTTACTCTTTGAGCATAACTCCTGCTATCTAAATGAGTAGCATAAATGCTAGCTCAATGCGCATTGTTGCTACTCGCTAAACCAGTATCGTTTATTGTAGCTCAATGTGCTATCCTGCTAGCTTAAGCTGTAGATGTATCTGCCAACACAGCCTGTAGCATTTCTCCTGTCTGAAACTGTGGCTGCTTGCTCGACCTTTAGCATAGCATTTTATCGACCGCTAGCTTAGTCGATAAAAGCATATAGAATAGAATAGAATGCCTTTACTGTCATTGTATCGCTAGGTTAATGTACAGACAACTGTTGCAAGTTGTCACCAATTCCAAGAAGACTTGAGTAAAAGTCGGAAAGTATCAAATTTTAAATTAGTTCAAGTAATTTACTTGCACTTAATTTAGGCTCCACAAGGAAGCAAGAAATGTGAAAAACAAGAAACTCTTTATTCAAGAGGTTCTAAAGTCCTAATATAAAAAAGAACTTCAGCACCTCAATGTTTCAAAAAAGCAGAACAAAATAGATAAATAAAAGAAACAAAAAATCTGTCTCAGTTAAACTAATTTGTTCAAAAAAGTACAACCGCTAATTCACGCTCATGTGAAGATGCCGATGTATCGCACACAATCACAATGCAACAAGTAATGGTGTTCATTCAAATGTAGTGAAGTAAAGACTACAAATACTAAATCAAAAAAGTAGTCAAGCAGAGAATAAAAGTGAAATAAGTAGTTAAAAATTTGCCAAAAATGTTCAAGTAAATTAGTAAGTCTATTTACTTAAGTACTTTATGTCATTGTAAAATACACAGCAAAATGATAACGTAAACAAAGATGTTTAAAAGTAAAATAAATCTATTGCAATGTGGGTCACTTAAAACAAAAAATTGTAATGTAAGTGTTTAACGCCGTCAGCAATATGAGTTTGAAGGTTTTATTTACTTGTTTACTCAAAGTTGTATTATTTACACTTGCTGTTGTGCTTACAGTTGTTGTCGTTATGAACTGGGAACAGGGACAGGGCCTTCTTCTGGAGCTCTTCCTCTTCACTGCCCATCTGCTCTTCCCATTGGCCATTGGCCTTGTAGCCACCGCAGGCTCCAAATGCACAGCACTGGTAGGCATACGGCATCTCTATAACCCTGTTGTATCAAAGGTGAAGGAGAAACAAGCAAAGCAAAAGCCAATAAAGCTTGAGTACTTTGGAAGGAATTTGTAGCAAGGGCTTGATCAGACTGGTTTTGATTTAGGTGTTTTAATATATTCAGCCGAAACAATGATTTGTCTCTTTCAGAATGAGTTGCTTTTAGGGGAATTACATTGCTTGAATTTTCTTGAGATGCAGATCAAAGGATCTAAAGCACTAGTGCATAAGCCTGCGATCTTGATGCTTTTCCAAAGCCCCGAGCTTCAGCACATGATATTTATAACAGCCTCATGTACGGAGAATATAGAAATCTATTGAAATAATCATTTTGCCTAGTGAACGTGTATCAAGCCAGAGATTTAATAAACAAGAAACCGTTTATTCAGACCAACGAACAGAATGTTCCTGGACTCACAAATTGTTCCAGATTTTCTTGAAACTAGCAATTCTGTTAACAACGAAACGCTTCTCGTAAAAGTCGTGCTATTTTGAAGGATTTGCATTAAATATAAACACTTGCCTTTTCTCTTTGTTAGTTTACCATACACATGTTCTGTGGGTTTTTGGCAGTGCAAAGAGTACCTGAAAACGATACTTGAGTAAAAGTACGAATGCCTCACTGTAAAAATTACTCCATTACAAGTCACCAATTCCTAGAAGACTTGAGTAAAATCCGTAAAGAATCTGAAAGTATTTTACTCGTACTGAAATTAGGCTAAAAAACACCAAGAAATGTGAGAAACTTTATTTATGAGGATTTATTATATAGAAATTAACAATTAACACCTCAATGTTTCAATATGGGAGAATGAAATAGATAAAAGAACAATCACAGGCTTTTTCACTGGCTTATAGCCATGTTGTTAATAAAACACCTGGAGTTTATCAAATCGCTAATTCATATTCACATGATTTAGCTCACAAATAGTTCCTTGAGTATCCTGCAGATGGCGATATTGCTTCATCTGCCTAAGAAATTAACCACGGTAGAAAAAGATGCCGACTTGTTACACACAATCACAATGTAACGAATAACAGTAAGTGTCTATTCAAATGTAGTGGAGTAACAAGTACAGATACTCAAAAATGTAATCAAGTAGAGTAAAAGTTGCTTATTTTTGTGATATTCACTACAAGTACAGTGTAGCCAGAAAACACTGAAGTAAAGTCAATTTACTCAAGCACTTTGTTGCACCACTGGTTTTTGGGACATTAATTAAATGTACCTTATATTGGGAAAGTCCTGCTCTCGGAAGGAATGAGAAAGGTCCTTGTTGCCTTTGAGTTTGAGATGAGTCAGGCTAGTTAGGCCGGCTAGCGGAAGACTGCTCAACTGATTCCCAACCAAGTCCCTGGGCGAAGAAAGACAAGGCAGATTTGTAGAAACCCAGAACAATGTGTTGACAAACCTTTATGGATCTTTTAGGCATAAGTACGCATCTTGGTTAGTACACACATTTTTTCTGAATATTGCGGGTTCAATATTTAATAGCTGCTTCAGAACATGTTATGAGTCTTTCAGATGGCGCTTTCACTAGCGTCGTACTCCTGCACTGTTTCCTTCTTACTGGGGAACAGATGTTTTGTTTCACTTTGAGATGATTTTTCTTTGTCTCAGCGTTACTGAGACGATTGAGGTGGGTTTCGTTGACGTTTGGGCGTGGTCGATCGTACACAGCTCCCGGTTATAACATGCAGTTTCAATTTGCATACTTTAGCGACAATGTTTGATGTATATGGCGTATCAGTTTTCCTTTACTTTCCTTGGTAGATAAAGTTATTAGTAGATGGACGAAATTCAACAAAGAGAGAGAGGGTGTGTGTGTGTGTGTGTGTGTGTGTGTGTGTGTGTGTGTGTACTGGAATTTAGGTCAAATTCGGCCCCATAAAAAGGTTTTTATACTAAAGTGGAGCCTTATTGTTATTTTGTATTGTTTTTTTTTTTTAGCACATTTCATTGCAGTGTGTTCTTTTTTAATATATTTACCTTTCTTTTACATTTTTGTACTTTTGCACATTTTTATATATTCTCTTATAATTGTTGTTATTTATCTGTCAAACATATGGGCATGAGTAGAACAATGCGATTCTCTGTACGTCCAGTACGTATAGCAGAGTTGACTTTCTCTATAAAACTGACTTTCTCTGACTTAAGGACATTTGTGGCATACGCGCGTGTGCGTGTGTGTGTGTGCGTGTGTGTGTGTGCGTGTGTGTGTGTGTGTGTGTCTATATGTGTGCATGTGCATACATTTATCATCACTACTTCACAGTGGAAGAAGCTTTATTTAAACCGACAAATTTTGACACAAAGGCATTGAACTCTGAACCCTGCTGAAAGCTGGAACATGTCAGTTTAGATAAAACTATACATGCTCAAGGTTCCCTTCAAACCGAGCTCTATTAAGAGCATGTGTGGCATGTTGTCGAGAACCACAGAAAACCATTATTGCTTGTTTTTACAAACCGAGTGATGAGTCAAACTGATTTCTGCTGCTAGTCGACGACTGGTCTCCGACATATCGAGAGCTCACCGAGCCAAAAGCCAAGAACGTTCTTCATGTTCTTTCTCCAATTGTTTGCCTTTTTTGATTGTGGCTTGCCATTTCCACCTTGTTTATTAGTGAAGTTGTAGACAGGACTCGTTCACCACCTCGGCCTTGCTCATTCATTCATGTAAAGCTGCTTACGTTCAATCTGCAGTGACTGAGACGCTTGTCTCCACTGTGAGTACAAACTTTTCACGCTGAGCCAACTAAAGCATGTCACAGATGATAGAAACTCCAAAGTGTGAATCATGTCGTCATTTTGTTTGTACGAATAGAAACGTTATGCAAAGATGGAGATTATGAACACTTGCTTTCTCCGATGCCAAGAATCTGTTAATATTCATTGTCACAACTAATGACATGTCAGTTTGTTTTTCATACTTACAGTTTAACAAGAGACTGAAGTGAGGCAAAGGCATCGGGGTGAATAGCGCTGATCCTGTTCCAGCTCAAATCCCTGTAATGAAAGAGACATGTTTGGTGATGTACTGTGGCACACATTCTTGGGTTATTGCATTCTTGGATTCGTATTATCATTCCTTTAATTAACAATAAGAGTTTACAATAGATATTAACAACGTTTGACTGTGCATCAGTGTGTGTTTTTGTATTATATATGCAGTATTTCAATAAATATGAAAATGATTGTTATAGAATACTTTAGATCAGGGGTGTCAAACTCATTTCGCATAGCGGGCCACATACGACCTAAGGAGATGTCAGGCGGGCCGGACCATTAAAATTATACCATGCATTAAATATCAAAAATATCATGTATTTTCTTTGTTTTGGTGTAAAGAAGCACAAGAACATTAGGAACATATTGAATTTTAATGAACTATGCTTTTACAAAACGTGCTTTTACAAGAATTTCCTCATAATTCCTTACAAATGTGCAATTTACCTTTATCATTCACATTTAGGCATTGCAACTTATCCCACTGATTGTACAAAGGCACACAACTTAAATTGGTAATGAAAAATATAGTATTGCACTTGAGGCTTTTAAAGAACTGAATTTTAAACCACTTTATAAAATTTAAAATATAAAAAATATAAATTAAATCCCTGCATACACCTTACAAACTAAGGAGAGTGATATTAAATGTGCAATGAAAAAAGTCACATTCGTAAACTTCATAAAAGAAACAGTATTTAAGCCTTAAATACTGTTTGCATTTACACTTTATCTATCTTTCTCCGTTTGGAACATTTTGATTATGCTCCCTTAGCGGACAATCAATATATTGCAGCAAAAAAAAAATGTTTTTTTCTATTTTTTTCCAAACAATTCGGCGGGCCTGATCGAACCTACTTGCGGGCCGGTTCCGGCCAGCGGGCCGTATGTTTGACACCCCTGCTTTAGATGCTTTTGTGTAGTTTGGCCTCTAGGCGGAGCTATTGTGAGTGGGATTATTGATTAATTTAGATCCATGCAACAATACTTTACACATTACATTTTTTTTCAACACACGCTAAAGTGTCTTCAATGTGACAATTAAAATAATTTTTTGAAGTTATGAATACGCTTTAAAATATACATAATTAGATGCCCAAGCCCAGTGTTGGTAAGAATTTATATTATCACCATTGATTGATTACATTGATTTTTCTCAATCGCTAAGACACTAAATTCTATCGCCTGAACCAAATTCTCAATTGCTTGAACACACTGGTCAAATCAGTCAGTCTTTCGCAAAACCATAAATATTTTTCACCTGACATAGTACGTATTTCATGTATATATCTTTTTGTAACTTCATTTTCTCTGTTTGTAAAATTGAAAGAATGTACACAAGTGGCAAATGCACAAGATTTATTAATAAATTATTTTATTTATTTATTTATTATTATTTTATTTTATTTTTTTTTTCAAAAGTTTATTTGTAAATACGTGTAAAAAAGATTTCAGTTTTGACTTTGTAGAAGAGCACATGTCGATGTTTTAGAACATGGATTTCATCCACAGTGAACAATAAATTTCTTTCTCCAGCCTCCAGCGTTGTGTTTGGCATTTTTCTGCGTAGTGTTTAGTGACTGCTCACTAGTGCTTTTCATTCTGACTGACTTGAGACACAGTTTGGTTTTGTAAGAAGAGTGGTGTTTTGTGAACGTACAGTAGCTTGAATATTCGGGTTTGTGTTCAGAGTTTTGACAAAAAGAGAGCAGCATTCAAAAAATGCGTTTTAGCTATTGAGAAAAACTGTAATTATTCTGCCTTTTTCTTTTTACTGACCAGGTTCCACAATATCATATATAACTTATCTACTTTATGACCCCACAGAACGTTTATTTTAAGATTGTCCGACCTGATGAATAAAAAGAACAAATTGTTTGTTTATTATTTGTGAAATTGTTCAGTTACGGAACCATGGACGTGTCTTTGTTGAAGCAGAAAACAGATTCTATTTGTGATTTCACACACTTGGACTCATACAGATATAAACATGGATGTGTGTGTCCCTGAGGCGAAAGAGCAGCACTCACAGTGAGCGTAGAGAGCCGAGCTGTTGGAATGTGTTCATTTCAATCCGTTTGATCAGATTGTGCTGCAGGCCTCTGCCGAGTCAAAACAAAAAGCCTTGCCATCACTACATCACACAAAAGATGCCAACACTTCTCCTGCGCACATGTGCATGCTTGAAATGATGAAACTGATGAAGAGTCACAATAATGAGCGTAATTTGTCAAGCTTGTTAATTTTCGAGGGCTCCTCGAAGTTATCACTGATTTTGAATCAAAAACTTACATTTCTTGAAGAGAAACGCAGTGGTAGAAACTTGGCAGCTCTTCGATTTGATTGTAAGACAGCTCCCTGAACACACACACACACACACACACACAGGACACGCTTTACTAAATTGTACTCAGGAAAAAAAGGCAATGTAGTGGCAAAAAAAAAATAACTTTATATTCTGGCTTTTTAGAGAATGTTTCATGAATGCATATCATGTTACATTTCTGAATCACCCTTCCAACCAATCACAGAGCAGGACACACACACAGAGAGTGAGAGAGAGAGAGAGAGAGAGAGCGATAGATGGATGGATGGATATATAGATATAATGTTGTTTATGATATATGTTTAAATGTATCAAATACTGGTAAATTTACTATTAATTAATGCAATGTATATTACGAATATGTTAGTGTATTATTTCTACCAAATATCTTGGATTAGATTTTCATCAATCAGAAAAGTCTGGTACAAAAATCAAAAACTTTACCACAGTGTTTATGCAAGAATAAAAACTATAGGAAGAGAACAGCATGTTCTTTCCCTGGAGGTTTAATTCCTTTGCTGAAGTTACATAAAGCTTCACAGCTCTATCCTGAGTTTAATTGTCTGTCTGAAAAACTCCTAAAACCTGACTGAAATGGAACATGATGAAGTAAAAGGATATTTACACAATATAAAGATATTAAAATAACGTTAAAGGGCATTTAAAAACTGAAAGCCACTTTCCATCTGCCGCTTGTGATGAGTGACGTTTTCAGAAACTCTTGGAAAGTTTGCTTCATAAGGTCAGATTCTTAGAAATCATTTGGCTGTGAGCGTCAGGATTACGCCAGTGCGCTGCAGGTGTGGATGTGTGTGGAAACTCACAGGACTCTTAATTTAGGCAGCAGGTGGCAGAGATCGAATGGCAGGCCGCTCAGTCCGGCGCGGGTCAGCGTGCTGCGGGGAAATCACACACTCGGTAAACACTCCGCTACATGCACAGACAAATCAAGCAGTTCATATAATTGCACCCCGAATTAAGTCATTTTCAAAATAAGAAGCAATATTTAGTGTGAGTTACAGTAATTAACCATAATAATCATAAAGCTGGCCTCTTCTCATTGCTTGTTTAAAAAAAAATGGTATAATTCTACGCTTTAATGATAATTTTGGTAGATTTAATGTAAACCGGATTCTTATAATGAGTTCCAGTACATTTGTTCCTTTAAAGAAGTTTGCATGTTTTATCAACCAGCTTTAAAGAACTGCAACGATTTTGAGAAAAAAGTGAATTTTCCTTCCTTTTTCCAGTCACTTCAATTTGATTCTATATTAACTCTTTTTAAAACGTTAATATCGTATATATATATATATATATATATATATA
>CM051495.1:8361258-8431137 GCA_028031935.1 Paedocypris micromegethes
CACACACACACACACACACACACACACACACACACACACATACATATACACACGATGTGTGTACATTTACCTCAGAATATGTAATATTAATTATTAATTACAGTGTAATATTAATAATATTAGTGTCACCGGCTGAACTTCCCTCAGCTCATTTCCCTGCTAATGTCTTCAAGTGAAGACTGAAACGTTTTTCTTAAGCTTCTGCTGAGCACGTCTGTAGTCGTGCTCCAAAATACTTCATCTTGTGGGAGATCAGTAAAAGCATCTCTATTTTGTCAACGGTTATTCCATTGTCCCTGATGGTGGGAAGAACCACTCTGAGTCTCTTAAGTGAAACTGATCCGCAGTGAAATGAGGACATTTGATCTCAGACTCACAGAACTTGCAGGCTGCTGGTTCCTTTCAAATCTGGAAACTCTCGGATCTCAGTGGCCCCGTTCAAAGAGCTAAAACCAGATTAGATAACTCATTAGTGAGGACCTCTCTGCTAATGAAGATGTCGTCCAGCAAAAGCACAGGGTTGTCTACTATTACTTCCAGAGTGCTTATTAATCCACTTTATCTCGCATTCTGAAAGCAATCCGGAAAGCAGCTCTAGACTGAGGACTTCACAGAGGTAGAAAGTGACATCCCTTGCATTTTTAGGCCTTATCTGTGTCATTAGAGACAGATAAATAACATTTTGCTGGTGTCACAAAAGCATAAATCTTCTGTTCGGACATTTACGAGATTATAATTGAAACGTGCTGCTTTTTAGAGACAAATTACCGGTGAAATGTTTTCATTTCGTTAGAGGTTCTGCGGGAGGTGCGAGAGATTACAACATGCATCAAGATGACAGAGACGAGGATGGAAATTATACACATTCGCCAGTCGCTTCATCGGAAGCCGGCGCTTCTGTATAATAATATGGTTGATTAATTCACACAATTGCACACTTACAGTGTGTGTAACTTTGGCAGAAACTGAAACGCTGATCTGCCAACAAACTGAATCGGATTCTCATAGAAGTGACTGGAAAGGGAAGAAACAGACATGAGGGTTAGAACGCACTTCTTTTTACTCAAAGCTAGTTGGTTAAACATGTTACAACTGGATAAAATGGATCACAGCAAAGAATCACGTCCATAAAAAACCCAGTTAAAACTGATAAATCACCAAGGATGAGGTTTGTAAACAATGAGTCTGAAACAGGACTCACATGGTCTGGAGGAGCGGATTTCCCACAAATGCCCTTTCGGGAATGGCCTTGATATTGTTGTTGTGGAAGCCCCTTCATGCAGAGAGATAATGCGATAATGTCATTGTCCACATACTTCGCTAAAGTCCACTTTAAGATCAAGACTTACAACAACGAAGATCCGCTTTAGCGAAGCATCTGTTTTATATAGGCTGGAAATTGTCAGGCTGACGTGTGATTCAAAGTGGCCAAACTACTACCACAGCTTATAATTCATCATCATCTGCCATCACTTTGAATAAAATACACCAAAGTATATTTATAGCTCACGTTACCAGCAAATCGTAATCCCAAAATTCTAAACATTCTAAAATAATTACGCGTGCTTCATAAACACAGGCCTGGAAATCAGACTATCGTGAAGTTGAGGGGCATTTTATCTGGGGGAAAGTTTCAAATTCTGCACACATGTCAGCCATTTGGTGGCGTCGATTCGAATTTGCCCGTTGTAAACAGCCTTTATATCGTATAGAAACACCTGTCAGGGGGCGGCATCGACGGCACAAACATTTTGCGAAATTGGAGAAGGAAGGACTTAAGCGTTTATCTGTAAGCATCTGTTATTTTGCAGCGGATCTAAGCTTGAGAACGGCATTCTGAGGGCTAACTGGGATTTACAAGAAGCACAAGAGGCCAGGCCAGGCGGCGCACTTAAAAGACGGAGCAGTGACACATGCACACAAGGTGGGTTAGTCTCAGTTACTTACAGTTCCTGGAGCTTGGCTAGCGTGTGGATGGCCACGGGGAACTCTTGAAGGTCGTTGAAGTTCAGCTCTCTGGTGATATAAGTCAAGTCACTGAGTATTAGTTCGGAGGATAAAAGACGTTTCAGAAACACGTTTCAGATTGAAATGGGAGGGTTGTTTTTTTTAATGAGCTTCTTATTGCCCAAGATCACCTTTTGAACAACCTATCACACAATTTTAGACTAAATGCTTCGACAGTTTTATTTTCACTCTCACACGTGTCTAACTGGTTCCAATCAGAATCCCCACCGACGCGAGCAGATGTTTCCAGCTAAAGCGACGTGGTGACCTCTTTCTGCATACATTATTTGTGTTGTACGCATTTCATTAGCCTTCTAAGAAACCTGCGTCCAAAAACCTCGCAAAACACAGGCGGTTGCTAAGGGCGAATGGCCTTACAGGCAGGTGCAAGAACAATGTGTTTATGACCGCTGTTCACTTGTTGTTTTTCTTGGATCTCTCTGTTCTTTTCACTTCTCCAATGCTCTGGTTCTCATTGAGGTTTTTCATCAAATAATTATTGTGAAAATTGTATAATTGAACAGGAGCCTTTCATTTCCCATCAAGCCTTTCTTGTTCAGTAAAGGCAACAGAAAGTCACCTAAAGGTCCTGCATTTGAAAAGAAACACATGCTCTTATTTAAATATAAGTAATATTTTCTGTGTCTTATTGTTAAGAGTAATATTTCAAAACATGTTTGTGTTTTGTTCTTTCTTTTTTAGGTGGAAAGAAAAATGTCTGGCTTGTGTCCAAAGTGTTTGAAGTGTATTCAGTGGATAGGGGTGGACCAGTGTTGGCCCAAACCCAAAATGGGTGAAGCGCTTGCTTATTTCTTGACTGACTGACTCTCTCACTCTCTCTCTCTCTTTAGTGCGAGAAAGTGAAATTGACAGAGAGAGGGAGTGAATGAGAGAAAGTTACAGACAAAGAGAGAGTGAGAAAAAATTTGACATAGTGAGAGCTTCAGAGAAAACAATTGTGAGGGTGCAAAAAAGAGTGTGTTAGAGAGTAAACGAGACAGACAGTGAGAGAGAAAGAGAGAGAGAGAGAGAGAGAGAGAGAGAGAGAGAGAGAGAGTGTGTGTGTGTGTGTGTGTGTGAGAGAAAGAAAAAAGTGGAAGAAAGAGAGAGTGGAAGAGAGACAAAGAGGAAAAAGAGAGATTGAGAGTGTTCGAAAAAAGGTGAGAGAGGGTAAAGACAAAGATAATGTGTGTAAGAAGATATAAAGATAGTGAAAGAGATAGAAAGAGAGTGAAACATAGAGGAGAGTGTGTGTTTGTGTGTGTCTGTGTGTGTGTGTGTGTGTGTGTTTGTGTGCGTGTGTGTGTGTGCGCGCGAGAGAGAGAGAGAGAGAGAGAGAGAGAGAGAGAGAGAGAGAGAGAGAGAGAGACGAGGGAGAAAGTGTGTGTTAGAGAGAGAGGGAGAAAGAGAGAAAATTAGAAAGAATGAGAGATGGAGAGAGACAGAGAGAGATAGATAAATAGACCAATGTGAGAGTGTGTGAGAGAAAAGAAGTGTGTCAAAGGGAGAGAGAGAGAGAAAGATACAGTGAGAAAGTGTGTGTTAGAGAGCGTCAGAGAGCGTCAGAGAGGAAGAAATAGAAAGAAAGAAAGAATGACAGAGTGAGAGGTAGAAAGATAGAGCAGTGAGAGAGTGCGTGAGAGAGAGAGAGTACGAGAGAGATGTATATGTCTAAAAATGTCTAAAAGTTTGTCTCTTTTTAAGGGACAATCATTGTTTGTGTGGTTTGAAATAAGAATAATAAACGCCAACAACAGATTTTTTTTTTTCTTTTTAATTTACCGTATATACAGCATTTGAAACCGGTGGGTGAGCAGTGGACTGCAGTCTGCCATGTCTACATCCTGGTTGTGTTTACATCATCCGTCACTCATGTTTGGACTTTTTACTTTGATTTGGTTAAGAAAAGTAATGCATTTCATTTCCTGAGACGACCTCATTGTTTAGAACAGGAGCTGTCAGTTACCTTGATTTACCATTTGTAAAACCAGGCGTAAGTCTGTTTGAAAGCTAAATCAGCGGGCATCATCACAAAACAACACTGTGGTGACCAGTGGGTCCGATGGGCCGGAGTGTGGATTTAGGAATAATTACCGTAATGGGGATTACAGCACCATCAATAAAGCCCCGGTTGGAAATGCATAGGCAAGAAAAACGTTTTCATAAGCACTTTCATGCGAGGCAAATGGACTGTGACAGCTGGCATGATTTCTTACAGTGTGTCGAGTTACATGCACGAATCTCTGCTTCAGTAAGATTAGTGTGTTGCTTAGGCACCGTTACTGCCGTAATTAAAGTGTCATTTAATATGTAATATGACTTCATATTTCGCCGACCTGCGTATGGCGATAATTTTCAGAGATTAACTCGTCGAGCTGCAAGTCTTGTAGCTAGAGTTGCCCTTTCTCTTTCTGTAATTGTTAATTGTAGAAGTGATTCCCAATCCTTGTCTCGGATATTTTTAGACTGTTTGTCTGATCAACATCCGTTTTGTAGGTTTATTCAATGTCACAGCTGTCGAAGTTGAAACAACTCTTAAAATGTTTGGCGGATTCATTTGTGCAACTAAAATGTACCACAATGAGAATGTTAGTTGTTTAATTAAGAGAAATAAACACTCGTTCATGTTACTCATGAACACATCTGGTCGCACAATTCCGTTAATCGGCGGAAATTTTAATGAAAAAAAAAAACCTTTTGTTTGTAAACTTTAGAGCGGTCTCACTCTCTTCCGCTATCTATCTATCTATCTATCTATCTATCTATCTATCTATCTATCTATCTATCTATCTATCTATCTATCTATCTATCTATCTATCTATCCATCCATCCATCCATCCATCCATCCATCCATCCATCCATCCATCCATCTA
This sequence comes from Paedocypris micromegethes, assembly GCA_028031935.1. Classification (NCBI taxonomy): domain Eukaryota; kingdom Metazoa; phylum Chordata; class Actinopteri; order Cypriniformes; genus Paedocypris; species Paedocypris micromegethes. The sequence continues at coordinate 8,366,139 of CM051495.1, forward strand.
TCCATCTATTTATCTATCTATATCTGTCTCTTGCTCTCTTTTAACATTAAAATGTCCTGTCTTTGGACAAAACAAGATTTTTCTTATTTTTCTAAAATGCAAAAGTGCATTTTAAATGTGTTACTAATGTCATTAAAATCTAATAAAGAAACAATGCTAATGAATCAGAACAAATTTTTTAGACTTCACTAACTAACAGAATATTGACTGTTTCTGTTTGGGATACTACACAGTCTGTTTCACTTGTTATTGTTTAAAAAAGGCTTACAGCAAAAGAAAAAAAATATAAGTGTAAATTTACAATTAAATTGACAAGTAGAGACAACTAGACCAAACTAATTAACTCAACTTCACTATTCTAGTTTAGTGACCTGTCAAATATGATTTAGTTCAACTTTGTTTGCTTTTGCCTTTTTTTTTTTTTACAGTGTAGCTTCAGATTCAGATTTGTGGTTAAAATATGTAACTGTTGGAAAACTGTTGGAGCTTTCAAATAAATCTTTTTCGTCTCCTTGTTCTTCAGAGTTCAGCTTTAGTATGAAAATGTTTCTCTTTTTAAAATAAATCTTTCAAAAAAAAAGAACATGTCTGCAGCATTTCCAAGTGAGAGTTTGTGTGCAGAGTTCCTCAGTGCTTGTTCTCAAATGAAGTGTTCAGTTTAGTGTGTGCAATTCTCAAGGCTGAAATCCTTCTCGTAAAGAAGAAAACGTCATCTTTAGCACTTCAGCAGGCTGTTAAAAAGCAGGTGTGAACCTCTCGGTATCCTGGAGACCACCATGACTTTAGCATATGCTTATTTCTTTTAAGCCAAACGTACATAGCACGGCCTATGTAATGCCTTTCATACATTACATGAGGAAATATGTGTTGGCTTGGGTTCTTAGACTCCTTTCAAAATTTCTCATGAATTTTAATAGCGTTTTTCATGTATTTATTAGGCCTGTTTAACATTTGATTTCACTTTACTATGCTTAGTGTTGTATAAAAACGTCTATTGTCCTGAGTGATATTTGAAAATCCAAGTTAATATGCAACTGTATATACCTGTGTTTCGATTGATCATTTTGGATTTTCATATTTGTCTCAAAATTAAAGTTACAGTTCAGTGCTATTGTGATATTATATATGTCTATATAAAAGTTACTACTTTATATTAAAAACTACTTTGCACCTGAGTACTTACATTTTGATGAAGCAATTAAAAACCCCCACAATTCTCTGCATTTCCTACTATGTATGGTTGCACGCATGACATAAACATTTTTATTTGAATATGAGCATATTGGTTTTAGAGAGGCTGGGAAAGTGCAAAGAGAAGAACATTAAGGAACGGAAAGAAAAACATGTAAATAAAGTAAATTCTGGAATCAACAACTGTTATTGTTGTTGTTAATAATAATAATAATAATAAGACACAATTTACCAAAAGGTAATTTGTTTTTATAATTTAATGAAAGATAAAAGAAAAACCAAATCAGAGAACAGCCAAGCACAAATCATAGGCTTGTTGATTGTTTAAACAATGATTATGTTTATAGTGTATACAAAGGATAACAAGTGAATATTACTAGAGCATAGTGGGTTTGCAAGTAATTGCAGTTTACAGTTATTTATCTTCATAACGATTCAATAAAGATAAGGGAGCTAAACCCATGAAAATCAAATAAGACATCAGGGCTTGTTTGTGTTAAAGACAGGAAATGCTTTTTATCTACTTACAGAGTCTCGAGACTGTGCAGCCCCTCAAAACAGTTCTGTCCAAGGGTCCGAATCATGTTGTTATGAAGATGCCTAAACATGAAAACATTCATTATAATATTAAGCATGGGCTGCAAAACCGCAGAAATAACATCTGTTTGGCAATCCACAATGCTTTAAAACATGTAAACCGGAGGCACGGTTAATTCACTCTGTCATTTCACTGCTTTGTAATTAGATGAGTTTAGGATTCTTGCAGTGTTTGATTAAATCAAGGCACCGGTTACAACTTCCCAGTGTTTTCCCTGCTTAGTTGCTTATACTGATTAAATGCACAGGGTTGGCGTGATTACTATAGGCTGTTTGATGATGGATAAGTGTAAGAGTTCAGGGTTTGGGAGCTTCTTGATTATTCTTCTTACGGTAGTTGCCTACTGGGAAGGTTTAAGGTTAGAATAGTTGAAGTTTGAATATAAACAGAAGTGGACAAAGAAAATAAATCCAAAACTCAAGTAAAAACACTTTCTAAACAGAAGCCCCTGTGTACTTAAGTACTAACGTATGTTGTTCCCCCAGTTGAATATCTAAATAAATTATTATATATGTAAAACTTTATGTCTCTAAAGCAACCCACTAAACCTACTAAATTCACTGATTGTTGTATTAAGTGTGGGGGAAATGCATACTCTTCCATTCCATGGGAAATTCCATGGTTTATACATTGTATGTTGGTACAGTGACATTAAAGGCTTTCTATATGAAAAAAAAAACCCCAAGAATCAAATAACTAATATGGTATTCCTGATGAAGATTCACAAAATCCAAATCACCAGCCAGAGGCCAAGAGGCAATTCAAAAAAATTATCAGACAACTACAGCTTACCTCAAAATGACATTACGACTTTACATCACTACTATGAATGGCATTACATTAGTTTCTGTTTCAAAATTTCAGCAGAAATGAATTCTTGCTAAGCAAAGGATATTGGAAATTCCTGGAATTGCAAATAGATAGTGGAATTTTAGCAATAACGTGTATTTTAGATAATTTGCTTTAGAACAAAATCCTTTTAAATGTAAAGAATATAAGCATCCACAATACGATCTGCAGTACGATGCATGAAGTAAATCAAACCCCCAATACAAAAAAAAAATATTACCGTTTTTCATATCCTAAAAAATGACTATAAAGTACATTTTCTGAGTTAATGTACTTCACTACACCTGTGTTTGAGTAGATACGTACAGCACTACCAGGTTGGAGAGGTTCCTGAAAGCGTAGTCTGGGATGTGGGTGATACGGTTAAGGGCGAGTGTCATGGCCTGGAGTGAGGAGAGGTCATTGAGGGCGCTGACTGGGATCTCCGTCAGAGCATTGTCGTCCAGCCATAGGTGCCGCAGAGACGGCATACCTGACAGAGTTCTTGCTGGAACCTCCATAATCAGGTTTGCGTCTAGACGCCTATAGGTAGGAAGAGAAGCATTTTAGCTTTTTATCCTTCTATAAATGACACTCAAAAATGTACAAAGCACTAGTGGTCAAGCAGAGGCTTTACCGGGAATATGTAATTATATTTTCATGGCAAACCCACTCGACAACATTGAGAGAAAATTAGGTATAAAAAAGGGCAAGATCTAAGAGTTGGAAGCCATTATAGTTTAGGACTATCATTTATGCGGTGTTTTAATGTGCCTTTCCCCTGTGAAGGAGATGAATCACTGAAGGAAGCTTTAGAACCTGTGTCAACAAGTCCCCATAAATTAACCACCCTCCTTTAAAATATTCTCAATGTACTTTGCTAGCATTACTCTCTCTGATATTGAAGTCTGACCTGCCATGACTCCCAACGGTTAAATGTGATGAACTAAAAAGCAACAGTGGTATTTTTCTAGCTATTTTAGTTGCCACGACTTGACTCTGATTGCTGTCTGAAATGTTGGTGTTTCCTCTTTGGCTTAGTCTTTTCTGTTATTTCATACAACATGTTGCTTTGTAAGCAAGTTGCTTTGTTTGATTTACATTGTTTCATGTTGACCCAAAGGCCTTGCAGTGAAATTGAATCGATTGGATTCTAATTGTTGGACAGCAATCAAAGAAAGCAAGCTAAACGTAAAAGCTTTGGTGGACAATCACAAGCTGCTGGAAGTAATCGAAACAACGATGATTGGAATTCTTAAATTGAAGAAGTGACTGAAGCCCATCCATTTCTATGCACCACTGCAGTTCACGGACCTTGACATCTCCACAACTAAGATGAATGTCTTTCCTATGTCAACAAGTTGAGTCTTTGATCTTATGAATGTTGCCCCCTGGATTCAATGGATTGTTGGGTGCACTCAACCTGACTGCTCGGCGAGCCATGATGTATGATAGCTGGAGAGTAGACGGAGGTGGCCTCAAGCATTTCCTCTGCATTTTACCCCCATGACCTTCTGCTTTTTTTCATTTTGCACTGTCCTATCCCAACCTCTCCTCCGGCAGCATCAAACATGCAGTTGTCTACCACAAAACAATGTACCAAGAGAATCGATAAACACAAAACTATGAAATCACACAAGTTTTTCAGGTTTACTTGGATGCACGTTGAACATTGGAAGGGTGGCCTTGACTTCAAAGCCTGCTCTGCGTTGCTGTAGAAAGCATAGCCCAGAGACCTCAATTGGAAAATTTCATCACCAATCTTCTTTCCTGTCCCAACTCATCTTCCTTCTGTCTACATCGGGCGCCAGAGGACTTCAAACCTTATAGCCCCCCCAGTGGTTAACTGATCCCCATCTTATCATTACCCTAAATTACATGTTTGTTCTCAAGTAAATGCCTTTCTACTCTTGTGGGAACTTGGGATCGAGCATCCATTTGAATCACTGCATATTCTTTGTTATGGGGGATTGAAAGTAAGTGTAAGTTGGCTGGATGTGTGCCAGAGCTCTGCTTCCCTACAGGGAGGCCTGGACACAGTCTACGGCGTATGGAGCCTCTTCTGGAACCAGGCACGTCTTCCATGCGGAAAAATCTCCGTTGGTGGCAAAGGAATTCAATTTATATGCCATGACTCTAATGAAAACATCCTCATGAAGGTAGAAGGAAATGGGCGCAGGGATATTTACATGGAATCATTCATTTGGAAAAAAGCATGTGTGGCTCCACTCAAGGATGCCGACCGGCATTGGCTAACTAGAATAATTAAAAGGAATTGAGGAGTGGAAGTGAGTGGAGCAGATAGACAAGTCCGGATCTCAGGCAATATTTAGATGCTGACCTTTTCATGGGGAACCAGTTAGGAAGGGGGCATGATTCCCATTAGGAGGGAAACTTTGGACCAGAGGGAAGAGTAACTGATGGAAAATTGGTCTCTTCACAGCTCATTGAATCTCTCAGCGCTCTCTCAGGAGCCAGTGTGCAGTGTCTGCTTGTTTCCTCATGGGTTCCAGATGCTCCACAAACCCTGTAAAGGTGCCTCTATTTAAACTTTCCGAAATCGCATGTGACATAGTGACGTTTTACCTTGACAATAGTTGAAATATCGCAGATTTTTCAATTCCCTATAAAATTGTTCCCTATAAAATTCAAAATCATACAAAATCTGTTTATCTACTAGAGTCGGAGATAAAGAAAAACGCTTGCGCACTTTTCAAAAATGTAGCTTTTATATTGATGAGCATGCCATTTAAACAATAATGATTATTGTTCATTTAATACCATGTGCTTTTTTGTTTAATATTGTCTGCTTGCTTGCCGTGGATTTCACATGTTCCCTTGGACACAAATAAATGTTATTTTGTAAAATGCCTAAAGTCATTTTATAAATGTCCATGACAAAATAAATAAAAATGCCTATAAAAATTAAATAAAAATGCCTACAGTCATTTTACAAAATAAAAGTCCATGACAGTCCAATTTTTTCCTCAGATACTTACAGTGATAATAAATTGGGCAATTCCCATTGGTTTTCACTGGGTAGTCTCTCTAACTGGTTATTCTGCAACATTCTGCGAAATAAAAAAAATGGTAATACATTTAAAGTTAAGGAAGAGAGACGGATTAAATTAAAGGGAAAAAAGAGAGTTGGGAGAAGTGCTTGGGTGGGCGTCTTGGGTCACTAGATTGGCAAATAAAAGAAAGAACAAGGAAGTGGTAGAACAATGACATTGTGCTCTTTGAACAAATTAATTATTTCAACATGAGATCATGCGGCTACAGACTCGGGGGTTTCATTACAAGACAGACATCTTTATCATGTCTGATCAGTAGAAACCCCTGACATTTGACCATGCTCCCGAGAACCACCAGTGTTTGGAGCTATAAGCATGCTTTTGTGGACAGGATGCCCTTATCAAGGAAATCATGGTGCCACCATAGTCATTTTGAACCTAGACTTCAAATGTCCAGCAATCTTGATATGACGTTGTGAACAAGCCTCTATTCTTCAGTTAAATGCCACAAAGAATGTAATTTGCTCTGAGCTTTGTGTCTTTTGTTGAATTCTCCAAATTTGATTCTCGATTTTTGCTGTGCTGTTTTCAATAACTTGGTGGAGATTGGACACTCTGGGATGAATGCAAATATAATGCAGAAAGCTAAGATAACTCCAAAGGTTTCTTGTTGCACTGGTATGTTTGTTTAAATTATTAATTATTTAAAGGTATATATGGATTTTATTAAGTATTTTGTTAAGTTACTTATTGAGCATTTAAGTTACTTTTCAGACACAGTAATTAGAAAAGTATTTTAAATACAGTTTGATAAAGTAACTAGTAATTAGTAATGCATTACTTTTTAATGTAACTTACACAACACTGTTACTAAGCAACTTTTAATGAAGATTTAAATGAACATATTTTGGACCTTGTATCTAAGCTATTTTACTTTATCTAAGCTATTTTACTGCTTGTAATGACAATAAAGGCATTCTATTCAATTCTGTTCCTCGTTTTGAGGTGATTGTCCCTGCAAACAAATTTTTATAAAAGCATTGTAGACAGTTTCAAGTCTCTTGGTCGGTTTCTGTGTCGCAGAGCTAATCCAAATATTTCTAGGTGACACCAACTAGCTTGAGTATTTTGCAAAGTCATGTTCTATCATTATTCTATATCTATAGCTTGTACCAGTCTTAAACCAGTTAAATAAAATGTTAGTTTGGATGCATTTTTTCAAAACGTGGGTAGATTTCAGGTTTTTTAAAGCTAAAATTATTTATGCTAATTTCTTGGAATATTAAAATAAAAAAATATTAAAATAACTTTTAAAACAATTGATTCAACTTTTCCACATGGACATTAATTAAAACTCTCTTGTCTACTTACAGGACTTTAAGGTTGTAGAGGCCTTGGAGCGCAGGGCCCGGGATGTGTCTCAGCTGATTGCCAGAGAGTCTCCTGTGAAAAGACAAAAGCATCTTTGCTTAAATTGCAGTCCAGAATATTGATGACTTTAGCAGAGAAATGTGGAAAATCTGGAGAATTAATAAAGAGAAGTGCCCATGTGTGTGCTGAATGGAAAACAAAAGGGAGAGATCTCTTTGAATGCAAAAACCATGGCAACAGTGACATTAATCCTCTTTGGCTCTTTAACTAATACGTACTACTATATTTTCTCTCTCAACTTCTTTTTCTTATTGCATACCTGTGTATTAGTGTGGTCAAAGAAGTTGTTGCCAATTGAAAAAATTGATAAAGTGGTGGAGCATTTTAACTGTATGTATTTGACACGTGGCTTAACAGTATTGACACAAATCATATTAAATTTGTTTCTGAATAATGCTATTGAGGTCAATAGAATATTAGAATATTGCTCTTATTACGTTAGATATTAACCATCCTATTATGTTTGGGTCAAATTGACCCGTTTTCAAAAATGTAAAAATATTCTTAAAATACCTAAATGTATTTTTCCCTTTGAAACTTATCCTGCTTGTCTTATTCAGTGTAACTATCATATAAAAAATATAATGATTCAGTTCACGTATGTGTAACACCACGCTACATGTTCAACATACAAAGATACTGTGTGTATGTATGTGATGTGTGTGAAAGAGAATGTGTGAGACAGTAGTGTATTATGTCTCTTTATTGCAATGTTTAGAAAAAGTGTAGAAGTGAAAGAATACTAAACTTTTATTTTTAAACTTTTAAAACGGGTCAATTTGACCCGAACATTATAGGAGGGTGGGGGGGGGTGGCGGCACGGTGGCGCAGTGGTTACCGCTGTCGCCTCACAGCAAGATGGTTCCGTTTGACACTTGAGGTGTGTGTTCAAGGCCGGCCGGGGCCGTTCTGTGTGGAGTTTGCATGTTCTCCCCGTGCTTGCGTGGGTTTCCTCCGGGTTCTCCGGTTTCCTCCCACAGTCCAAAAAACATGCGCTTCAGGCTAATTGGAATTGGAAAATTGACCACATAGGTATGAGTGAGTGTGTGAATGTGTTTGTCTGTGTGTCCCGCTCTGCGAATGGTTGGCCACCAATCCAGAGTGTGTATCCTGCCTCCGGCCCTAAGATGCTGAGATAGGCGCCAGCTCCCCGCGACCCTGTAAAGGATGAAGCGGTAGAAGATGACTGATTATAGGAGGGTTAAACATGCCCACGTGGTCATGACAAATTCATAATCATAATAAATTGTAATTAATAGTAAAATAAGTAATGCTTTAACATATTTAGAAACTGTACAAGCTCAACTCTAATAGCTAGAATACATAATTGAACAATAATTACACAACCCTAGTTTTTTTTCTATAAAGTGTACTTAATGTGATTAATGAACGTATAATCGGCTGTATTATATGTCCATTCATCAGTTTCCCCATCAAATCCTTAACCATCTGTTCTAAATGATTTTGACTGAATTGTACATCTATCTCTCTGATTCCCATAAAAATCTCTAGATATTCAGAGAGAGAGAGAGAGAAAGAAAGAAAGAGAGAGAGAGTGAGAGAGAAAGAGAGAGTAAATATCAAGCAGCTGTGGTCTCACCCATCCGGACTAATCAATTTGTTTATCAAACAAATCACTTAATAAGCATTTCTGCCTGTTCTGTCCTGGGTGGCAGAGCTTGAGGAACCCGTATGAGGAGTTATGACAGGCCAAGCAGGACCACCCATACCTCCAATCCAAATAGCCTGACGCTTTACCTCAAAAATGCCGCGTCCTGCAGCACTAGTCTCGATCTTATGAAGCGATACAACCGAGAACCACAAAAGATGGAGTTAATGTGATGTCTGTGACAGCACCGGCAAAGCTTGTCGTAAACAGGCACAGTAATGGTGACAAGCCCAGAAGACAGGACGACAAAACCCAGATTACAGCCACTGAAAAGGTCTGACAGATCTTCACACGCTCCATTATTTGCTCACAAACACTGCAGTCTACACCACTGAGCCATGAAGTCTCTGAGGTTTTTAATGGCCAACACTTTAAGTCGTGCCAGACCACACTCCCCATCCCTCCACTCTTTTTCGGTTAAGGCCACTCTTTCACAAACTTTGTTTTGTGTCGGGTGAGCGAAAGGGGGAAACATGGAGTGAGCTGGAGAGCCTCGGGAAGGCAAAAATAAAAGTGTCAGATTTGGAGGCTGCGAGGCTTAGTGGTTCACTCCATGTAAATAGGCCGGTTTCACATGTGCGTCGGATGAGGTTTCAGGCACGTACCACAGCAAGCTGTTCTACTTAAAGCTTCTGCCAGCACTGCGGTCAGCTTTTATCCCCAGTTATAATTCAGCCATGTATCTAAACATTGAAACTTTTTGCTGTATATAAATTCTCACATTACAAACAACTCTAATGCTAATTTACCAAGCCACTTGGGTCCACATGTTGTATAATCTTCTGAGGAATATCTGGAATGGTGATAATTTTATTACGTGTCTTAGAACAATTTTAACCATTCAATATTTATCAAAGCAATATTCTATGTGAAAAGTAGCATGTAGTCGAAAATGTGTGAATGGGTGAAACAAGAGAACAGCACTATGGTACAAAGGCACATGGTGAGGACCAAAATCATTTAAGTAGAACATCCTGCCACAAATCAAAGTGTGAGATGGTCTGAAAAGCCATCCATTTTATTTATTCTTATTCTTTTTTAAAACTGTGGGGAAAGTGGAGACCCTGAGGAAACCCACGCAATAATGAAGAGAACATGTAAACTCCAGGAAGACTTAGTGTGCCACAAACTTGAGTCCCAGCTCAGTGCCAGGTAACTTTTGGTGGCACGTCAAATTCTGTTCATCCAATTGTTATTACTATACTTAGAAAAGAAGAATTGTCTATTAGCGAAACGTTGTGCAATGAGAATTACAATTTTGCATAAACTGAAGTTTCACACGATATGCAATAAAAACGCAAAGGTGATAAAAAGCAAAACATGTGTGGATATTTTAGACACAAGCAGCATCATTAGTTGCTGTATTGTGAGATTTTCAGTTCGAAGTGGACTAAATAATTAAAACTTCTCCCAGATGAAGTGTGAGCTGAGCTGTTTCGTGCTGCCACGTTGCCGCAGATGTTTGTTGGGATCAAGTGCCAGGACGCATTTAGTTGTCAAAAAAGCTTAATCACGAACTAACAGCTCCATTGATGCAGTTCCAGTCTGCTTTTAGAATCAATTCTTCAGAATCATGACCCTATAAAGTGCCAACCACGTGTTTATTGGGAGTAGTTTACGAGAATTGACTGCATCGTAGATAGAAACCAGCAGGCTGGTCATTGTTCTTAGACCACTGAAACTATGCTGATAACAAGCAGCATGAGTAAAAAAATTTGTGTGATGGCTGGTTGCCGTTACTTCCCCTGCAGCACATCTGTCTTCTGTTAGATGCCTCATTGGGGTCCAAAATACCGTTAAACTTTAATCATACATGTCTTTTTTTAATTCAGTTTTGCTCGTGGAGAGATAATTGCAGTTGAATTTGAGAGACAATTGTTAGCAGGGAAGGAAAACTGCTCAGGGAGAACTAGTTTCCTCAAAGTCGGAATCAGTGAAGAATGTAAAACGCTAATTGTGTAACATTGCAGGGACAAAACGCAGAAGAAAAACACTGCGGGATGACAATGCAGCACATTGTTAAACCATTCGCATGAAAATTCAGTGACTGCTGGACTTAGAACTAATTTTAAAACCATAACCGGGTCATTATTCGGTAACACGACTTCCTATGATATCGATTTCATAGCCCGATGGAAAATCTCTCCTTGACTAAATCATTTACGATTTAATCGAGAAATGGAAAAATGTCGTGACTGCACTTCCTTTGACTTTGAAAGTCACATTATTGCCAACTCCCTGAATGCTGCCGTTTAGAAAATGTCTTCATCATCACTATAAACCTTGACCTGGACAGAAGAAGATTGTGCACATTCCCTTTTGACTTGTCGTAAAAAAACAGATTGGTTTTATGGCATTTGCACAGATCCGTATCGCAGCGCTCCCGCTGTGTCCCATGTGGGCACTTGTGCGAAATGGAACATTAGAAAGACAATCTTTTGATATGTCTGCGCTGTCATTCAATGCTGATAAGAATAACTTGCAAGAGAGAGAGAGAATTTAAGACTGGCACCTCTCGCTGTGGGACTAATAAAGGATTTTTCAATTCAATTTCAATACCAATATGATTCAGCAAATCAGGGTTGATATCTACGAAGAAATGGATTACTGTGAGGACAATTGTGGTTCTGAAATGAATTCACGAGAGAATCAGACAACACGAGCCAAAAGACCATTCAGACAGTTAAATCAGATGAAACTCTTTTGATGCCGTGTTTTGGTTACAAAACGCAAATCCAAATAAGGGTAGCTCAGCTCACTGCGTAGAAAAGCCTCATGATTGGATACAATTCCATCTCCTTTTCTCCAGGTGGTTTTATCAGTGAAGATGAGACGAGAGTTTTCTGCGAGTGCAGAGCGTGGGTTTTCACGTAAGTGCTAAATATGTTTATCTTGACAGGCAGTGTTGCTGTGATAAAGCGACCACTGTCTGATTACGTACAATAACACGCAACTCTTTCATTTTAGAGCAAGACATTTTGATTTTTAAGATGTTACTGAAGTATTTTACTCTTTTTTTCTTTTAAGGTTTTTATTCTGGTTCGAGACTAAAAACACATGTTCAGGAGAATTGCAGTATTACTAATTACAAATTTGGTGTGAGTGAGAGTGTGATTGTGTGTCCCGCATCGAGGGTTTCTTGCTAAAGTGTCCAGCTTCCTGTGACCCAGAAATGTTTCAGGAACAAAAAAAATTGATGCTTTTGGCTTTGTAATTCTGCTTTTTCAATGGGACTTCATTTTTTTTTTTTTTTTTTTTGGAGAGATGTTTATAATTATGTAAGTACAAAGTAGTGACGGTGACACAATGTAATAGTTGTTGCCTCAAAGCAAGTATGGCCATTTGAGTTTTGAGGTCTGAGTTCAAGGCCCAGTCTGGGCTTCCTCCGGGTCTCTGGTTTCTTCCCAATATTCAAAAACATGGTGTAATTCAGGTGAATTGTATTTTCAATTCAAGGAAAAAAAGACTGGAAGAAAATTTTTTTGCCAAAATAGCTCAAATCTAATTTTATTAAACTTCACTTAGCTCAGTTATTAAACCAGTTGGTTATCAAATATAAATAAACAACTCCATATAACCTGAACCATCTTATACAGCAGAAGACATTTTAAGCAACAGCAAACCAAGTTGTGCCTTTTTTCATTTTCAGATTTTTTCATCCATCCTTTTCTGAACCACTTCCATTTCCATTTGGGCCTGAAGACAGGACACACCTTCTTGATCGGTGGCCCACCAATCACATAGCGAAACACACACACACACACACACACACACACATTTGCTCTCTCACTCTTTTCATCATAGGAGACAGTGGATATTTGAGTGTGCGCTTATGTTTTCGTAATCCAAGTAGATGTGAGTAACTCTTGCCTATTGAGCTTCACGAGTAGTCGTCTCATCTGTTCAGCAGAAGCTTCCTTTGGTGTGAAGTCTCATCTCACTGTGTGTGGTTCTCTTCATAACTGTCATTGTGTGTGTAGGTGTGTGTGTGTGTGTGTGTGTGTATGTGTGTGTGTGTGTGTTCATCTCATCTCCCCATTCACTTCACATTGATCTGACGACCATCACATTGGACAAGACATGTTACAAATTATACTTGACAGAGTCTGTGTATGCTTTATTACATACGTGTGTGTATTTTAGGCTAGTTTGATGGATATAGCAACGCGGGTTGAGTAATTTGCTCCATATGAGTGAGGCTGCTGGTTGGGTTTTGGTTTATTATGGCAGGACATAGCAAGCGAAAGCTTCCAGCACTCTGCGGTAGGTGACTCCAATGCAGTCACCTGTACTGACAGGCGTCGATCACGCATGATTCATTCACTTTTACATTTTCCAACAAGGGTTTAAATGAGCTTAAGCGCTAACCATTATTGCTAAGAAGAATGGTATTTGTAATGGAATTACGAATGGAAGCGAAACTCTTATACAGAAAGCAAAGATCTGAAAAAAGGAAAAGATTTATTCGACGCAAACTGTTTCTCGTTACCTAGATTTTTGTCGCAGCTGAAATGTAAACATCATTTTTTTGTGTGTGAAAATACACCAATTACATGTATAAACATACACCAAACAGATGTGGATTCCAAACATTGTCAAGATGTGATTTGTGTGTTTTTGCTGTGGTTTGTGTTTAGTAAATTCGTTGAGGAGCCCTATGTATTTCTTGGACAATTACACCGCCCCATCATTTAACTCCCCCTGTACCGTAAACTATGATGAACCAGTGATTTCTCCAATCTTAGCACAGTTCCACTACTGTTTGTGTCTTTATGAGGTTGTTTCGTCTGCATGCAGCCAAGTTTAAATATGTGATTATTATGCTCTCTAAAGAAAAAAAAGTGCATTTTTTTAAACCAAATTTCAAAGACTGACCGTAGTTCTATAAACTCATCCTGTCATTCAAATGTATCGTTTTTTCCAGCGATTTTGCCTTTAAACATTATCAGGTTTCCTTTCCATAAGTTTGAGTGTTTATGAAATGTTCTGTACTGTTCAGAACATCCAGAAATCCCTAACAGTTAGGGATGGGAGTATCGACTCTCTGGAATCAATACTTTGTTACCTGCTGGCCAATACTTTGGAGTCGGTACTTCAAGTATCGATCGATGCCACTTCTAATAAAAAACGTGCAATTAGTTTTCACTTCTGAGAGTTTTGGAACGCCCAGAGTTTTTGAGTGTCGAAAATTCTAAAAATAGGGTGATTATATGTAAAAACAGTAATACATTTTTTTCAATAAAAAATTAATGTACGATTATTAGTGTTTTCTTTGCCATCCACACTATATTTCTCAGATTATATATCTGATACGGATGGCTAGCAGGGCACGTTGTCACATGTGTAAAAGTGAGGCTTCGGGGTCATGGCCTGCTGCTTTTCAGTGTTGCTTCTCTGGCTTACAAATGGCCTAATCCACAGTGGGCACTCTGAGGGCCTCCGGGCCCCGAAGTACGCTCAAGGCCAAGTGTTCACACATGCACCACCAGTCAAAAGCCAGGACACACTTGACTGCAAGTATGTTTTGCTTTTAAACATGTTACCCAGTCTTCCTCAACACATCAACTTCTTGCCTATAAATTTATTTATTTAAACACGCAAATTGATCCCCCATCTTTCCTGTCGTTAAGCCTGCATGCATTTCCTGTGTGTCTAGTTAGCATCAACTAGAAAAAACGCCGGAGCTTTCCTCAAACTGCAAATCGCAATTAGTAGAGTAAACAACTGAAACATTTCAAGACGGTTCTAATACAGGCCGCGTTTCTGATTAATGGGCCTTCGCATGAGCACAGGGCAACAAAAAGAGGCAACAATGCAGCCATTAAACTCCATCAGTGAAGACTGGGCCCTTCCCGTGGGCTGCAGTGAGATGGATGTGTCTTTGGCCCTCTAATAGCTCAGCATCAGCTTGGAATAATAAAGAAACAGAGCAATCTGGGTAGAGTTTGTTTGGTTGATGACGAAGGAGCCATGAACTGTGATTTCAGCTGAGAGCCATTACGGAAATAGAATAAAAGGTGCGAGAGGGGGGCTGCCAATGGCCTTGGGTCTCACATGGGATGAGGGGGATTAGGAGACTTAAGAAATCAAGAGGATGGGTCCGAGATAGGAATTCACTGTGTTTAAGTGTTCAATTCTACCTACTTCTCAAAGTTGTGTTGATAATACTGTACTGGTACATTGAAGATATTTATTTTTTGAGGTGAACTAGATGTGGATTAAAAACCATCTATATTGTACTACCTGAATCATCTCATTATATTTAATGCAAATAAAATATGTATGAGTATGAAATAAAGTATGTAACAAACTTCGTATGAATAAAGAATTAAAGTAATGAAATAAAGTTTGAAAGCATAAAGCATACGTATGAAATTATGTATGTAACAAACTTTATATTTGAGTTTTACCGGTATAAAAGTATAATACTGAATATATTTTCTGAGACAGCCCTGTGCCAATCATTGGCGTTAAATTAATCATAGTTTCAGAATTTGTAGTCAGCATAACATCCATATCATTCATGCATTTTATTTATTTACATATGTATGTGTGTATGTATTTATTCATTTATTATTAGTATTACTATAAATCAGCAATTGATTTACAATTATTATTTTTATTCTTGTCTGCTCAATGCCTCAAATGAATGTCTATTTAATAGTTCTGAAATATAAATATACAGATGTTAAAAACGTGCTTCAAGCAAACTAATACAATGGTAAACTTAATAAAAGAACTAGTAAAAGGCTTTTTGAGCAATGAGCTAAATTGGTTCAAGCAGAACCTTAAAGCTTTTGTTTTTTTTTTTACTTTCGAACATTTTGTCCCTTTGAAAGGACACGTACAGGATATTCAAATGGTTTTCAAGCCAAGGAAAAACAAGAAAAACATTTAGCACCATCTATCATAAAAGAAGATGAGTTAGAGCAAAAGTTGAAAGGTGGGATTCAGGAAATTGCCACTTCAAATGTCCTGAAGGTGTAAAATGACACTTCCTCTTCCCCTTTTTACACCCACAGATGACCTTGAAGTTCAAAACAGCAGAATCAGTCAAAGTCTCAGCACCACATCAATGCGTTTAATGCACTGCTGAATCACTTGAGTGGGCTGATAGTTTGACAAAAGCGTAGATGTGAATGCATTTGATGGCTTTTAAGAATTTAGACTGAAGAATTTGACTGTCTCTGAATTAAATTGTCATGGTTGCTTTAAAAACGTGTTCACGGTTTGTAATCCTAAACTTCTGAAGAGAATGTTGTGATCCTTAGGGTTAAGTTTATATATGATCCCCAAAACTGTAACTTGGTCTTGAATATACACGCAAAAATGTGATGCCTGTGGGTGTAAATTAATATCACAAAGGTCAAAAACAAAACTCAACCATTACTCACAAAAGCATTAGAGGAGGCTGGTGTGAAACATATCTCAAACTTACATCACTCATGAGTTCTACCTGAAACTCTGTCTCGAAGCTTCAAGGAACAAACATTGTTTTGCTGACAAGAATACGATTACAATAATTAAAATATAAGCGTGAGAAGCAATGAATGGGAGTGTGTTATATAATTAACATTTTGTTTTCCCAAAAATGTTTTCACTTAAGTTGAGTGCAAATGTTATTTAAATGTTATTGAGTAACGGTGGTCTAACTTCTTATGGTAACTTTAAGACAAACTGAACTGTACTGAGATACAGAAATACGTTTGCGCTTTTTGTGAATGTGGATCTTTACGAATATCAATTAATGTGGGAAGAAATCACAAGCTAGGTTTGTTAAAATAAGTATTTTTAAGAGAGATGTTTATTTAGTAAAGAGCTGCTGATGTTCTCCTATTATTGTAATTGGTTCCATTAATAATTTAATATTTCATTTTATTTTACGCATGAAAAATCTGGTGGTTACTGTTTTTTTGACCAAATAGAGGAACTTGGCATTACATTGGACCATCGCTACTTTGCAGTTTGACACGACTTTGCAGGGTTTTTTCATTACATATGTATATCTCATAAAAGAAATACATTGCTTAACGTTTGTGCCTGTGCACTGTATGTAAATAATGTAGATATCTGTTGATTACTGTAAAGGGTGGTTTGTTAACAGTAATTTGTAAAGGGAGAGTTTTAAAAGTCTGAATACATTAAATAAATACATAAATATGATGTCCATACTTCGCGGATTTTCCAATCCAAGTTTGGAACCTATCTACCGCGATAGATGAGGGTTCACTGTTATTGTCATTTGAAGCTTGTGTTAAAAGACAAATTTGTAAAGAGATGTCTGTATTTTGCAAATGAATGAACTCAATCTGGTCGTCTTAACTTCTTAATAAAGCCTGAGGCGGAATTGTAACTTTAACTTTGTTCCCTGCAAATAATAAAAAAAAAATATAAGTGAGTTCAGCTCTAGGAGGTAAGAACATAATGACTTCAGCATTGGTATTTTTCACACATTTCCCACATCTCCCCGTTTGTTTGAAACGCACTAACAGCACGCCAATCCCGCGAGTGCAAGGGCTAATTCAGTGAAGTGGAATGAGAAATTGCCCGTTTGCTTTGACAGCCATGCCATAAATATTGACTCCTACAAATGTCCTTACATTTCCTGTGCGCTCCGCAACACTTTCTGACAGCAATGGGCATTCGTGATCCGTCCTGTTTGTTTCCGTCAGGTGGCTGAGTCGCAGCTGTTGCACAGATCTGCTTCTGATGCCGACGCCATGTGTGAAACCAGGTGCTTTTCATTTCAAACACGTTCCCCAGAGACTCTCAGAGGGGTTACGCTGGGTCTCACCTGAGCTAATTGGTCCTTTAGGGGGGAAAGTGTGAGCAGACGTGCCGTGGTGGTTTTGCCTGCCACTTTATTTTGATCGACGTGAAGGTCGGGACAGAAGTGCAATCTTTATTAGATTTTTAATGGCACTTAGAAGAAGAGCTGATAGAAATACACGTTTAGGTCAGTAGAGCCGATGGGCGCAACACTAAAAATGGTGGTTTGGGACAACATGTAGAACGTCTTTGTTGTATTCGTCTATTTTTCAATCTGCCATGGTGACCTTCTTTTAGAGGTAGCATTCTACTAGAGGGTGGAAATGTATTTTTCAACTCAAGAAAGCAGTTCAGGTCATAATTTAAGGAAATTATATTTTATTAATGAGAAGGTTTGTGTCTGATTGACACAGATCACACATTGTGTAAATGGCAAAAACAACAAATGCAAAATTAATGGTAATTAATCGCGCTGAAAACACAGATTACACATCTACCGTATTTATGTGAATATAAGCACCCCACGAATATAAGCACCCCACATATTTTTAAATCATAAAAAAAAATTACAAAATTATTATTATTTTTGTATTTATTTTTTTTAAATATTATTATTACGGGACTTTTAACTCAAACGAGAGGCGATGTATTGCTGCGAAGGTCAGTCACTGGCAGTGAGAAACAATAATAAATAAAAATAATTTCTTATAAATCGGAAATTAATAGTCACTTGTTGCAGCGGTTAAAAAAAACAAAACCCTAGCTTCTTATTGTTTCTAGACTACCGCTCTCGATGAATAAAACTTGTTTTCATTTCTTTTATTCGCAGGTGTCAAGACAAGTTTAAAACACGCCACCTGAAACATCTATGCATGTTCCGTTCACTTTAATGCTGTTGTGCTTGAAAAATTGGATAAAAAGTATTAGGAAGGACGAATGTTTTAATTTGCTGGTGTCAAGATAAAACGTAATTAGCGTATTAGTAGCGCAAGGGAAAAAGCATTACACTCCGGACTTGAAATGTCGAAAAACGAGCGTCTGCGATTATAAGCACCCTTCAAGTTTTTTAGTTTTGAAAATTTGAAAATAGGGGGTGCTTATTTTCGCGTAAATACGGTATGTATAAATTATATGTATATTATATGTTTACGAACATCACAACTGTGTATACATTATTTGTATAAAAATGGCCTTCTAATAGAGGCGGCTTTCTAATTTTCAACCCATCTGTTTGCTGTTTTTGCTAATTTGTATACATTGTTTTATTTTTGTCTGTCTGTCCATCTGTTCCTCCAACCGTCCTCTTTTCATAAATATCTCAGCCAAATCCAAAAATGTTTCTGTTCAATCATAACTATTGTAAAAGTGCAGTGCCATTTTATGTGAGTAAAGATGTATATATGAAATACCATCATGGCTATTCTTGAATTTATGGTTTTCCTCTCTATAGGTCTTGTGTAAGATATCTGGAAATGCTTTAGACTCCCTAAACGTCATTGAAGCGTTTCATACAATAACCACTCATAGATGTGTGTGTACATAGTTGAGTCGCTCCATAGAGGTGATCTCATAAAAAAGAAAGGAAACAGAAAATACAGAAAGCTCACAGTGGTATTGGTTTACGCTTTAGTTGTACTTACAGTTCACTGAGGAAGTGAAGGTTGTGAAAAGCATTGGCCTGAATCTCGCTGATGTTGTTCATGCTGAGATCACTGTAATAACACAAGAAAATAGTGTGTTACATATACAAGAACTATGAACAATGAAAGAGATTGGGCCTATGTGTGCCGTCACGATGGCATACTAGAATCACTTCATACTTTACAGCTGCTAATATGATGCACAAACAAGCCTGGAGAACATCTTCATTTGCGCCAAAGATGTTTATTTCATCTTCAGTGAAAGCGAAATTACTGAGCCGACATCAGGAGCAGTTACGAGTTATACAATGCAGTAGTTCTCGCATTTCAAAAGAGAACACCATCGTACATCAACTTCAAAAAACCCAACAACAATTGGACCCTTGATTACAACATGTGAAGTCCGGATTTCTTCAGTCTTTTATGTCGCACAACTCTAAATTTCTATTTCCATTAATTAATGAATTCAAAAGCCAGAATCAATGTCCTGATTATCTGGCGTGCGAGTTTCCGTCTTTACCATTCACTCTAGTTATGGCCTTCTAATCACGAGCGTCTGCTGTCATCTTTTAAAAGAGTTGTGCCGTGGATAATCTTCAGACTAAGATGATTTCTTCTACAGGCTTTCAAGACGTCCTCTAAATGAAACATGTGGTGTCTCATATCAAAGAAAACACACACCTGCACATTTTACTATCCATCAGAGAGGAAGAGTTTAAAAAAAAACACGAAACTTCTGCAGTGAAATATTGTTCAAGAGATGTAATTTCCTCTCTGGTTTATAGTAAATGTGAGTGTGTGAAGTAGAACGCTTGTTCCAGATGTTTTCTGCTCTCAATCTAATCAAACCAACCGGATCATCAGTTTGTCTTCTTACAGAGCTCTGGGTCAAGTCATATATTTTTCAATATCATGCCTTATCCATCACGGCTATTGTGCTTTGAAGTGAGGCCTGTTTTACTAGGACTTTTGATGCTGGTCAGCGATGGGTGTAAAAGCGGTTGGAGATGTTAGCAATGCTAGCTTTGTTTATTTTTGGTGCACAAGGTGGCTTAGTGGCACTGTCACCTCACCATAGTAGGATTTTGGGATAGTGAAGTGTGAGATACTTGTCAATATAGCCTAGGGACCATATCGAAATTGTACTCCGCTTTAAACCATCCTAGTGAAGTGAACACACACAAACCAGGAGCAGTGGGCAGCCTAACATTGCCTAAGGGGGGGCCCTCTCGGACACGAGTCCATGTCATCCACCACTGGACCACAACTCCCCTTTGAGGACCAATTATAGTCTTTGTGTGTTTTTTTCTTGTTCCCCTCATAGTTTCTTCCAGTTCCTCCCACAGTCCAAAAACAAGCCGCACAATCAGAAATTGTGTATTAAAATATTATTATTATTATAATAATTATTATTATTGCATTTAAAATTGTTGAAGTGTTGGAAAGATCATTTGAAAGGTGAGTTTGTTGATTTACAACTCGTTTAAAGTGTTCTTGTTGAAGGTTAGAACTATGGTTTTCATTTAGACCACTTTAGATGTCTAAGCCGCCGTTGATGCAACCAAACTGCAACATGACTTCATTTGTTGTCTCTGGAGGTCGGAAACAGCCAAAAGGGCAGCTTCTCATAACCGTGGACCACCAGGCTTGAGAAGATAAACTGAAAAGTCTGAAAATATTCATCACAGAGTCTTTGATACTTGGCTGTTTATTTGTTTTGTCAGTGTGTCAGCCATGACAAGGTGAAAAGCTAATTTGCTATAGATGGGGCCTGGAAAACTTCAGGAAGAGAAACAGAATGAGTTGACCTGACCACCACCGTTTTCCACTGACATGGTGGCATGGAATGCTGTCAACGCAAACCTGTTAAACTGTAGGGAATACGTAGGCAAACTCCCAATATTGCTCACACTAGCTGCTATTGATGACTTAATGTTTGCTTTTAAGGTGTTGGTAAGAACTACAGCAGCTCCAGAAAAATAAAAGCAGAACATGGTATATTAGCCAATTCTCAATTACACAAAGCTAGCTTATTTCAATACCACCGCTCAACAATTGGTCAAAAAGTTACACACATAGTACAAATGGATAATAATCGATTATATTACGATTTATATATTCAAACACCACGTTACATATTACCTTCTATAGTACCTTCTTTTCACCTCCCCCACTTTTCTATTTCTGGGTCACACTAGCCAATCCGAGCAATTCTGGGCCTGAAGGGGACACACATTCTGAATATATGGTGGATGACAGACCAATCAAGAAACCAACAGAGCAAGACACAGACACACACATTCACACACTCACTCACCCATTTTGACTAGGAAGAAACTGGAGACCCAGAGGAAACCCAGGCATACACAGGTAGAACATCAAAACTCCACACAGAGAAGGCTCCAACTTAGCCTCAAAACTTGTCCCCGGGCCAACATGCGCCCTATTATCACAGTATTTTGTTTTTTAATAATAATATCCTTTTTTTAATAACAATGTTATTTTTTTTAAAACACCAAAGTAAAGTGTAAATAATTTGTTTATAGAGGATTTGTATTATAAAACACACAGTTTCCCTGAATGGCATTAGGTTTGCTTCAGGGTGTTACATTTTAACTAATTTTGAAGAGTAAAAGCACTCACACAGCAATTTATTTTGTTCTTTTTTATATTAGAAACACACATACGGACATTATTATTACAATAATTACAATTAATGAACAGCCTTTGTTTTCCGGCAGATTGTGCATTGTTGATATAAGACATGAAACAAAATAACTGATCTGCTTCCATTCGGACAAAAGCCTATTGCATATGCAACTTCTTA
Organism: Paedocypris micromegethes; assembly: GCA_028031935.1. NCBI lineage: Eukaryota > Metazoa > Chordata > Actinopteri > Cypriniformes > Paedocypris > Paedocypris micromegethes. The sequence goes on from CM051495.1 coordinate 8,388,106, forward strand.
TTGCAACCACTGCAATCAAAAATATTTATTTTTATATGTTCCTTTTAATAAAGAAAGGCAGATGTGATGGCCGTAGTCCCAGTTTGCCAGAAATTATAAGCAGAGCGACAGAGAGACCTGGCATCCATGTTTAGGTGCTAACCACATGGTTCTACCAATGATTCCTTCAATAATTGCTAGAAGTGTTCAAGCCACATTGTTTCATACGTCCCGCCATATGCCTTATGCGGAGCACTATACATTATTGTCCAATACTAACTTCAGCATTTGGACATGGAGAGTTTTTGATGCACAGCAATCAGAAAGATGATATTCATAAACGCCAATACATGAACTGAAGACTACTAGTTTCACACAACTGTCAACTTTACACTACGTTATTCTCATCTGGGATTTTTGTGAACCATTGTGCAAGTGAACCATTGTGCAAAATGACAATACAGTCTGAATTAATTAAAAATGCAAGCTATTTTCTCTCCATCACTCCGCTTTTCAACTGCTTTATCATTTCTGGGTCAAAGGGAGCTGAAGCCAATTGCAGAAACTGGGCCTGAAGGTGGAACACACATCCTGCATTGTTGGCCGACCAATCACAGAGCGAGAAATACAGATACATAATTACATAATCGGTGACAAATTTCCAGATTCCACTTTCCTGCATGTTTTTGGACAGTGGGAGGAACTTTCCGAACAAATCCACCCAAGAACAGGAAGAACATGCAAACTCACCACAGAAAGACTCAAATCTCCAACCAGTTATCCTTACTGTGAAACGACGGCTTTAACCACTATGCCACAACAAGCCATTATTGCACATTAATAAGACAACTTTCGGTATTACATTAGGCATAATAGACTGCATTTATAATAATTTTCGCAAGGATTTTTTTCATTTAGACCATGACAAGTTTTAATTTGTGTGTGCTTACAGAACCATTTTTGGATAAGAATCTATCTAGTAGGAAAGCAGCCGGACCAGATGGCATCAGCTCCAGACTCCTCAAGTCCTGCGCAGATGAACTGTGTGAAGTCCTGGAACTAGTCTTTAATCTGAGCCTCAAGCTGAGGAATGTCCCACAGCTCTGGAAGACCTCCTGCGTGGTACCAGTGCCTAAGACACCGCAGGCCAAAGACCTCAACAGCTTCAGACCGGTGGCTCTCACGTCCCATCTAATGAAGACACTGGAGAGACTAGTCCTGGGTCACCTCAGATCTGCTGTGGGAACCTACCTTGACTCACTGCAGTTTGCCTACAGACATGGCACAGGAGTGGAAGACGCCGTCATCTTTCTTCTGCACCGAGCTCTCTCTCACCTTGAGAAGCCCGACAGTAGCGTGAGGATCATGTTTTTTGATTTCTCCAGCGCCTTCAACACCATCCAGCCGGTGCTTCTGGAACACAAACTGGAGGAGGCTGGTGTGGACCTCTATCTGACGGAGTGGATCATGGACTATCTGACAAACAGGTCACAGTTTGTGAGAGCCAAGGACTGTGTGTCTGACACTCTGAGCTGCAGTGTGGGGGCTCCACAGGGGACTGTACTGGCTCCTTTCCTCTTCACCCTCTACACCTCAGACTTCAGACACAACACGGACGGCTGTGTTCTGCAGAAGTTCTCTGATGACTCAGCAATTGTTGGGTTGATCACAGGAGATAACGATGCTGAGTACAGAGGACTCACTCAGGACTTTGTGGACTGGTGTCGGCGGAACCACCTCCTGATCAACGCAGGGAAAACTAAGGAGATGGTGGTGGATTTTCGCCGGCGACAGTCTACTGTCATTCCACCGATGCACATCCAGGGAATGGACATTGAGAGAGTGGACTCTTATAAATACCTGGGTGTGCATCTGAACAACAAACTGGACTGGACTCACAACACAGACGCACTGTACAGGAAGGGTCAGAGCAGACTCTACCTCCTGAGGAGACTGCGGTCTTTTGGAGTGAGAGGGTCACTCCTGAAGATCTTCTATGACTCTGTGGTGGCATCAGCAATCCTGTACGGTGTGGTCTGCTGGAGCAGCAGCATCTCAGGCAAAGACAGGAAGAGACTGGACAGGATCATCAAAAAGTCCAGCTCTGTCCTGGGATGCACTCTGGACACAGTGCAGGAGGTGGGTGAGAGAAGAGTCCTGGATAAACTATCATCCATCCTGGACCTGGACTCTCACCCACTGGTGGACTCACTGTCTGCTCTGGAAAGCAGCTTCAGTGGCAGACTGATTCACCCCCGCTGTGTGAAGGAGAGATATCGCAGATCTTTCCTACCTGCTGCGATTAGACTCTACAATTTGAACTTAAATTTAAACTGGTGACTGGAGCTATGCTTAAGACGGGCAGCGCTACTTGTTCATTATGGTCTGTGTTTGTTGGTTCATTATGATGTGTGCAGTGCGTTATGGTGATGTTTGTTTATTTATTTGGATTTGTTGTTGCTGTTGTGACGTGAAATGTCCCCGCTGTGGGACTAATAAAGGATTTTTCAATTCAATTCAATTCAATTCAATTCAATTCAATCTGGTGGTATCTATCTGTTTATGCTGGAAATAGTACAGATGTTAAATGTTTTTAATGCCAAAATACTTAAGTAACTAAGTCCATATACTCAAGTACTTTACACCACTGAACTCATGCTGAAAAAAAACAACTCATGAAGCAAGACAGGACAGATATAAAGATCAGGATCAGTCGCAGACATTGAGTGAGAAACATCCAAATCTTTTTGGGAGAAACTAAGTGTGATGGTCAAAATGGTCTCAATTCATCATGAGTGACGTAATGGTGCTTCAAAAAAACCAATGCTGCAAATGACTGTTGAAAACCACAGTTTAAGCACAAACCTTTCCACTGAACTGATTCTTCTTGGATGAATAATAACCAGTGTTGTGCAAGTTACTTCAAAATTGTAATACAGTACACATTACTTATTACTGTTTACATTACAATGTCACTGTCTCAGAATTGTAATATGTTATTACTTCTGTATTACTTTAAAGTTACTTTCACCAATTAATTAACCAATTCACCAAAGTAATTAACATCCTAAAGTAACAAAATGTACTCTTTACTTGTATTTAATTTGACATTCAATAGAAAACAATGTAATGTAGCCTAATAATTGTGGCCTATCCAAGCTACCAATAACAATATAGTTTATAATTGGCAAAGTGTTAAAAATATGGTAGACGCAATTATTTGGCAATATCTGTGAAAAACTTTTATTTATAAAAATTTATATTAGACACAACTGGACTAGGTAAACTTCAGTGCCGCTTTTTTGATTTTGAATGACTTACTACACAATACTGTCCTGCATTTTGATCGTAAAGTTCAGCGGACATAGTCATTGTCATTGCTGTTTCTCTTCCCAGGTGTTTTTTTTTAATTGCCAGTGCTGTATTTGGATGTCGATAATTCTTTTGCGTTTACACAAAGGTTGAATTTCACCTTAATGTTCTTGTCCTTGTCTTTTGCAAAACTGAAAAAATGCGCATAAGACCAACTCACGAATTTACTTTCGCCTGCCATGTCTATCAAAATTGATGCGACTGTGTGCCGTGCACAGCTGCAGTTCTATATTTCTGGAAAATCTAATTAGTAATATGTTACACTACTGCGTTACAGCAAAAACTAATATATCATTGTAATACATTACTTTTGTAACGAGCTACACCCAACACCGATAATAACCAGATCCATTGAAAATGGTATGCATCACTTGTTTGTTAATAAGACAGGCCAGAGTGTTACGTTTGCTGTTCATTAAACAGATTCTCTATTATTTTGTCCTTTTGGGAAGAACAAGCCATTCATGAGCATTACTGGAACAATCTGAGCATTGTTGGCACATTTCCTGTTTTTTTCTTGGACTTGTTTTGTGTACCGTGCAGACCAAGTCACAAACACTTTCCTGTAGATCAGGGGCCGAAGCTTCTGAAAAAGTCTTTACAGTAAGTTCAGAAAAGACCACCCTGGAGAGGAAGAAGTCATTGGAACTAAAGTTTCACAACATAGCACATGATAAAGAACAGCTTATTGTTGCCCTTTAGACGATGATAGGGGTCTTGTGAGCACATTTTTTTACTTTCACGTCTCATTGCTCATGATGAATAGACAGTATTTTACCTTTTTTTATCATAAAAAACATGCTCGACAAATCTTACCACACATTCAACCTCAGTCGGCCAGAGTTTGACGTTGGTTAGAAAAAACATGTGACTTCTATGATGCTTAAATTAATGTTCATATTCATCTATGCATCCATCTGTTTGATGAAACATTTTCCATTTCGGGATCAGTGGGAGGTGGAGCCAATCTCAACAACCTGGGCCTGATGTGGGACATACACCCTGGATTGGTGGATGCACATTCACGCTTTCACTCACACAGTGATGTAAAGTACTTGAGTAAATGGAAACTTTGTTACTGTACTTCAATATTTTTGGGTTACTTTGTACTTGTACTGATTATCTAAAAATGTAAGCAACTTTTACTCACTACTTGACTCCATTTTTAATTGAGTATACTGTATGTATTCGTTACTCCACTATATTGAAAACGACACTTACCGTTACACGTTACATTTTGATTGTGCTCAACAAGTCGCCATCTTTTTCTACAATGGTGAATTTCTCGGGCTGACCAGGCAATACCGCCATCTGCAGAGGACTGAAGGTACTGGATGCTATTCATCAGCTAAATCATGTGATTTTTGGCAATTTGAGTTTGGCTGAGACTGACTTTTTGTTCTTTTTTTAATCTATTTTGATCTGCCATTTTAAAACATTGAGGTGTTAAAATGTCATTCCTTAGAGTAGGAAATCAAACCTTGTAAATAAAGAGTTTCTTGTTTTTCACATTTTTTGAGCCTAAATTCAGTACGAGTAATATACTTACGTAAGTTATTTTAAAATCCGATACTTTAATACTTTTACTCAACTCTTCTTGGAATTGTCCAATACAGTGACTTGTATTGGAGTAATTTTTACAGTAAGGCATCCGTACTTTAGTATGGTTTTCAGGCACTCTTTACACCTCTGCACTCACACCTATGTACAATTTTTCAGACTCCAGTTCCCCTGCACAATTTTTGAACTGGGAAACTGGAGACTTGGGGGAAACCTTGCGCAAGCAAAAAAGTAATAATTCAAACTTCATACAGACGATCCCAAACGGGGTGTCAAACTTGTGTCCTAAACAACTTGAATAAGGTGGCCACACAACCCACTACACCACCGTGCTGCCCTTAATTTTTCATTTATGTCAGTAAGTCTCATTTTAATTAAAGTATTGCATTTTGGGAGTGAGAAAATAGAACAAAAAGGAACAAAAAGTCCACTATATTTTCCACATTAATCAGTATCAGGTACTTCCTGTTATCTCACAAGCATTTGACCTTTTCCTCCCAACCACATCCAGCCCCCCTTTTTTTGTCTCTTTCATTCAACATGTTCCGCCGCATTCATACACTCCGCTTCCTCTAGACCAGCAGACCCAATCCTGCCCTTCATCATCATCCAGCCTTAAAAGCTGACAAGTTTGGGTAAACATTACACAGACCTGTGAATCCCGAGCCACTGGGGGAGAGCTACAAGACAAACAGTCCGTCCTCAGGTGTTGATGTCCTCTTCAAAGTGCTGGATCCCATCCAGAAGCTCTCTGTTGGTAACATGGCAGCACTAGTCTCCGTTTAACCCATAAATGCACCCGGAAAAAAAAAGTAGGCCCTAGAGAAAAAGCACTTTCTTTCGTTTGCGGTCCCGCCTTTCTTGCCAATTATGAAATACCGTGTTTACGCGAATATAAGCATTTTTCATGTATTTTTCAAATATTTTTTCATGCACAAAATAAAAAAAAAATAATTAAATACAATTATTAAAGTTTCAGGTTTCATTACGTCAATATTCTCTTAAAAATACTGTTTTTCTCTTTATTTAACAAACCCATCTTGTGACTCGTATCATTTTGATATCGTTTACTTGAATAATAGTTAACAAATAGTCGATTCTAGTGGTCAGGACTTCATTTCCGAAGATGCTTTGCTCTGTAGTGAGACTTGTTTAAGCAACTGTTTCAAGCTCACGCCTGTTTCAAGCCGTTTCAAGATGAAGGATTAGTATCTCCTGTGCAGCGACCAAGCGTTTTTATTGTGTTTGTTCCTTGGATTTTTTTTTGTTTTTTACTCCTTTCCTGTGTTCTTCATTTTCGACTGTTTCGACTCTTTCTGCAATGACACATTGGACTCGTTTGTAGCCGGTTGTGCTATGATAAGTTAAGTGGTCGTGGTTTGTAGTCTCTGTAGTAATATAAAATATTGTACTGTATTTAGTTTGATCTTACTTCTTGCAGTGTTATTTTGTCTCTGTTAAATATCACACCGTGTCTAATTTATTTCTGTTATTGAGCCAATAAAAGCTTATATCTGCGTACGGACCATGGTTTAACATTATATAGACGCACACGTGCGCTGCTGCATAAAGTCGACGTATTTCCATTTATTTGTGATTGTTCCTGACTTGAAATAAGAAATTTACGCGCAAATTTTAAATTGGCGATTATAAGCACCCCCAAGTTAAAAATTTGGAAAAAATGGGGTGCTTTTATTCGGTTATACTCTTAAATTTACTATAGGATCATCTGAACATTGCATTTCCTCTGACCCTCAGTCTTCCAAAAGTCTTCCATGACTTCTAGCTACTGTGTGTAAGAAATTAACAGGCTAGGTAACCCTAACTGTTGTACTTTACAGAGATATTTATTTATCTTCCAATGGAATTCTACAGTGGACCAGTCAATTCGATTCGGGCAAAAAGAAAGACAGGCAGACCAGGAAAAAGACTAAATGGAAATTATAGTAATAGCGAAAACGAAGATTGTGAAAACGAAGATTAATGAAGATGAAAAATAGGTTTCCACAAATGCAAATTAATAATTATTTTTTGAATCCTCACAAAAATCCTGAACAAAAGTTTGGGTAGTCCAACACAACCAACAGGTATTGCTCGGGGTTACAACCACAGCAACTACAACCAGCCAAATCTTCCGCCAAAATCCTACTAGCCAAATGCACTTAGTCACGTCATGTGACTTTCCCCATATCTCTTAATTATTGATAACATGTTGCAAATGTATGCACTTAAAATATAATTTATGATATTATGCAATTCAATTCATTTTCTCTTGAAAATACTTTCAATACTTTTTATATTCACAACTAGGTTACACACTGCTTACTTTTAACTAAAACTTAATCTCTCTCTTATCTATAATCCATCTGGCCTTTAGGAATATATTGATATATTCCAAAGAGGCTTTGGAATATATTAACTTTTGTTAATTAAGTTTTGTAGTAATTAAATAGGAATCAGCATTATTAGAGTAAAAAAGAATATTACAGCAAACGGGCTTAGAACAGATCGAAATTCATTAAATGGCAGAATTCAAATTTAAAACCACTTAAAAAGAACTATGTTGCTCCACATGTCTTGACCTGCGCAGCCACAAATAACAGCTACAATAAAACAAAATGCCAGTGTGAGCTGCAACGATTTTGAACGCTTACTTCAATTGCTTTGATCGTTAAAGACGAGCGTTTAAAGCGATGCTGGGATGCATTTTGAAAGGAAATGTTTGCCAAACAAACAAAAAGAAAGACAGAAAGTACTCCATGGACAATGTGAATTACATAACTGCTCATGCCTAGCTGGGCTGAAAATGTGTAAAAGCGAGGGAATTGTTAAAAGGAGATGAACGATATTTGCCCTTCCTCAAGCACTGAAAAAACTGGTGCATTCACTTCACACAGATGCACAATAGCACAGGAAGGAGGAAACAATACTCACTTCCTCTCCTTCTGTTTTCCTAGAGACATGTTTTTCTTTTGCATACTGTCAAGCTTCCTGAGCTCCATATTCTGTCTTTTGTGGCTTTGAAAGGCCTCCCTTTCATTCAGATACAATGAACAAGAGGACAGTCTTTCACCTGAGCAAAAAATACAAGACAAGACCAAAATGGGGACGGAAGGTAAAAGACATTCTCTTCCAGAGGCTTTCATCTTTAAAAGCATCTCAGAATCTGATTTTTGTTGACTAAGATTTTCTTCTGTTTGTCTAAAAATGTCACTTTTTGTCCCACAAATGAGACTTTTTTTTTAAACCATCAGCGTCGAACAAAATTGGTGATTAAAGCATCAGCATCTCAGTATGGTGACGCTGAAAACAGAAAGTCTCTGTATCCCCGATATGGGTTCACCTCCCACACAGATGCAGGAAGAACAGACATTGTTCTGTTCCATTGGCTGAGTTTTGCATATAGACAAAGGGCGATGTAAATGGACTGGAAGCAGGGGTCAAAGGTCAAGCAGTTTAGATGGAAAAAATGTCAATTTATTTATGGAACAAAAAATAAATATCAACTCTAACATCTCTACAATGAATGTTGAATATATATAACACCTTTGGTTCAGTAGAAGAGAAATTCTAGCATTTGGCTTGGCATTATTGATTTCTGGTTTTATCGTTTCAATCGGTTCCGAATCTGAAGATCTGATTCCTTTGAAGTGAAAGAGCTATGCACTGCAAGACAAAGCTTTGACATTACTACCGTGAACTAAAAGCGACGAGAACGGCTACAACATGGATGTGTCATTTTGATTTTCAGTGCATTCGTTCCTTTTGCCAAATACTTTGATGTGTATCTGCTTTCTTTTGATCAAATATTGCATCTCATAATTATGACTTCAGAAAGATCAGAAAGTAGTAAATACAGCGCCACCCTCAATTTGAAGGCCACCTCTGAATGCTAATATGGCGGAAGGGTTTAAAAATAGAGTGCCAAGACGGTCAAATTAAAGGTTTTATGCTAGCACTTATTTTTATTTTAGTTACATTTATTGGACAATTATTGCAATCTTAAATTTGTAACACATTTGAATAAATTCCAGGAATTAAAAGGATTAAAAGCAGAATTTCACCAGCCGCTCCCTCAAGAAATCTCAAAGATCATCTTACCCAGAAAACAAAGTCTTTGGAAACAGATGATAGTTTAAGCACCTCATTTGTTTTTTAACATGTGATTCGTATCGATTTGTAATTCAGTAAGAAAGATCTTTTGGACTCTGTCTGAAGCATTTGCCAGTTGCACTACTGCCATATTTCCGCTCTCTGAAATGAGACATTGTGTGTGTTACCTAAGCCTCCGCCACCGTTTTCCATGAGGACTCCATTTATAGTGCCTGTTTTCTTCGGACAAAACAAATAGAATAGGGCTATTTGTTCAGATTATATGGGTTTGGAAAAACTGGGTTTCAAAAAAATACCGTGGAACCTTGTGACGTGCTTCAGGAACAAAGAAATGTCAACTTTAAAAGAAAAATTTAAACTAAAAGTAAACTTTAAAAGACAAAATAAAATAAAATTAATTTCTGCTCTGACAATATGAAATTAAAATGCATTCAAAAAGCAAAAATTGCAATTTGTGTGCATGTGTGTGTGTGTAGTCAGAATATTACTTCTATCTCAAATTTAACACTATATTTGATGAATTCACAAACAAAGAACGTGTGGCTTAAACCAGTGTGATGGTTTGATCAGCTGGATGTAACTTTTGACTGATAAGACTGATAACTTTTACAGCTCTGCGAATACTGTGCGTCAAATTGTAGTTGCCCAGTCTTAGAGTGAACGACTTGTCATTTAATCATCAGCCATTCAGTTTCGTGATGTCATAAACTAGAAATACAAGTGCTTGTGCCTTAAGATACCTGGACATTGTTTGACAGAGAGAAACTCCAGTTTTTTTCATAGAATTTGCAATTTGGATCTTAAAGAGGGTTTAGGTGCGTTGCATATTATTGTTCCCCTGTTTTCCAACCATGACGACCTCAAAAAGGACCTTTTAAATATAATATATATGGTGACCAGACTTTTCGACCCAGGACGTTTGGCCCCCGGGGCTTTGGACCCGGACGATTGATCCTTAGGACGATTGATCCTTAGGACAATTGGACACTCGGATGGTTAGACCCGAGTTTCGTCACGTGGCTTATTAAGAATGATATCTTCGGCCGTGTGAGCTAGACATTTGGGAGGCGGCTCCTTTGCATTTACTCCAGCGAAGAAGCATAACTTTGCCCCGATTCGAGCGCCTTTGTCCCGCAAAGAAGCACTTATAACGGTGGATTGACCGGCGCCGCGGCTTATTAAAATTCATATCTTCATGCCCGTGCGAGCTAGAAATTTGACAGGCGTGAGTAAAAACCCATTCGGATCGAAGTTCGTTTTCGCGACGATTTTCATCCACGGGACCGCACGGAATCGGTCCTGATCGGCCCGCGGCGCGCAGCCGCTTTGCTTAAATAGCTTTCCAAATTGCCGATACTTGTTTATCCCATAAGCGTGTGGTGAAATACACAAAGCATGCTAAAAAACAGTCCAAACGTACAACCGCATCAACGTAGTCACCTATTTGAAAGCCATGGCCTATTTGTCTTAATTGTCTTTAAATGTGCATGTGAAAATTAAACAGAAAAATGTGTTAATATATCTCTTGTTGTTTGGACTGTTCTTTAGCATGCTTTGTGTATTTCAAATGCAAAGGAGCCGCCTCCCAAATGTCTAGCTCACACGGCCGAAGATATGATTCTTAATAAGCCGCGTGACGAAACTCGGGTCTAACCATCTGAGTGTCCAATCGTCCTAGGGATCAATCGTCCTAAGGATCAATCGTCCGGGTCCAAAGCCCCGGGGGCCAAACGTCCTGGGTCGAAACCCCCCTAAACCAATATATATGTAGTACTATATTAATAATTTATTGTTTCCCACGTGACCTCATTTGCCTTTACAGTGCCTTTATTATTCTTCAGATATTATGGCTTTTGCAACTGACTCAATAAGAATTGGAAAAAAAAAAAAAACAGATTCTGTTTGCAAAAAAGTACTTTATATTCTTTTAATTTTACACGTGTAATAAAACTTGTAATTACTTTTCTTTTCTTCTAATAATTACTCCACTGCACAGCCACTTTTTCAATTTGCAAAATTTCAACCTCCTACTTAAACTCTTACAACGTCTTGCACAGTTCATTGCACCTTCTGTATAGTGATTTTCAGAAGTGATTTTCAAGTCAAACTAATTCTGCTACCTTTTTATGAATATTAATAGCTATAAATAGACTTTAAATAGTTTTCAGGGCATCGTCAATGTCCCATTGAACTACAAACCATTCTGGCTTGGAAAGACAGTCAATGTGAGTGAGTCAATGAAGAGCGGGTTTATCTACGTGGCCTCTTTCTTTAATAAAGGCTTTTAATAAAGTGGCTTCCCCAGCATTTTCCCTGTCCCAGTTCCCAAATCATCCCTGTCCTTCATTAAACATGCATTCTTCATTCCAGAATTGCCCCCCCCCCTTTTCTGGCTCTAAGTGTTGCTGTGATCTTCTACTTTTCCTCTTGCTCGCTGTTGTCTCATCATTGCCTTCTCCTTTTCTCTGCTGTGTAATCCCTCCTTCCATAGAAAGGCATTAGCATGGGGACTCTTATCGTCTTTGATGCTACTGCAGGGATTTGGGCAAGCATTAAGTGTCATTAACGCTGAGACTATTTATCACCTGCCTGCCAGCGGATCTGGCTGCCGTAAGAGAGAGCTTTTGAGTAGGCTTTACTCACCACATTTGGCCCCAGATCTGAGCGCTGAATGGGTGGAAGAGGAGTTTACAGAGAACCATGCCCTGAGTGCACCACGGCTGCGGCCTGCCACGTCATGCTAAGCACACTAACCAAGTCATCTTGCTGGGTTCAAGAACAACTGTACATGGCTAAATGACCTTTAGATTTGCGGAAATACGTTTAGCACGTGAAGATTTGAAGCATGTGAAAATATTAAAGCCAGATAATAAAAAGTCAACCACACACAATGTCTGTGGTTCATTTACTGTCAATGTAAATCATTTTTGCTAATAAAGTATGAATAAAATACTCTTAATGTCAAGCAGTTATTATATATTTATTTTGTATTCGTTTGTTAGCCAAATGTAATTAATTTTAGGCAAATAAAACCATCTGCCTGTGACAAAGACTTTGGCAAAAGTTGATTCCCATTTTATAGAGAACTCCAATCAAATAATTTTTGTCACATACACTTTTATTTATTTATAATTTTTTTACAAATCAAATAAAAAATCACTCTTGCTCCCCGTATGCAAACAGTTGATCTTCCAAGGCACAAAATGACAAAATAAATATGCCTGCAACGCTCATGATTGTGCTTGAATTTATCCCAATATTACATCCATATAAGATTGTTCATCTAATAAAAAACTAAATAAACGTGTCTCGCTTCTCGTTGAAGTTTTTTTTAAGGAGTTCCTGTTTTCATCATCTTTTCAACAACTCCAGCTCTCATCTTCCTGTTAATCCCTTTGTTCGAATGAGACTCACTTTGCCAAACATGATTGGTTTGAGGACAGTCTGCCCGGGTCTGGGACTGAGCACAAAGGGCTCTTTGTGGCGGTAGAGAATGAGGCTTGATGACAGGACAGGGGTCGTGCAGATTTCCACGGCACAGGAGGAATCTCTGCAATGCAAGTGTGCACATCCTACGCTGCAAGTGAACACAAAACAGCCCTTTTAAGAATTCGAACCTCAGATAAACAGGAGCCATAAATATAGAGACATGCCCTGGTGAATAGGCCAGGCCTATTCTAAAGGGACTCCTGCAAGTACAGACTGGACACGATCCTACTGTATCATCAGCTCACACTTCCTGCCTTCCCATCATCACCTTGTATCAACGACATGGTCTCAAAGCCCGAGCGCAAACACTGACACCTTAGTTCTCTGTATTCTTTTGACAGGAACAGGAAGTATCACCGTTACTGGGCTTACTTTTTGCTTTGTCTTTACTCCCGCCCTTATTTTAGCTATTGTTGGAGTAAAAACCATGTCATCTAGCATCTGTCTTAGGGCAATGTGCATCTCTTGTGCAGTGAAACCTCATGCCAGCCACCTCCTTCTCCAGGAATATAACTGTACCTTTGTCTTCAGCAGAAGCCACTTTGTGTTTGTTTACAACGCCACAGCCTCCTATAATGGTTGTATGCTGTTTTGTGTCTAAGTGAAAGAACATTAAATAAATGAAAATGAATGAAAGCATTATTAATAATAACAGTTAATAGTTGAAACTTTAATAATCCCTCAATGGGGAAACTCGTCTCTGCATTTAACCCATCCAAACAAACTCAGGGCAGTGGGCATCCTCTAGGAGTTGGCTAAACGTCTGTTTACTGATCTAATGTAATTACATTTATTTAATTACTAGTCTAATCTTCAAAACACATTTTAAGCGTGTTTTATAGTGCAAACATTTGTTGCCAAAAAAAGAAAATTGGTTGTCATTCTATAGAGTTCATGAGTTCATTGGGCTTTTAAGTTCTCCAAAGATGACGAATAAACACACGTGCAGTCACACCTATGGGCAATTTAAAGTCTCCAAAGCACTGGATGCAATTTTTGGAGAAGCACTATGTGGAAGTGTTTCGAGAAACCAGAAAAAAACGGCTTACATCCTTACACATTCACGTTCAAGAAAGTTGAATCTAGTTTAGTATTGAACAATCCATGCACAGATACCATTTTAACAAAGACTGAACAATATTTAACAAAATATTACAACAAATGCATCCATAGTTCAATGACTAGAGAAACCATAGTTATTTCAGTGTGATGATCATCTATTCATCCATTTTTTGAACAGCTTTACCTCAAGATTGTAAACACACACACACACACACACACACACACACACCCACACTCATAGTTACACTCTCACACTTTTACACACATCTTCTAATTATTTTGAATCATATTGACTGTGGGATGAAATTGGAGACCTGGAGAAAACCATTGCAACCTCGTGGAGAAATCCCCCGACCAGGCCTTGAACTTGAGTTTTGAAAGTTTCTACTTGCTATTTGGATACTATGCCTATACAATGCAATTTAAAATAGTTCAAATGAACTAGATTAAGGAAAGTAAATGTACACATGCCATTATTACTAACTATAATTCCAACGAATCCATAGTCAGCTTGACAATTCTTACACATTACAGTACAAAAGTTCTAATAGAGACTTTGTGGTTATTTGAACTCGGCGGGCTCCGTGGATGTACAGGCCCTCGAGTAATTACAGGCATCTACCTTTCACTCAGGGCTGTTCTCTAACAACATGGTTCTGGCCTGACGCCAAACGCACAGTGAGCCAGCAGCAATGAAAGCAACATCAAACTGTGCCTGCTCCTCCTCATCAGATTTCCTGTCAACACATTTCCTTTAAGTCGTTTGAATCGGTGATTCTCCCGATGTACCTGCTTCCACGGGGCTGTATGTGCTTACACAAACATTCCTTTCTCAGACATTGACAACAAGCTGAAAATTAATTGAGCAAGGTAATTCAGACCTCATTTATGATTATAGTATTTCTACATGGTGGGTTCTAACCAATAGCTAAGCATGCTACTAAGGTGGGGGTCACGGTGGGCTCCAGTCTGGAGCCAGCAGCCTGATGCTGTGGCTGATAGTGGGCTTGTCCCGTCGTCTGGCTTTAGCAAGGCTCCTCGCTCCTCAACCACCCGCCTCTGAACACCAGTCCTGTTTACACTGCATCTTGACCTGGGTCAGCATCGATAACCATCGCTCCACTGACATAATGGGCAATATACTCAAAAACTATTTTTGTTATATGCGGAGGAATGTTATACGAAAAAAAAAATGCCTTTCAGGTTAATCTGGCCTTGTGTGGGTGTTTGTGAGCGTGTGTGGTGTGTATGCCATGGTTGAAGTGGACGCTGGCGCAGATTGGTTGCCGCCATTTCTACGGGCAAAAAGATGGTGTGCATGGTGTTCCTCATTGTAAGAGGCGCTTTGAGAAGACTTGTAAAGCGCCGTTCAAAAAAAATCGAAAGCATTATTATTATTATCATTATTATTATTATTATTATTATTATACGAAAGTAGGGGAACCTTTGAGAAAGAGAATATAGACCGTTCTGACAGTTACACAGGACTAGCTGACCTCTGTCTTCAATGGAAATGGGTGCTGCGTATGGACAAGCACAAAACCTTTATTACAAAAGATGTCTTAGAAACCACAAAGAAGGCCCTTCCTACGTTCTTTTACTTTATTTTTTTCCGAAAGAAAAAATCCTGCCACGCTTGGAAAGAGACGTCTACTGCAAGTGAGATATTTAGAAAATGTTTTTAAAGCATTGACATAATTAAGTGTACTGTATGTAGGCATGTAAAAAAAAACTTGGCCTATTACCGGTATATTAAAAGAAAATTGGAACTGGAAATATGGGCAAACTTGGCGGGATATGAAATAATGGCGGGATATGATAACCAAACGAAACAAAGCAAAGCAAAGAAGAAACACATATTGATAAAGATAGACAGAAAGTGAGAAACCTAGATGCAGGAGGCAGAGAAGTTGCTTCTTGCTTGTGGTCTCAACCCCAGGTTAGAAGAGTCTGGGTGGTCCACGCACGCACACACACACACACACACACACACACACACCCACACACACACACACACACACACACACACCCACACACACACACACACACACACACACCCTCAATTTCCCTCAGCTTTTAATTCGCTTGTTGTGGTTTTCTCCACAGGCCAGACTCTGGTTAGCCATCACCACTGCTATGCATCACATAATGACAGCAATTTGCGGTTGTAGAAAGAGAAGAGGGAAAGACAAGAGTGTCCGGCTCTTTTGTGGAAAACAGAGCCACAAGAAGAGTGAAGGGACTGAAGGAATAACGCAGATGAGGAATAGAGTTTGACAGACAGACCTGTCGTTGTGGGTTTGTTTCCATCTTTTTGCACATCAATAAAATATGGTAATAACCATGATTACAGATTGGCTTTGGTGTCTGTGCATTGACATCTGGTGGAAGCTGTCACACACAGTGGTTAGAGCTGAAAATTATTGCCATCCCGAGGTGTGACTTTCTTTGCTGTGTGTTAAATCTTCCGTAACTTTCCAGCTCTGCCTACTTACATTTCTTTGGTTTGCCAGTTCCAGTGCTTGGTGCTTAACACACACGCACCAAGGCTCCTAAAGCACAGGTCCAATTGTATCAACCTAAATGTCTTTGTTTAACTTATATAATAATCCACACAGAGCTCACAAAACTGAGGTTTTTGGGTTAGTGAACTCACTACGTATGTACGTATTCACAGGGTCAGATAGTTCACTTGCTTAGCTCTAGACCAAATGCTTATTTTCTTCGCTTTGGCAAGCAAATATTGGCTGTTTTTTGGCAAATAAACCAATAAAACCCCAACAAAACCAAAAGAGAAACCAGAACAGAATCAAAAGAGAAGTAAAGACATTCTTGTGTGAAGTCATTCTTTGAGTAAAATCAAGTAATTCTTGGGTTTTCAAATTCAAATGGCAAGCTCAAAGTGCTTTTTTATCAGGCAACTCTAAAAGCGTAATCTTGTTAACTCAAGACAAATGTGTCTTCATATCAATAAAAGATTGAATTCACACCTCAAGCTAACTATGCCTGCGGTGGTTGTGATCAGATCAAAACGGCTGCTTCAGCGTGTCAATCAAGTGTCAATCACAGAAGAACCATCTCAGAGTTGGTTAGAGATCCGACAAAGACCACCACTTTAGCAGGGTCTACATCTGGTCTCTTGGTACACATTTATTCACACCTCAAGCTAACCATTCCCGCATTGGTTTGGAATCGGATCAAGATCTACTCTTCAACATGGTCTCACTCTGATCCCATGGCACACTTGTGTTCTGACTTTCTCACAAAATCCAGACTAAAGTCGAAAATGTGCTTCACCAAAAAAGGTAGTTGTGACCACTCAGTTTACAGTCAACCCCAACATGAGTTATACCAGTTAAGCTTTTAAAAAATTGTAATATTTCAAGATACTTGAGACACCTGTTCAATTGACAATTTAGCTTGAGATATAATGAAAACATATACCGTAACACCTCTAACAGAATCTCACCTCTAGTAGAACGGCACCTCCTTAAACCACCATGACGTTCAATTAGAGGTTTTGTACTTTCTTACTTGCACTTTCTAGTAGTCATATCAAGTGCCTGTCACTATTTATCCAATCGACTGAAATGTCTACACACACGTGCACACACACAAAACCTCCAACATCTCTCTACACGTTAAGACTAAAATGAGTGAAAACTTCACTCTCTAATCAAGTATCAAAGAGAACGTCTTTCAAAGCCGTTTCAAAGCAGGGGTGTGCAATTTAATGTGTTGCCTAGAGAGATGATTATTGCAATAAATTTCCTGGTGTCGCCAGTGGCTAGCAGCTGAGGCAGCTGCAGGTAGATGGTAGATAGAACTGTTAATCCCAGTGGCTGGCTAAAGCTCACCCTGTTCCTGGAGTTCTTCATTCGGACTTGAGTCTACAAAGATTCAACTTTCTAGGTCACCAACTATGTGATATAATTGCCATATAAATTGCCATTTAACAACAAGAATTTAAGGCCAAGATTTTATTTCTATTGATAAATGCTTTCATTCTGAGACAGTTAAAACTGTGAAAAGCACCCTACAAATACTCATTATTATTCCTGTGAAAAAGCTTTGGAAATCCAATTGGTAGAAAGAAGCCAATGAAAGGCGAAAAAATACGTCTGTGAAAAAAGTTGACCTTCACATCAGTACAATTATTTTTCGATTATTTGTATCACAGTTTATGCCCAGCAAAATAACTGTCTCCATTCAAAGCATCAATATAACTGTAATGCCCTTTCACCGAAGCCTTTGATGTTTGCCAGCACTTTGGCAAGTTTAAACTTGCGGTAGTTTTAGTCCTAAACGATTCAGCTAGCAAAGACTCCAAGGTTCTTGCAGCCTAAAGAGTATCTTCTAGGAAACCAATTGACAGATTGACAAACGTGAGATTTTTTTACTGGTTGCTCAATTGGGAAGTGCTTTAAACTTCACTGGGGTAAAAATGATCGGAATTGTATCATCACTGTTTTGTACAGCTACGTTACCAAGGTTTAAAAAAATAAAGCGCCTGAAAATAATCTGAATCTCAATTGACTTAAACATAATAAACTTTCAACAAATGTTGTACTTTATAGATGCAGAAATATTCATTCATGCTTTTATAACAGCAAGGTTAGTCTACTGTAAAGGTCTTCTGGGTGATTCTCCTGCCCGACTAATAAAAAATCTTCAGGACGTTGCTGCACGAATACTAACCAGAAGTACAAAAAAGTACAATCATATTAGTGTCAGTATATTAATGTCGCTGACACCAAAATAGTCTGTTTCTTCCTAGGTGTATTTCCACTCAT
Organism: Paedocypris micromegethes; assembly: GCA_028031935.1. NCBI lineage: Eukaryota > Metazoa > Chordata > Actinopteri > Cypriniformes > Paedocypris > Paedocypris micromegethes. The sequence continues at coordinate 8,406,474 of CM051495.1, forward strand.
CTTTTTGTATTTGTTTTCCTAGACACTGTTGCATATGTGGCTTGCTCACTGGTCATAGCCATAGCCACACCACCGACGAACAATAGGGCACTAAGAAAATAAAATGAACTTGAACCACAGTATAATAAGAGAATAATGAATGAATTTCTTCTTGAATTGAATTACTTTATTTATCCCACAAGGGGAAATTTCTATGTTTGCAGCAGCAACAGGAAGGCGGTACAACATAGAAACAGTAATGAAGGGTAAATAACAAAAAACTTGTAAAAGAAAGTATAATAACAAAATGTGCAAAGGCAAATAACAAAATAAACGTGTGTAAAGTGCATGTATATAAATGCTATACAATGTAAACATTTTTTATTATAGATCAAAGATCAAATGTTAAAATATGTTAAATGTTAATATGAATATTAAATGTTAATAAAAAAAATAGGGTGGCACAGGAGTTTGCAGCTTCTCCCAGTGCTTCCATGGTTTTCTTCTGGGTCTCTGGAGAGAATTAGAGTCTCAAAAATTGCTCATTGGTTAATGTGCATGTGAGTGTGACCAATCCGGGGTGTGTGTTCCGCCTTTAGGGGAATGACTTCAGAGTTGCTGGGATTGGCTCCAGTTCTCCATGAACCAAAAAAATGGAAAGCAGTTCAGAAACTGGATGGATTAATGAGTTGAAACAAATTACAGCAGCTATGACTACAAGAAAGTGTTTTTATCGTAATGTCTGCATTAATTTATTAGCCGACTTCTTTGCCAGCAATAATATACTGTTTGTTTTCAAATAATTACGAATGGGTTGAATGGCTAAACATGCTGTAACAGTTGGTTGAATTATAATATTTGATTAAAATAGGAAATTGCAACATGTGGATATTCCTAAAATAAAACAAATTAATAGTAACAGATTATGATACTCTTTAGTCTTTTATAGATTAAATAAACCAATTAATAAAACATTACATTTTTGCTGTTATATTGTAGTGCTCTGTGCTCTGAAATCTCAATCTGAAAGACATTTGTTAGACAATATTCGTCTCATCACCAAAACTCACTTCACAATTTGGCTCTTGGACTACCAACAAAATACAGCCTGAGAAATAGTTGGGAAAGCCTTCTCCTACGATACAGATACATAGATAGTAACCAGGACTGAACTAGTAATCTTTCTTGATGCAAGGCACAGCCCTAAAAAGTTCAGATAAGGGAAAAATACTCCTGTTCCAAATTCCTGTTTTCAGTTGAACTGTGTCTGGCCAGGAATCCTTCTGGATTCTAGGATGACTTGTATATTCTCAATACGGCACATGTAAGCAAGGTCATTAAAAAGCATTTAGGGGGACTGTGTTATGCTTTGCGCTGTGCGCGTCGAAAGTAATCTATTTAGGCTCAATTTAGGTAGTTTAATTGCCCCATTCCTCCTAGGCTGAGCAGAATCCCAAGCATTGCTGAATCAGACGCTAACTGTCTTCATTTTAACTGCACTCCTTCATGTTTAAGATCATGAATCTGAAACACGAGCTTCTGTATAAGCCATTTCCATTTAACAAGCAGCATTTGGATCTGCTTTTTTTCCAGCGATTGTCCTCCCTTAAGGTTCTCAGTGGTGTTTGAGGAGGTGAAAACATGTCACCTCAAAAGCATGGTTTATAGCTTCTGTTAGATCCAAAGAGCCATTTGTGAAATGTGGCTGAAGTCCTAACTGCAGGTTAAGGAGACCCCCACTGAGGTCTAAGATGGATTGTCAAGTTTGCCCAGGGGGTGATTTATGAACCTCTGCCATTGAACAACACAGAATCCACACTTGGTCTTCTTAATCACTGTTTCAATTGTTATTCGCTCACCACAACCCACAGGCCAAATTTATGACTAGGAGGCTTTTCTATTTATAGATCAAGAAACTTAATGGAAATCTAAGCTACAATAGCTAAAAGAGCAACTGCAGTTTCATTCAGGAATTGATGTAATTTATACTACAAGTTTACTTGTTCTGAAATTGTACTTGATTTTCATTGTATTACTTTACACTTTTATATAATGATGATTGGAGATGATCTTAGTTCGTGATTGTGATCTTAGTTTCCAGACAACTCGTGAATTGCAGGATAAATCAGGAGGTCGGGAATACGTCTAGTCTATTTAATGGTCTAGACGAGAAAGGAAGTTGGTCATTGGCACTGTTAATGATACAGTTAACTGCTTTGACCAGAGTCCATAACTCCGGACTCACAAGTTCTCTGGGTTCGAGTCCAAAGGTCCGGGTCTTCTCCACCAGCTCTGGATCTATTTAAAGATGCTCTGGAGATGAGGCAGTCTGCGGTAGGTCTGCTGGTTTATTTATCCTGCATGGGCTCTGACTATTTTCGGGCTGACTTCACAGGGTACTAATTGCTCTCGTTTCACTGTTAGGTAACGGGAAGAGAAGGAAATGAACAATCACTCCCATGTTTGTCTGAGGGTGAGGTTGAGTCTGTGACTCTCTGCCCTGAACGGCTCAAGGAAAGCATTGCGTGCATACAGTTGGAATTGTAGCACTCTTTGTTTACCTGTTTGTCTTTATTCAAAATGTAAAGACTTCGGGAAAAAAAAGAACGGTGGATTGAAACTCTAAGCACACTAAACTCAAACTCCCAGACCCACAATACAGTTTTTACAAGTATGAATTCCAATTTTTGTAAGCAAGGTCATAACGCTGTTGGGTGTAAACATACCCTCCAGGCTTTAGGACAGATATGTTGAACAACCTGACCTCTCTCACTCACTCACTACATTGCACATCGGTGTGGCAGATTCCTCTGTCTGTTTGAATTGTCCAATGCTCTAAAAAGATCAAACTGCCTCTCTGGTGCCTTTCCACAACCAGAACTGACGCACAAGGCAGAACCAGTCAAAGGTAAACATGCCAGTAGGGTACACCGGGTTAAAAGGGCTAGAGTTTTCGACAACACGTCGCAGTGACCTGCTCCTTGTTTCGGTCATGAACTCTGCGAAATTCTGAACCAGCCAAACACACATGAGGTGCTATTAAACTCACGGTTTCAAATATCTTGTTGGCTTTTGGAGACATCTATGGAGCAGTTATATGTTCTTTCTCAGAGAAATTATAGGATTTGGGTTTGCATGGGTTTCATGTGTGACAATTGAGCGTTACAACTTGGAGTATCTAGGTTTTGGTAGTTATTGATGAGTTCAGGGAAGAACTTCAACGCCAATGTTGTTCCTCACCTCTTGAGTGTTTTCTTCGAAGCAATGAGCAACTGACTGCTGTTTGTCTGCTAGCACTGCCTGAGGGATCCATTTGCAAACGTAAGACTTTATAAAACTCAAAAGTGTTCACCTCTGCCAAGATGAAAAGGCTGTTATCACCCAGTTTCATTAAAGAGCTGAGGTGGTAAAACAGAGAGAACTTTAGGGCTTTTGGAAAGGTTCAAAGGTATCGTAAAAGTCTGTGCCAATTTTAAAACTACTAATACTATCACACAATATTTTTTATTCCCAAAGGGGATCGGATTAGTGATCAAATTTAATAATCACACAACATGTTTGTACTACCTTTATGTCTAGGATACTAACACTTTCCAGTCGACTTGCCAAAAAATGACCACTTGTATTTAAAAGTGCTGCAAATGTATTTATGGCTCTCAAATCACATACAGTAACAAAAAAGATTTCATTTATTGAAGACACACTGTATCTGCTTTTGTTTCTCATTCTGGAAGTTTTAATGTTGTTTATTTTTAGACAGGTGAGCAAAAGCATAGGTGTCTGTAGCCTTCTTTATTGCATTAATAATTTGTTTTATGTGTAAATGTGTGTTGACATTCAAATAAATCTTAATTGATAACTGTGAGTTAATAAGGATATATGACCATTTTTATTCCAATGCTTAATGATTGATCTCATCGCCGGCCAAGCTAAGCTAATGCTAGTTTTGACTTCAGAAAGATCAAGTCTAAACCCATCAAACTCATTTTATGAAATAATTTTATGACATTTCATTCCTTGAAAGTGGACACAGCAGTACATAAAAGTACCAAAGGGATTGCATGTGCACAAAAGCCGTTTGTAGATTTTCCTTCTCTGATATACCTCAACAACCACTCGTGCTGAAACCAACAGAAACAAACAAAAGCCAGCGCAAAACAGACTCTCGGTGACAGACTTTTTCCGCGCCCCAGGGCACCTGTTGTCCCATATGGGCAATAGCTGCAGAGCGAGACAAGACATGTACAGTATTTAATACTGGCAGAATGTCCAGCTCTCTTTCTTAAGAGCACTTTCTCGGGAGTCGCTTGAGTGTTTTAGTCTGTGAATGTTGCTTAAGACATTAAACGTTAAGCAAGAGACAATTTCCAAGGTAAGTCTATTGGGAAAAATCCCAACCAGTTCCAAAATTCATTTTCCAGATCTAGGAGATGGTATTCTGAGTAGAATAAAGAATCATAGATATTTTATTTTATTAACTCATCAACAACCATCAATCCATTCTCAGAACTCTAAAAAAGTACTTTTTAGTTGTTTAAACACATTTACAGAAAATCCAATGTATTTTTATGTAAAGTTTGTCAGTACGTTTCCAAAACAGGCAACAGAAAAGAAAAACAGCTAAAAAAAAAAAAAGCAATTTAACAAATAAAATCCCTCTCAAAATAATCCTTTCTTGAACAAACATTAAACAATATTCACTCACAAGATTTAAAAACAGACTATATAACAGACATACAAGCAAAAAAACGAATTACGAGTTATTTTTCTTGAATGTGATTATATTTAAATATTTACACATATATTTCATGCACGTTGTCCTTCAAATGCGTTTTCAATGAATCACCATTTTTGGGGGAAAAAAAAAAAAAAAAGGTAGATGAATGAGCATTTAAAAACAAAAACGTTTTGAAAAAGGCAGAACTTCGCGTTCTTGCAGAATGACTCCTAAACACACATTCTGACATCTCAACAATGTAATGCACATCAAAGCTCAGTCAATATTTACACCAATCTGCTCTACGCCAGTTTAGAAAGAAAGTGTTATAAGATGTGTCACATTTGACCTTTCAAAGTCAAAACACTTTTTGAACCTCTTAACTAACCAAGGTATTATACAATTACGGTGCTACTAAAATAAACCAATGAATGAATGAGACTTTATTTATCCCACTGGGGGAAATGTCAGTGTTTTGCAGCAGGAACATTCAATGGTAGAACCAAAAAAAAACAGTGATGACAGAGTAAATAGTAATAGTAATAGTATAAAAAATTGTACTAGATAAAAAAGATACAAATACTTAAAATACTTAAAACAAATCCGTACTTAAGAAAAGACATTTAATTAAAAATATAATCTAAAGAACAAAGCTCTCAATTCTGTGAAGCATATTCATATGATTCTTGAGCAATCCCATAAATATTCTCACATCACATGAAAAAAAAAAAAAAAAACAATATTTAGCTCATTCACATGCAATCCTCTGAAGGCAAATCTCAAGCCTACTCAAAATGTTCATAAAGGTTGCGCTACATGTGTTTGCAATCGAATTTGCTCTGAAACACAACTCTCTTTACAGTTATTGATTCACGTGAGCTGCACAGCGTTTTATGAGCGCACATTTGAGTCCTCCTCCGCGTCATCATTCACAATCAGGACACATATGGCATGCCTTAGCGATTAGCATGGACTTAAACCCAACAGGCTTCCAGCTGACATGGAGAAACCCAATACTATACAGAGCGCCCCACTGCATCACTCTACACACACGTTCCCATCAGATACCGCTGCACTGAGAACTGTCACGGGACACATGGTAAAAAGCCATCGGTTTTTCACGATTGCAAATGTACAAGGACACCGACAGTAATGGAAAGTGTTAGTGCCATTGGATTTTTTATACACAAACCAAATTCCCTCCAAAACCATTATCTCAAAATGTTTTGTGGACCAAACTGACAAACACTTTGGGGTTTAATGCAGAATGACAAACTGTATATTATTACTATTACTATTGTTAAGGACCAGTTCATTCAGGCTTTTTTGAAGAAAATCACCCATGCATTTGCAAACAGATTACTGAAAAAAAACTACTTATTAAAATGACTTAATAAAATAACTGATCCATACAGTAGAAGTACAGTAGTGAATTGTACTTCAAATACTTCATTTTCCGTAAATCTGAAATGTTGAAAAAAAAAGGAAATATATTATAGACTAATGATACATTATACTTAATGATACATCTGAATGAACATATGAACATACTGTATCTTTTTTTTTTTTAGGACAAATTGCTTCACTTGCTGCTCTTTTGTAAGTCGCTTTGTATAAAAGCGTTTGCCAAGTGACTGTAAAGTAAAGTAAAGTAAAGTGTAATAAGTAAACGTCTTCTAAACAGCAAGTTTTCCCCAAGTTTCATTTAAAGTATTATCAGCCCATTCTCTTTTTTTTTAAGTTTCAACTGATCTTTCGACCAATCTGCAACCGAACTTTACAACTTCTGAACTTCAGTCATCTGTTCAGAGAGCTTATTGCCTGGAAACCAACATCAGAAAGTGACGTAACACAAGCTAAAGTAGGTGACGAGCAGAAGCCATGTAAGTGTTAACTCACAGGTAAGATGTCAAGGGACTCAGGTCGCTAGGCACTGAGGATAGTCCTTGTTCAGAGCAGTCCACCAGCAGTAGGATGCCATCCTCCTCACACTGGCATGCAGACGGGCACTGTTTCACCAGCATGTTGGCATCAGGAAGCCCGTGAGAACCACCACAAGAGATGGCTTGCAGGATAAGTAACACCACCAACATGACAATGATTCCAACTCTTCAGGTCTGCGGGTATCTGTACTGTTCAGTCAGCTGTTGCTCTAGGTGTTTCTGTCTGTCCTCTCTCAGCTCTCTGAAATGTTATCCTAAGCCTCGTCTCTGCAGATTTATTCTGTCACTTCAATCTCCCATGGGTGAATGAGTCAGTCGGGGGCTTACACAGGTCTTCTCTCTCTCTCTCTCTCTCTCGTTTCATTTCATTTAGGAGACATTCACCTATTGTAGTGGAAGCTCGCAGCCCTTCTGTGATTGGCCTATGAGTGTTTTGAGGGAGGAGCCGCCTGCTTCTGGACTCCTCCTATGTTCTATCGCTTGCTTTTTCAGCCTTGGGCAGAAACAGAAGTCGATGGTTTGAAGAAAGCAGCAGACAGAGTAAGAGCTCCAGACTCTGAAAGACTGTGAAGTCCCAAGACCCCGTCTCTGTGCTTTACTCGTATACCTCTAAACCGTAATATTTGAAACTTGATTTGTTTTAAACTTGACCATGGCTAGCTATCAGATCCTTGAGTACTAATACGTAGTGCTACAACATTTAAATGTGTGTGTGTGTGTGTGTGTGTGTGTGTGTGTCACACTTATCACTCAGCTGTGTGATAAGACAAATACACTACAAATTCTTAAAATGTCCCAGTACAGCAATGACAATTTTTGCACAAATAGAAAGAATGTGGGAAAAAAAGAAATAAATAAAATTATAGAGATATTTTCCCTACACAAGGATGTCACTAGCTGCAGGGCTGCTGATGTATTGCACTATTTATTCAACTGGAACAGTGGACAATGGAATTTTCCAGTTTTGTTAGGTGATAGATGCTGTTTATTTATGACTCAAAGGATCATGGGAATCTGTGATCAATTTCTTTCTAGGGCTCTACACGTGACAGCAGTTGAGTTATGCCCGATAAAAAAAATAATGTAATTTTTTTTGTCTTGTACTTTTCCACAACATGAACTCTTTAAGAAAAGCCAAGCATGCTTTATCGGTTGTGTAAAGTGTCTCCAAATGTCTGTAAAGTAATTTAAGGAAGGACACTATGAATGCCGACTTTTGAAAATGTCTTCATTTCAGAAGAGTGTCTTTGAAAGAGCAAGAAAACTTATTTAAAGTAAATATCTAGAGACTATTTCCTAGCAGAGCTAAACCCCCCTTAAAACTCCAATCTCCAATTTTTAAGTATCTGCTAAACTTTCTAAAAGTTTCATAGGGATATGAATGTGTAAACATGAATTAGTAAACATTTTTTTTGCATCTCCTTAGAATCAAACTGCATGTATCATTAGTATTATCATTCATGTGTCAATTTTGAATTGAATTGAATTGAAAAAGCCTTTAATTGTCCCACAGCATGTCACAACAGCAGTAAAATGTATGTATGTATATATATATATATATAACATCTATATGAGGAATGAAAGTAAATGCATCTATTAACATAAATATAACACGCACACACTATAGATAAATAAACACATTTGATACATAATAATAAATATATAATTTGAGCACTTCACTTGTTTTTCATTAATTTTAGTGCTCCCATCTGTTTCAAAACTGTTCATTCAGGAAAGTGTCGCTTTTCATGCGCTCGGTGCTGCGAGAGCATCTCTGTGCTGCTCATTCATCTGATTCTGAATCTTTCACAATGGGCTCAAATGAATTCCATTAATTCATTAAAATTCCTCAGCTGAGCCCATATTCTGTGGAGCCTTTGTTACATCCACCCGAGGAAAAAAAATCCCAGATAAAATGTAGTCATTGCTGTGCATTATCTCTGCATTTTCCACACTCTCTCTCAGTCATACAGACCAGCAAAATCAGGTTGGACTGTCACATAACAAAACAGTTTAGAAGCTCAAATCTCTAGGCAAACTGGGGTATTTGAAAGGCCTTGAGACGGCCTTGGTTGGATCTACACTGAACATTTTCCAGATAAAAACTGTAATGTACTGGCAACCTTGGTTTTGCAAATGCTGGCAGTGTCTGTAAATATTAAATCCTGTAGATACTTTACAGCAAAACACTGTTTTGCTATTTTTAACAATGTACTGTATCATGGGAGTAATTGTCAACTTGAGTATTACAAAAGCGACTTAAGTATACCAAATGTATAAGTCAAATGTTTTGATAACATACATTTTAATGCTTTTTACAGTATTAAAAAACAGTAATACGCTGTAAATTCAGTAAAAAAGGAATCATAATTTTATAGTATGCTGATGGAAACCACCGTTGCCCTTTTTTACAGAGTACTTAAAAATTACTACCGTATTTCTACTATTACCATATGTAATAAAGTACATTTTTTCTGTTTAAAATTTAACATTTAAAAACATTAATTTGAAATAAAACAATGCATTAACACTGCATTTTTGTATGAATTCCATTGCACAATTACAAGAATGCTGTACAATGTAATTTGAAGTAATGCTCCAAAGTCAAAATTTCAGCCGTATTGCATTTTTGATTATTGTACACCAAATATTCCCACAATTTTACTGTACTTTTTATTTTAATGTATTAATTTTTCGTATCTGAGTTATAATTTTCAAAAAAAAAAAAAAAAAACACAAACGAACATGACGTCTTTGGGTTGTGTAGTTCTGCACGGAGTGAATGATATCTGCCCTCATTGTTTCTTCTGAAGAGCAAAATAGAAAGAGCAAGCTGTTCTACAAAGCTCCGATGCTGAAAAGCAGGGATTTGTGAACAATGTGGCGGCAGTAAAGGAGAAGTTGAAAGTTAGACATGCTGTCACCAAACACAGCTCTGCAAACAGTTCCCACCTCTGGGCACCTGCTCGCTGAGTCGGAGGCCAAAACAGGGTTGGGTTACCTATATACGGCAGGAGCTACAGAGACCGCTGGAAGATTTGCCCCATCCCTTGCCCTCCAAGATCAAAGGCCTATACTCCCCTCTCAATCTAATATCCACACACACACACACACACACACACACACACACACACACACACACACACACACTATCTAAGCATCGGCAATCTTTTAAGACACAAAAGGGAAGCAGTTACCTGGCTCTCACCTGTCTGAATCTGCCACAGGTTATTCGAGCTCTGTCAAGCGCAGAAGTCCATTCAGCGGCTGCTTGATGAGAGGGAGAAACTGGAGACTTGGTTCTACCCACTTAGAGAGGCTGGGAACAGACAATTATGGGTGAGCAGTCATATCTAGCTGCTATGACCACCGACTTAGCTCATGCCAAGTGATGTCTTGGTAATACGTCACTGTCGTCTAAGATCATTCTCAATGAGTGTGATTATTTGTGTAGCTGATTAAAGTATTATAAACTGCAATGTGCATATAAAACGGAAGGGAATGATCGAGGTAGGTCTTCAACGTAGTGAGTATGATGGCCCCCTAGCGGATTGTTGTGATATTGCATGGAGAACGCTGAACGATTGTCTGGACCATGTAAAGTAAACCAAACCAATTATTTTAAAACAGTACGCATCGACCTCTATTCACTTATGTGTGTTGGCATTGAGATTGAACGTTTGACAAACTAAAAAAATTGAAGAATTGATTGTTAAGATTTCAAAATTAGGAAGTCTTAATTTTGATTTCTTATTTCTATCCAATATTCGACATTTTTGACAGATTGCATCACTACAAACCAATTAAACTAACCCTGCTTTTCAAATTAATAGTCTGAAAACAACAATTTCACAAAACTGTATTGCTTATTTAGTTTTCAAAAAACGTATACTATATGTAATTGATCAGGATGTTTATATCTGCCATGTTCGAATCTGTTCATGAGTAATGTTAACAAAGTATTTGAAAGAGAAAATCGATTGGCCTTAAAGTGTAGTCTATATACGGTTTTATCGGGTTTTCTTAACGTAATGCGCTAGGATGCGATAGAATGTCCTAGAGCGCCATCTAGAGCTTAAAATATGAATCTAGGATTCAATAATGCTTTTTAAAAAGTCCTAAAAACGGTGGGCTTTTTGGCAAATAAATTAAGATCCTTTTTTCCGAGTTTCCAATTTTACTCAGTAAAAAATAAAACACATTCCAATACTTGTGAAATAAAAGATTGTCTGGTGGGAAGCATTGGTTTCAGTCAATAGTCTGAAAAATATAATTTAATTTTAAAAGATTATGTTTTAAAGAGATAAATAACTAGAGATGTCAACGCAATTGAATTGTAAACCTGCAACGTGTCCTTGTTTCTTCATACAGCTCACTCAAGCCTTTTCAACTTTCAACGAAAAATGTTTAACAAAAAACACGTCTTATCTCTCGCACTTGAGAAAACATGATTTATTTGTATGTATGTTCTACTGAGCTAGAGATAAAATTGGCTTTGTTTGCCTAGAGAGGTTTATTGCCTTTGGATATTCTCTGGGAAAGCGGTGTCCCGTGGGATAACTTCACTGGATCTGCTGGGCTCCATGTCTGATTTACAACATTCCTGGAACGAAATCAATCGCAGATATGAAATCAAATGTAACACGCCACACTCTTGCAGATTACTGAAATAAAACCTTAAGTAAAGTTTGTCTTTCGAATATGAGTCTTTTCAAACAGGGCTCAGACTGCTGAAGAATTGAGTTGATAATTTGAGATACATTAATTTCAATAAACTCCAAAATATCTTTAAAAGCAGATGTAATAGTGCAGCTACATTAGGTTCTACTGTAGATGTGTATTTAACTTTAAACAAAAAAGCTATATTTTGGAACTTTGGAAATTAGACAATTTGTCTATTTAGACACAAATAACACAAATTAGAACATTAAGGCTAAAATTTAATTCACTGACAAACTTTTGAATACAGGCAAAGAAAAAAAATCTAATAGTTGCTAAAAACCTGTTCAGTTAAACCAACTTACATTTGTTTTTCTTTTTGTAAAAACAATTTGACAACTCTTTTATATATAAAAATATAAATCAGTTCTAAAGTTTGTTTAGTTAAGCTGACAAACCAAAATGAGTTTTCAAGAGTCAACCCTTGGTAAAAATGTATTTTAAATTAATCAAATTCACGAAAAAATACAATGAGACTAAAACATTTAGTTTCAACTTTAGTCTCAACAACAAACCAATGAAATGAAGTTAATTTTACGAAATACCTTTCACTTTACTATATATTATAAAAAAAAAAAATTAATTAAAAAAAAATTATTTTAGTAATTAAAAATTATTATTACATTATATTTATGTTCTCTACACAGAACAAATAGCTAGTTAAATAAGAAACATTTTATTAAAAGTAAACTAAACCCATGTCATCAGCAATTACATAATTAAATTTTTTTTTTTTAATGAATTTAAATTATTAATTTAATTATTAAATTAGCATTTTTCTGCTCCGCTCTGTTTAGTGATTGAAACTGTCCATAACGTTGAGCCTGTGGGCCTATAGGGGGAATTCCCACAGACCTCTATCTATATAGGTGATTTGCTTACTGTATGTCCCGTGCAAGTTCAGTTAGGGAATTCTTTTTAAACTGTAAAGTACACCTGTCAATGACTGTACAAATGCCCTTATATGTTTTCCAGGTAGATAAAACCCTTGATACACAAACTCTGCTCCACACAACGCCTGGAAATTTCCATCAAGCTGCTTGATGAATTGATGCCCCTATTTATCAAAGTGATTAAAAAAAAAAAATATTTGCATATTTTACAAGTTCAGTAAAACAGACATTGCCTCTGGAAAACATGAATAAAACAAAGAGATAAAACAAAGGGTGAAAGTAAAGGTGTTAATCAAAGATCTACGTACTGTACTTTAACTCTAAAGAAATATTTTTTGTATTTGATGGCAAAAGAGATTTTATACACATGTATATATGTATTTATTTATTTTTTTATCCATACATTCATTTAGTTAACTGTTTTTTTAAGAGTGAAAGTTGTATTTTACAGGAATTACATTTTGTATTACAGTTTTTCTCAAATGCTAAAACACAAAAGCCAATCCCCTAAACCAAATGACCAGTCATCTAAACACATTTACCAAATCTAACCCTCATTCTCCAATACCTTAAACACATTTCACATGAAGACACAATTCACAAAACACAATTTCTGTTCTCATAACTCTAAACACATTTTTTCCTTGCTAAAACATAAGTTGCAAAAGAACTCTGCTCATATTCTCAAATGAAAGCTCATGTGATGCAAAATGCTTGACACAGTCAGCAATATTTGAACACAATGAACACACCTGTCGTCATTCACTACACACAACAACTCAAAATTGAAGACACTTATTGCTAATGCTGTGACTACATGTATAAAAGCAAGTTCAGAGTGTAAAGTTTCCTGAAGATTCCAAACAAACACAATGGATGAAGGCAGAGTCAGGGGAAGAGAAATTTGAGTCACAGGAGAGAGAAGAGCTGGTCATGGAAGAAGAGGTGCAGGCCAACGAGGACCAGAAGGAGGCCAACAAGGAGAGGAGAGGAGAAGGTCCAAGAGGAAGAGCAAGACAACCTCGCACCGCCACTGTAGACGAGATGCGAGCAACATTGACCATGTCATTGTCCATGGCATGACAATGGCTGAACCTGGGTAGGTTCACTGTGGCCACCATTATCAGGGTATTCAGACAACACAACATGTATTGTACTCTATTGCTTTGTTTGTCACAATACATTTTGCAAGCCTGTGAAAGTAATTTATTGGTTTCAAATCAGTTGTTACTGTAGTTGAAAGAATGCCACATAGAGGTGGGAGGGTTGACATATTTACAGCAGCACAAGAAATCGTCATTGTGGATATAGTTTGTGAGAACAACCTCATCAGACTCCGGCAGATCAGAGAAAAAGCAAAGTAATTGCCGATACGTAATGTCAATGTTGAGAGCATTGATGATGTCAATAGACAGAGTTCTCCGGCGCCAAAAGATGCGGATGAAACAGGTTTATAGGGTTACCTTTGAGCGCAACTCTGCGCAACACAAGTAAGTATACATCTGTATTCACAGTACAGTTAGTGGGCTCAGTGGTCAACATTACTTCTGGACAATACTATGCTACCTGATTGACTGTTGTTCTGAACACCTGTACACTTTCACATTTTCACAGAAGATATTGGACACGATGGCCAGACCTCTTGAATACCTCTTCCTGGATGAGGCTGGCATCAACGAAACAAAGGCAAAGAGGCTGTAACCTCATTGGCCAATGAGCCATCACTGAGGTTCCTGGTGAACGGGGGTAATATTACTCTTTGTGCGGCAATCAGAGCGTCTTGTTCACTAGCATGCTGGTGGTGATGCCCAAGGTGGAACAAGCACTTGGTTGCAGAACCAGCAAGGGGAGAACCTGCGACCTTTCGGACACAAGTCCATGTCTCCTACCACTGGACCACAACTCCCATTATTGTGATCAGAACGAACAAAGTCAGAGTGGTTCACCACCAACAGTAACCACTTTTTAAACGTCTGTCTGCCACCCTACTCCCCTTTCCTGAACCGTATAGAGGAGTTCGTCTCATTGTGGAGATGGAAGGTTTATGACAGAAAACCGTACACTAGAGAGAACCTCCTAATGGCGATGGAGCTGGCCTGTGATGATATCCCAGTGTGTGTGTGGTGTGAATAACGTAAATAAAAGGACTTCACACCCTGTTCATGTTTTCAAGAGTACTGTTGTGCGCATAAACTCGTTTTTGCATTGAGTTGTTACATTAGTGTACATGCAGTATTTTCTATTGATATATACTCCTCATGTCAAACTCAAAAATCGAAATTCCTAATCCTCTGCAGAAAGATTTCTAACTTTCCATCACTGCAAAATTTCTACGAATATGCATTGGCGGTTATGAATCAAGGAATCTTCTCACCAACCGAGAATTGTGTTTTCAGTTGTTTTGCTGTTGTGCGCAATGATGTGAATTGTGTTTACAGTTTTGAAAGCTTGAGCTGCTATTTTGGTGCGAAGGTTTGAGTTTTGAAGTGAGAAGGTGTAGTTGTGTTAATGTAGCTTTAGAAACGGGTGTTGTGTTTAGACATTGGGTAACATGCAGGGAACATTTGTGAAATGTGTTTTAGCATTTGAGAAAAACTGTAAATTTTAATCTCATGTATTTTATACTAAGTTGTAATCATATTACAGTTTTTCTCAAATGCTAAAACACATTTCACGAATGATCCCTGCATGTTACCCAATGTCTAAACACAACACTCGCTTCTAAAGCTACATAAACACAACTACACCTTCTCACTTCAAAACTCAAACCTTCGTATCAAAAGAGCAGCTCGAAGCTTTAAAAATGTAAACACAATTCACATCATTGCACACTACAGCAAAACAACTGAAAACACAATTCTCGGTTGGTGAGAAGATTCCTTGATTTCACAACCGCCAATGCATATTCATAGAAATTTTGCAGTAATGGAAAGTTAGAAATCTTAGATTTCTGCAGAGGATTAGGCATTTCGATTTTTTGTTTGACATGAGGAGTATATATCTGTAGAAAATACTGCATGTACACTACTGTAACAACTCAAAAACAGAATTTATGCGCACAACAGTACTCTTGAAAACATGATCAGGGTGTGAAGTCCTTTTATTTACGTTATTCACACCACACACACACTGGGATGTCATCACTGGCCAGCTCCATTGCCATTAGAAGGTTCTCTCTAGTGTATGGTTGTCTGTCATAAACCTTCCATCTCCACAATGAGACGAACTCCACTATACGGTTCAGTAAAGGGGAGTAGGGTGGCAGACAGACGTTTAAAAAGTGGTTACTGTTGGTGGTGAACCACTCTGACTTTGTTTGTTCTGATAACATAAATGCGAGTTGTGGTCCAGTGGTAGGAGACATGGACTCGTGTCCGAAAGGTTGCAGGTTCGAATCCCCTCGAAGCTGGTTATGCAACCAAGTGCTTGTTCTTTGGGCAAAATGCTCAAAATGCTTCCCCCCCCAGGCTACCCTCTGGGTTCAGTATGCTGGTGAATTGCCCTCTGATTGCCCCCCATGGCCAGGAACCTCAGGGACGGTTAGGGAGGTTACAGCCTCTTTGCCTTTGTTTCGTTGAAGCCAGGAAGAGGTCTGGCGTGAAATGTGAAAGTGTACAGGTGTTCAGAACAACAGTCAATCAGGTAGTAATCAGTTTCTAGTATAGAAGTAACGTTGAACACTGAGCCCACTAACTGTACTGTGAATATGGATGTATACTTACTTGTGTTGCGCAGAGTTGCGCTCAAAGGGAACCCTTAGACCTGTTTCATCCGCATCTTTTGGCACCGGAGAACTCTGCCGATACGTAATGTCAATGTTGAGAGCATTGATGATGTCAATAGACAATTACTTTGCTTTGTCTCTGATCTGCCGGAGTCTGATGAGGTTGTTCTCATGAAACTATATCCACAACAAGGGTTTCTTGTGCCGCTGTAAATATGGCAACCCTCCCACCTCTAATATGGCATTCTTTCAACTACAGTGACAACTGATTTGAAACCAATAGACTACTTTCACAGGCTTGCAAAACTGTATTGTGACAAACAAAGCAATAGAGTACCATACATGTAGTGTTGTCTGAATACCCTGATAATGGTGGCCACAGTGAACCTACTCAGGTTCAACCATTGTCATGCCATGGACAACGACATGGTCAATGTTGCTCGCATCTCGTCTATAATGGCGGTGTGAGGTTGTCTTGCTCTTCCTCTTGGACCTTCTCCTCTTGTTGGCCTCCTTCTGTTCCTCATTGGCCTGCATCTCTTCTTCTATGACCAGCTCTTCTCTTTCCTGTGACTCGAATTTCTCTTCCCCTGATTCTGCCTTCATTCATTGTGTTTGTTTGGAATCTTCAGCAAACTTTGCACTCTGAACTTGCTTTTATACATGTAGTCACAGCATTAGCAACAAGTGTCTTCAATTTTGAGTTGTTGTGTGTAGTGAATGACGTCAGGTGTGTTCATTGTGTTCAAATATTGCTGACTGAGTCAAGCATTTTGCATCACATGAGCTTTCATTTGAGAATATGAGCCGAGTTATTTTGCAACTTGTGTTTTAGCAAGGACAAGTGTGTTTAGAGTTATGAGAACAGACATTGTGTTTTGTGAATTGTGTCTTCATGTGAAATGTGTTTATGGTATTGGAGAATGATGGTTAGATTTGGTAAATGTGTTTAGATGACTGGTGATTTGGTTTAGGGGATTGGCGTTTGTGTTTTAGCATTTGAGAAAAACTGTAATTAAATAATCATTACATTTGAATATTACTTTTTACTAATAGTGCCAATACTGAAAAAGGATTTTAAGAAGTCTTTGTGTGGCTCTTTATGCCTGAGTCACTGGGGCAATATAGTGTGGCACGGAGTCGGCCAGTTTGCTCATGTGTTGGCAAAGCCCAGGTTGCTCTGATAGTCGTCTTCAGCAAATTTGCATTGTTGTTAGGCCAGTTTGAAATGCCATGGTCTGGTACCTCCGCACTTAAAGATCCCGACCAGGCCTTTAACTCACACCTTGAGTCTCAAACGGGTTCTTCGTGCTGTGATTCAACAACTCTACCCGCTGTGCCACTGTGCAGCCGATGAAAAATATTAGAAAGCACAACTTTGAAGCTTCAGAAACATTACAATTCTTTATGTCTGTAGCCCAGAAGAGACATGTCTGATGCTGTCAGTTGTTCAAAAACAGTTAAAACCTGTGACTTTGATTTATCTGTGAAGAACCCTGCACCCCCCTTCCCAAACACAGACACACACAAACACACACATAATTTTGAATTGGTTAGAATTCACAATACTCGTGTGGGTCATGCTGATTGCAATGATCTTTTGTGCCTTGTCATCTTATGCAAAGGTCAGCTTATTAAACAAAGAAACAATTTAAAACTCTAATGACGCTTAGTAAAATTAGTTGATTAGAGTGTCTTTAATTTTTAATTGTTTCACATGTTCATATTTTCTGAGAGACTGAATTTGGAATTCTCAAAAGTTATCTACAACGTGAATTAATGATGCATAAATCAATGACAAACAAAATGTGAAGATTTTTTTAAAGTAATAAGCCATTAGAAACATCAGCTGTTTGCAGAAAGTAATTTCCCCTGAACATGAATAGCTTTTAACAATACAGGTTCAAATGTCATGAACAAATTATAAAATGGCAAGCTTATCATGAGTCATTTGGCAATATCGGAAATAAAATATGTTTATATTGATTATTATTAATATTAAGTAAGCTGTGAAACAATATTGTAACACTGGATACTGTTGAATTCAAATTCAAATATTGGACCCTTCGCGTGCGTTAATTATTGTAGATCTGAATTTGTATAAAGTATGAACAAAATAATTAATCATTCATATTCTGCACCTGTCGTCCTCCTTTATCTTCATCCGCCACTAACAGCTGCAACAAAAACAACCGACAAATATCCCTGCAGCCAGGGGTTTTCCAAACAAGCTCGTCAAAAGTGTTACACGTTTTAAAATCCTCGTCTTTGATGCCTTAAGGGTTTCATTTTTTTGTTTTAATTTTTTTTTTACTTTTTTAATTTTAGAGACTGGGACTAAACCATGCACAATTAATATTTAAACAAAACCGTGTCTGGTCATTTTCATCAGGTTTTACAAACTTAGATGTTTATACAGCAGCAGTTCACACTTCTGTTCTTACACAAAACTAACACAAAACGTTTGTGAAAAGAACGGCGCATGAAATCATACACCCTGAGGACTCACATCATCTACCCAGATAAAACCCAATGCTTCAAGAGGAAAAACTCACCAACTCGCTCACAGACACATGGAAATTCTCACAATAAAAATCCCAGGTGAGTCCAAAGGTTTCCTTTTCAATCGAGCAGAACTCTGTTTGGCTATGTGCCATTAAAAGTCTCCAGCCCTGGATGATAAACTGATACAGAACCAATAAAATATCAGCAAGCAAACAGCCAAAGCAAACTGCTCAGTGAAAAAAGAACAACTGAGGTATTCCCACCGGACAAATGCTCTGAATGTACAGTTTACCCAGTAAATACCCAAATTTGGACAGTTTGATAACTTGTGATGTCAGCGTAGGCTAATATCAAGTTCATAAAATAGCAACTTTCCAGATGGTGATCTGTTTCTGCAAACCAGATGTGTTGTGGTGTCACTTTCTGGTTAGTGTGCTTGTCACTTTCTCTGGACAATGATCACTTTACCTCCACTTACAGTTTATTGTACTTCAATTTTTATTCTACATCTATGTAAATATATAATGCGGTTTGAGACAGTTGTAAATGTGACCTTACAAATGCACTGGACCTAAACATGATTTGATTTGTCCGGGCTGTCATAGCCGGTTTCATTACTAGTCAGTTTTCACAAAGCAATTATTGCCTGTGATTTAAAAAAATATCCAAGTATAAGAGTGTAAAATAGAACCTTGGTATCAAGTTCATTATAGTGATGAAAAAGCTGAATCAAAAGACAACACTCTATTTAGCTTCAGTCTGCATTCAATTGATGGCCATGAACGTTGGGATTTAACTGACCTTGATACCCTGAAGTTGGACGTCCACCGTGCACGTCCTGGGATGGCCTTGGTGTCTCCCCGAGGTGTTGAAGGAGGTCTTGGCATTGCTGATGGGTCGCCCCTCTGATACACCACCCACCTCCATCATACGCGCTGGAAGATGATTGATTATGATGCTGTACTTTATTTATAGAGCAAAGGTTTAAATTAGGTGTTGTAAACATCTATAAGTAGTTTTAGGCTTTTAAGGCGTTTAATTGTTTTTATTGTCTTTTTTTGTTCTTCCTCATTAGATTGTTGCATCTTAAATGTCAATATCAAATTGACTTGCCTCATTGTTAAATCTAAATTTCAACTCTTTGTTATGTTTCACGTTTCCAAAAAAATACATTTTAAAGTTTTTAATCACAATTTTGAGACGCCTCCTACTGGCCATATTGACAAACGCACTCACTTTCTTCATCTTTACCTTCTGGCAGGAGCCACCTAGATGGAGATGACGGTGCACGAAGAAGTGCCGATGCCACCTGGACAGAGATGACATTGCTAGGAAGAGTGCCGATGCCACCTGGATGGAGATGACATCGCTCCGAGAAGTCTTTGGACAAGTTCTTCTTCGGCCTCGGCTTTCTGGCTTCCTGGAGCGTCCAATGGGATCTCTGTCTCGGTGACGTCACTCTCCTGGTCCCTTCTATAGATCTGGTGCCACTGTGTCGTCATGGGATGGATGGAGCCACCTCACTTTCCTCTCCAAAAGAGGAATGACACAGTCTGGAATCATCTTCACCAATGGCTTTGTAATGTGAGACTGGCACCAGAGAGTCGGTTTCTCCCTAGGTTTTTGTCCTCTCGCCCCGCCAGACAGGATTTGTTTTCCCAGCCACTGTCGCGATTGAAGCTTGCTCTTCTGGTCATAGCCCATAGTCTGAACACTGATGAACAAAGGACACTAGCGCTATATAAATACACTTGAACTTGATTGACATCAGAACCACAAATAAGACAATTAGTACAATAGATAAATATGCGCAATATGAAATTGTATATATTTGTGAAATACTAATATTTAAAATATTTTCTTCTTTTCAGTAGACTAAACAAAGAAGAATGACAAATTGAATTCAGTCTGATTTTGAAAATGCTTAGCTGTGGTTGTTTCTGTAGCAGATTTTTCACAAAAAGTACTGAATTGGATTTACTGCAGAAAAAAAAGAGTACTTATTCTGATTCTTCCACATCACCAAAATAGTGAAGCAAATCATCAGCTTGTACGTCAACCATTGCATTATAGCAAATGATTCCATATTGTATTCAGTTTGCCACATTATTGTAAACAATTTTGATTAAAAACAACTTCAGACTAATTGTGTCCACACAGCTGGACCAGATAACTGGAGGAAATTTCTGCCTCAACTTACGTAATACATTTCATATGAAGTCAGGTAAATTTATTTTCAATTAAAAAGTGCAGTTAAGTAATTATCACAATGCTTTATAGTAGATAAGATATGTATACGAGTAATTGTGTATGTGACGCACACCATATGTACCCTCCTCCTTACTAATACATGAATAAAATAAGAATGAAATATTATTGTAATAATAATAATAATTATTATTATTATTATATATAATATAATAAATGTTGGGTGTAAGCCCATAATGTTGACATCCTGGTCCGAGCATAAAGTTACCAGAACACCAAATGTCAGTTAGACATAGATGGATAGAGAAAAATATAAGACATTCCTTATTGAGAAGCCTAGATCTTTGCTTGATGATTAATTACGATTTGCATTTGATGGAAGCCACACTGTTATAAAGAGGGAGGAGACAACAGAGAGAGAGAGAGAGAGAGAGAGAGAGAGAGAGAGAGAGAGAGAGAGAGAGAGAGTATATAAGACAATGATCTGACAACAGGTGTGTATTACAGGTGATGCGTGACTCTTCTTCTCTTCCAAGCTCTTAAGCATTAATCATTGAGGTTTGTTCCATTTTCACATTATTGATATTTCAAAATTTACTGAAATTTACTGGAACTGGTAAAATTCACCATTCAGAACATTATTTACGTGTTTATTCATTATTTTTGTGTTTTGATGAACTGTTAAGAAATGAGATTTAAAACATTTTGTTCCAAATCAATGTATTTAATCAAATCATATTTATTTTTGCGTCTGTTTCAGATGTTGGCATCTCTTGAAACTGTAAGTTTTACTGATACACAAATACATTTGTTGGACATTGATGTAACGGACATGAATGAAACTAATAACTAACTTTAAATATTTTTAATACAATACTGTTTTACACCAATTGTGGTTTCATATTTGGTATTCATGCATGATGCAGCTACTGTTTTGTCTGTCAAAACAGATGACATTGTGACCATGCAGAACCGTAAACCTAATGCAAATATTACAGTCATGGCACGCAACAACAAAATGAATCATTGAACATAGTTACATTTCTGTGGGATCTAAAAGGTTCATGTAATCGAACAAAAATATTTTTTATTTAGGCAAATATGAATAATGCTGATCTATAAAAAATGTAAACATTATAAAAAAACATAAAATATTAAATAGGTAAATACAGAAACATTGAACGGTTTCAATTAATAGTTAAACATTTTTTACACCTGTTACAGTGTTGAATTTTAAACATTCAACATTTTTAAAGGTGGTTACACACAAAATAATAAAACACATAATAATATAGTAAATTAATGTTCTTTTTACATGATAAAATAATGTTTAATACAAAAACACAAAAGTAAAATATAATCAATAACTACTGTTGACTCTGCATATCTTAATATTTATATTAAAACAATTAAGTAGTTATATAATTCTTAAAAGCTCATGTGAACTTAGATTATTACAACATCGTATATGTTTCCTATAGATTCCATATTTTCAAGCCCTGACCCCGAGGGACCCATCAGGGAATGACGACCTTGATGTTATAGAGGAATACCTGCAGGAACACTCTGTTGAAGTACTGGCAGCTCCTTGTGACCAGAAAAGGAACCAAGGGGGGCACAGTGTTTCAGGTGGGTTTGTAAACGAAGCAATGGGAAAACTCTTCTTTTGCCAGCTGCTAATGCTAATTGTTAGTAGAAAGTATGTGTAAAAAATGATATTATTATTTATTTTATTAATAACATTATCAGTGTAAATACTATTAATATTGTTATTATTATTATTATTATTATTATTTAGTAGTAGTAGTAGTAGTAGTAGTAGTAGTAGTAGTAGTAGTAGTAGTAGTAGTAGTAGTAGTATTAGTATTTTTTACTTTACTTTCCACATTTTTTTTATTAGTTTTTTTTTTTATTTCCTGCCAGGCCACGGACATTTTGTTGCAACAATTTAAAAGACACAACGTTGTTTTAAAAACATTAAAGAAACAGGAAATCTGACGAGGGGTTTGTGCTTCTCCTGCCATGCTGGCTAACTATCATGTATTCAAATGTACTCATGAAAACATTTGATTACAAGACTTTCATAATAGGTCTGTAATTTTTTTCTTTGAACTATATAAGCTTGTTGGCATCACGCTGGCATAATGGGCAGCACTGTTGCCTTCATACTCTGGGGTGTGGTACCCTCTTCAGGCCCAGAGATGCTGGGATTGGCTCCAGCTTTCCGTGCCTTGAAACTAAAAAGCTTGAAACGAAAAGTTTCAGAAAATGGTTGGAAATCAGCTCTTATTTTTTTAAATGTGTTTACAAAATGTAACATTATTGAAAGCTACATTTCAGCAAATGTTGTTCTCTGACTTACAACATGTGTGGGATTCTGATGAATATACATGTATAATTTGTTAAACTTAAATACATATTGACATTTAAACGGTATTGTGTAGTCAGATTTTGATATTTACTGTATTAATGCTTTGTTTAGAGAACAGCTGGACTGAGCCTTACACATATGAATGGAATTACAGTAGAACACTTACGACTGATAAGACTCATGATCAGTGCCCGAAACAGCAGCAATGTCAATACAGTCCCAATGAATGGGTAAGAAGATGCTCTAGAAAGGTTTAAAGTTATGCATAACATTTAAACCCTGCCTGGTTTCTAATAATAATTTCTATTGTTTTTCTATTTCTATTTCTAATAATTTCAGGGACACTGCCAATATGAAAGAAACCACTGCAGTGATTCAGAATCCACTAGTTCTGGATGTCAGGAATACCCACAGTCTCCCACCGCAAACAGGAAAAGTCAGACTGCATTTGAAACCATGGCTCTGGCACCACTTTCAGGTGATTCAGAAAACTGGAATCTCAGGACACTTCTGAGAAAATACTCATCTTGATGTGATGCATTGTAATATGGAAGAAATTGACATTGCATTACAGTTGTCATAATAAAACAAATTCATGCTTTTCGCGAACTTTGTGTTCCCAACACTTTCACGAAAAGCAAAAACTAATCAATGAATCATGTATTGATCTTTTTTTAGGTAAAAGGAAAGAACGACTTTTTCAGTTTTTATATGAGATGCTACAGACCCCAGACATGCGAAGCTGCATTTGGTGGGTCCAGTCCAACAACGGAACGTTCCAGTTCTCTTCCCAGAACAAGGAAAAACTGGCAGAAATGTGGGGCAAACGGAAAGGCAACAGAAAAACCATGACATATCAAAAAATGGCCCGTGCTCTCAGAAACTATTCACGAACGGGAGAAATCTGCAAAGTGAAGCGCAAACTCACCTATCGGTTCACAGAAGGAACCCTACGGGGGCTTCAGACCAGCGCACAAAGATTCATTCCGAACTAATCAAGACTAATTGTTTGTGTAGACTTTCTTCAGATTGAGGAATAATGAACAAATACAAAGTATTTTACTCTCTTTTTGCTATTATTTTTTCCTGTTCAACATGAGCCTTAACTGATTTCATAAAATAAATATTTTTTTAAGATGGATTTGATTTGAAAATTGAATTATATGGAGTTGATCTAAATATCTGAGGATTGGCCATTATAGTACATCATATTTAGTCACAAAAATGTTTGTAACGGTTTGTAACTGTAACACACACACACACACACACACACACACACACACAGTGTTTTGCATTCAGTTTGCGTAGAACTATCCTGTAAAATCCAAGCACTCATACAATAGATACATTCATACAAATACAGTCAGGTATGCAAAGCGTGTGTATTGGGAATCTACCACAGCAGAACCTTTAATGATTATTTAGAAGGAAAAGTCTGTTTAGGTTATAAAAGTCATTTATTTGCCACTTACAATATCTCTGCAGTCTATTCAAAGATCTTTCATTTTAGAACTTTTCTATATCAATGTATACTTACACAAACAATATATGTATATAAGGTTTATATGTATGCATATATATATATATATATATATATATATATAT
>CM051495.1:8431148-8514305 GCA_028031935.1 Paedocypris micromegethes
TATATATATAGCTGTTCTGTCTAGTAAGTGTCCTTATATAGCCTGTGTGGACATCTACTGTAGCCTATTGTAGACAAATTGCTTCACTTGCTCCTATTTTTGTAAGTCGCTTTGGATAAAAGCGTCTGCCAAGTGACTGTAAAGTAAAATAATGAATCTAATAAATTGATCATTAGATTCCCTTTTGGGGTCAATGAAAGCCAAATTCAACTTCTCCTGACATTGTTATGGTGGTTAACCAATCACAGAGTGACACAATTACATTTTAGTGATATATTATAAAATGCGTTTTGAGAGGCTGGAAGTAGCCTCTTTTAAAATACCTCTGGAGGTCTCACACTTTGTCAACATGGCATTCATTTGCATATTAAATGGACACTAGCACCACCAAGCGACCATTACGGGTAAAGATTTGTCCAACTATTTTCAATTATTTCCATTGTTTTATAACAAAAGTATTATAAACAGAATTTGTCAAAATACATTACACAAAGAGTAAACTCATTCATCATTGAGTTTCTCAGGTAAATCTGGTATTTTTACTTTAAATACTGCTAGATTTTAAGTAAATAATACAGTATTATGGTCATGTCGGCATGAAAACACTTCCTTGGTCCATTTCTGTGTCATGGGGAGCTGGAGCCAATCCCTGAAACTCTTGGGCTATCTCTCCTGGGCACATCATCATTATGATTTTAAATGGTTGAAAAAAAACAAGCATTCGGCTTTTTTGTAGTAGCGCTAAAATGCCACTAAGAGGCGCCACAAGGTTGTTCAACAAAACTTTATTGCATAACAACGTATTTTGAGTAACATTCTTATGTAAAATCTGGTCATAAAATAAACAATTACAAGTAAACCGGTAACAGTGGCATTTCGCTAAGGTGAAGACATGTAAAAAAAAAAAAGTAACAATAACCATTTTTAAAATACTGTGCAAAAATTCTCGCCCGGTAGATATGTATTGTATCCACTTTAAGCACACAAACAAATTGCCATGATAATATACATGTGGATAAACAATATACAGTACATGTTTTCCTGTACAGCAAATTAAGCATGTGTTATCATTGTGACTTTAATGAAGTGAAAAACAAATCTCAAATAATATCATCCTTGATAACTTTTTAATTTAAGTCTGTCTAACTTTTTTTCCCATGAAGAATGAAGAATGTTGACACCACATGGAAGGCAATAGACTGTATAGTTATCACCTGAGCAGGGTTTGATCCCTCCCTCCAAACTATACAACCTACTACCTCACCATGTCAAGGCACCAGACCGCTCCTCCTTCCAACAGGTATTCCACAATAAACGGTTAAGAAAATCATTTATGAGTAGCAAGTGGATGGTGGGCGTTATTACTGTAAAAACCATTATTACGTTGTGTCAGCATGTACAATTAGCAACATCAAAAATAACGTGCGATGCTAATGATACTAAACGATTAGCCTGTGGGGCTCCCATTTGACGCTTTCCCCGACAGACATTTGTAATCAAACACAGACAAATGTTGTTTGGTATCCGACGAACGTTGTGGCGCGTTACTTTGCTGTCCTAAGTTAACGTATTAGGTTTCCAAAATATTCACTTAGCGACTAGTTCTTTTGGACAACGCCAGAAAAATAGAATATGCCATTTTAATTCTTTTAAAAAAACCCACACTCAAATGCCATTCATACACAAACGAAAGAGAGAGGTACAGTTGATTAAAACTCAAACTCTTAAAAAACTTGATTAAAACTCAAACTTTGTTAGTGTTAAGACAATGTTAATGTTAAGCTAATGGTAAAACCTTCACCTTGGTTTTTCTTTTGTAATTTAGCCTTAAGCTGCATGTAAAAAAAAAAAAAAACCATCAAATGAATGTTCATAGCAAAACCGTTCTTTTAAAATAGCAAATCAACATTATTTTCAGTATTAATTATTATTTTAGTGTATTGTGCAGCTGAACCATCTCATGTTGTTCTATTGTCATAAATATTAGTATTGTCAAACATGTGAAAAATTGTGTGACATTTATTTTCACTAATGTCGTCACGCCTAATAACAATAGTACCGTTTTTTAGATTTGAAGCAACCTTATGTAATAAGTAGAATTAATAGTAGAGACAGTTGAGTTCAGTTATGACTGTTGTCGAATCCATTTTTGTGGGTGATTTAGCTGTCGCCTTGGGAAAGACAGTAGATTGTATAGTTATTTCAGTGAGAGACCACAGGGCTCCACAACTATCCAATCTACTACCTCAGCCCTAAGAACAGCAAGCAACGTCATGGCGCCATAAAACAGACTGCGAGAAATCCTGCAAATGAAAAAAAAAGTGAGCAAGATCTCAAGATTTGTAAAATTAGAAATATTACATGTACCTCATGCAATACAATAATTGGCTCCTGAAATAAGGTACAGTAAATATATTAATGAAAATGTACAACATTTTACAATGCATTACTATGGAAAAAGTAATTTTACAACAACTTTTGCTAAAGCATATCAAAAGCCCAAATTTTATGAGAAACTTGCCAAACATATATTTTGAAATACATCAAATTATGGTGAAAAACATTGTTCTATTAGCAGACAAAATACATTTTTTAAGGAAAATTTGTGTAATTGACCAAAAAGCATTGCAAAACTTTTTGGTGAAATAAACAAAAAAAGTAATTAAAGTCTCTAATAAAATCTAATAAAAAATAAAAGCGCAGTCATATTTAAAACAGGAATTATTGCATATAAAGCAAACAATTAGAACCTCATGATGCAGCTGCATGTAAGAGATGATAAATTGAAAAGAAAACTTGAAAAAATAACTGGACTCTGAGAGGCTGCAAAAGGAAGGAAATCGCTAATTTAAAACCAAGAAATTACTCACTCATTCTAGCTAGGCTGGTGTCGAATCATGAAAGGGAAAAAAAAATCTTGATTCTTTGCCAGGAACGTGTGCCCATTTTGCCAAAAACTGAGCTCTATCCAAAAACACAAGATTGCTTAAGCTATGCTTTTGAAGTAAACAGATGATGTCAAACATGGCTGTCTAAACTGCCTCTTGTACCTTTAACAAGGCTCTGATTCTACAATTCCGCATAGAAAATAAAGGGAAAACAAAATGGCCTCGTTTCGGCCATTTTAGGATGCTTGGAACCTCTGCGAGGTGCGCCTGAAAAAAAGCCATTTAGCCGTTCACCAATTCTCAGGAAATAGGTGTCCTTGTGTATTTACTTGCATCACAAAAAAAAAACATTTTATTATAAAGTCAAATGCATTCTTTCACAAACGTACACACTTTTCAAAAACCATACACACAACAGAAAGCAATTTGCTATCTAGAAATTAGCATGTTAGCTACACTCACCCAAAACATTTAGGTTATAAAGCTAAGCTTCCGTAATACAACTTTACGTGCTGAGTTGTTTGTAAAGCACTATTAAAAGTGGTAGGGGGGCCGTTAAAGAGGCAGAGCATGTCTGTTTAGCATAAATAAACATGCAAATCTCATCCAGTGAATTGACTTTTAGGCAATTTGTTAACATACAAAAGTCTGCTAGGATAATTAGCATACACATGCTTTCTCTAGGGAGACAATGATTGAAAGTTTTGGCACAAGACTGTCTGCCGGATCACAAAGCAAGCTAAAAGAGCCTTTAGGCGGTAAGAGACAACTTTTACTGCTTTTCCAAAAAAGGAGTTCAGCTTTATGCGTAGTGTTCTTGATCACTATCTTACCACAAACAGCTTTAGCATAAGACATCTGAAATAAAAAGAAAAAAATATCAATCCTTTTAATGATTTGAACACGGGTTTTTTTATGTGGTTCTGAACAGAGTTTATGGACTATTTCTATGATATTTCAACCATGAATGCACCAACCGTGGCAATGGAAAACATGCTAATGTGGTCAACAGATGCGGCATTTGGATAATTTTAGATTACATAGAACTAGTCTGTCCTTCTGTTCTTTGGTAATCGCCTTCACAAATATTAACCAGCATTACTGGTGTTTTTCCAAATATGTATTAGCAGTGCTTACATTTTTCATATTTAAATTACTTTAGTTATTTTTCAAAACATGTCACGCTAATCCATTTGGATGCCAGTCGTAACATTACAGGAAACTTTCCAGATTGTTTTTCTAAATATGATTTTTTTCCCCATTCAAGTAATACGGATTATCTAATGCTTTAAGTGTTAAGTCCAATCATAAAATGTTAAGAGACATATAAATGCTTTTGATGGACATATCAGCTGCGCTATTAAGTCAGTGACGACAGCTGTTGGTAGGCAAAAAACACATTTATATTGACATTATCCTCTGGTACATTACCATTTCATAAAAAAACAAGAAAAATGTTGATTTCATGGACAATACTCAATTTATTTGAGGGGGGGGTATTCCTATTAAAGTATTTATTCCTTTTTCATTTCAATGACAAATGTGCTTTTTTTCTTGATTTTTTTAATCAAAGAATCTACTCTGACACTAATAGTCAAATTCACATATAGCGTTGTGGCTAATAAATTGCTAGCACTCAGAATTCTGATTTACCTAAATATTTCTTGAAATCCTGGTTTTATTGCATTACCTGTTTATGAGTTAATGTCCTTTATGCACTGTATGAATTTCTTTTGATGATATAATAATAATGTTCACATTGATGGTGTTTATACAATAAGGCGCTGGTTAAAACATTTACAGACAACATGAAGTAAATATCTAATTAGAGTATAAAAAGTGGAGACATGGAAATGTAAAGACATATAACATATACAAGACAATAAAAATACTTATTCAACAACGTTCATGCTTTTTAAAAAAATAACTAGAAAATAACTAATGTGTTCTTCTATTATTGCAATGTTTATAAATACAGTAATGCAGATCATGGATCTATCAAAAATATGATAGCAAAAACGATATCTTGATTCTTGTTCAAATATTGACTTATATTTAAGTATATTTAAATATATATATTTATCCTATGAGGTTGTTTTACAAATTTGTACATATTGTACACATTTTACAAAATTGACTTTTACAAAAAAGACTTGTCTGACATTTTCATTTGTTTTCAAATGCTTTTCAGACACACATACAGACTGCAGTGAATTAAAAAAAAAAAAACTAAATCAGAAATGAGGTTTCACAGCTCCTGTCAACAATACGCCTCCTATTTTACCTAGCAATCAGAGGACAACGCTTGCCATTGGCCAGCGCGACCAGCCAGTCAGAAACAGTAAACAGGCAAATCAATTAGCCCGCTGAACGCCTACCACACTGTTTTGGTTGCCAAAATATGATGTGATTGCTTTTGCTTGCTGAAATCAAACATTGTAAATAGATATTGATAAACCTCCACCCTCCAAAACTCCACTGACACTAGCTAAATGTTTGGCACACTAATCTCATCAGAGAAATCGTTTCTTTATTTTTGTTTTTATTTTATTCTTCTCCCTTCATTCTCCTGCTGAGTCCCTGAATCTGGTGCCAAGAAAGGGGGCAGTGCCTGTCTGCCAGCCGGAATTTCAATGAACAGAACGCTCCAAGGGGTGGGGGACTTCGGCAAAAAAAAAAAATAATAATAATACGAAGCTTAAAACAATGCTTGGGTTGATTTAACTAATGAGTGGAGGTTTCCCCATCAAAAATCCCTTGACGTTTATTTGACTGCTTTTATTTAAACTGCGGTCTTATTTTTATTAACAAATATGTTTACACTGCTTTTTTTTATTTATATCACTTCTGAGTTTTTTTTCCGCCCAGTGCAGATATCATCTCATCTATAATCTTTTGTTTGCGCAGCTGTAGACCAGCATTCTTGGCATTGCCAAGTTCATACTGAACCAACACTGTTCTACTGAGGTCGGAATGATCACAAAACTACACAAAAATACAGTAAAGCACTTTAGGGAAGTGTCTTCCTGAATGACCGCCAGGGTCTAAACGTTTTTCTGTTCCGTTTTCTCTCTGTTACTGGTCCCGTGACATTCTCCTAGTGACTCCGACCAAGCTTCTGTTCGAAATAGTTAAGCCACAGAAAGCTACTCAGAACATTTATCATAAATGTCATTTATCACTCTGCTTGTGATTGCATGTCATCAGTCTACTTCAGGAAGAACGCCCCTTTTGCAAAAATAGTGCCCCCCAAAAAACAGGAAGTTGGGCTGGGTTTGACCTTGGCTCACACTGTCACGCGGTCTCCGGAGAGCCTGCTGTTACTCATCGAAACTGAACGATAAGGATTCCGCCTTGCTTTGTTTATACAAAGACCCTGCAGATTAGACCTAGATTTCTGCTCTCGCCGTTAGCACGAACCACTACTACATGGCAAAGTTTATAATAAAAGCAGACATTTCAGATCAAGTTGGTCCGGGATGAGAGATTTGCTCTTTAGTTGATTTAATTTGTGGGTTTTTATACAGTGCTAAGCATGTACGGTATGCTAGTGCAGCAAAGGCAAGATGTTTTAAGGGTTAACTCTGTTTGTTCTGAAACTTCCTGTTCAGTAATGTGGGGTCGGAGCCTAGAGAGCATCTGATTGTCAGCGCTACAGTAAATGTAGGCGGGAACTGAGCTGTATGGGAAAGAGGGGAAAAAACAGAAGGAGGGAGAGAGAAAATATGAAGCTACATGATAAGTTCATCTGAGGAGAGCAGGAGAGGGTGTAGGAAATGCTCTCTTGTCCTCCGTACCTCACTTTAACTTTGTTTTGTGCGTGTGTGTTACGGAGTTGTCGTCCCTTTCTGTCTCTAAGCAAAATAAACTTGCACATGTTACCCATTTTTTGTCCTTTCCCTAAAATTCAGTTTTTGTCTGCAAAGCAGAAATGCCTTGACTTTCAAGAAAAGGACGAAAAAAAGGAATTGTCTAAAATGTTCTTGTTTTTAAACATAAAAACAGGCTTCATCGAAGAATTTCTTTTAATTATTATTAAAATTGATAATGATTGCTTAATTATTATAATGTTTTTTTTTTGCATTGCATTGCAAGCAAAATGGGAAATCTAAAGATGTGCATGCATCTAGATTAAACAAATGCGGTTTCATGTGAAGTTTGCATTTCTATCTCTTCTCATTTGCTTAAAAATACCCTTTAAGCCAAATTCTTTTGCAGTACAGTAGTGCACAAACACGTGGCATATTGACGCCATCTTAAGAGCTCGTCTTTGTACATTTTTTTTAAATGAAGTGATTTAGACACTGGTAATTTTTTACATTTTTTGTTTGTTTTGGACATTTGGAGTCTTTCGTCAAGTTTTAGATTTGTGTGCATGAGGCCTTGCGAAAGAAAAAAAAAATGTGTCACTATACAGTATATCAGATTTTAAAAACAAATAATTTCGATACAGTTTTGTTTATACATTCCATTACATAAGCGACTATACCATTACAATGTTGTCCAATTTTATTCATAAAGTATGTTATTACTTTGAAATTATTTATATAGATCTAGTTCTTCAAATTAGTTATATTGTACTAAGTATTGTTGTAGAATGTAAAAACCTACCGAATGCCGTTTTATATTAAAAGATATAAAACAGGCTTATATATTAAAAGCCTGATTTTTATTTAGGTAAAAGCGGGTTTTCACAACATTATTATTTTCCGTTCAAGTAAATTTTATATGATAGCCTCGTATTTTACATTTCACAAAAAAAGCCATACAATCGAAAGAAACCTGGAGATTGCTCTGTATTTTCTGAGTGTTCTAAAACTCTCTTGTAGGCCATCCCCTATTCAGAACATTACGTACAAACGTTGGAGTTGTGTCCTCTCCGATCGCATTAAAACAGCACTCGAATACCATTTTGAAAATCACGGCAAAATACTTATAACGTCACAAGCAGTGAACATTTGACAGCAAACAGCATTCAACCTTCCGTTGTTCGTCAAAATAACAGCAAAAAATATCTTGCGCATGGACAAATCAAGTCTACCTAAACAACAATTTTGCAAAATCGACAGTGCATCAACAGTTAATTCGCCAGAAAGTCATTTGGTGTAGTAGAAATGGCGGAATCCAAGGCATGGTGTGAAGTAGGCGTTTGTAAGAACAAGACGAGCATCAACGAAGTGCGAAAATAAATGTCCGAACTTTGATAATATATGCAAGAAAGTGCAAACGTTAAGAAAATGTCATTGCATAAAATGGTGAAAATGAAAATAAAAAGAATTTACCAGCCGGTTAGAAGCTTCAACATCAAGAGCGACAAGTCAGGGACATGGCGGCGAGAAGAGTAGACTTGTAGTCTGCCAATCTCAGCAAAAGAGAGAGACCCTGAAACGTGCTACCACCAAACATGCTCTTCCATAGGGTTGTGGCTGAAGAAAGAGCACGTACAGCGGCCTCCGTTTCACCCGCCTCACCACAAGCTCTATCTCCCTGCCCACTTTGGCACAGGATGCGAAGGAAAAGACAGAAGCGAAGAGAGAGACAGAGAGGGAGAGAGAGAGAGAGAGAGAGAGGAGATGGAGAAAGAAACAGACTTTGCACAAACGAAGTAAACGGCGTGATCGAAGAAGTCTGTTTTGCCAATCAAAAATTAGAAAAAAAGGAAATATCAAGAGTATATCTAAACTGCATTTTAATCTGTATGACTCTGTTAAAAAACAAGAATCTACTTTCCCTGTGACTTTCCCAGTGTTCAGAATTGATGACTTGAAAAGAAAAACTTGATCAAGCAAAGCATCGTGACGGTCAACACTTACATTATTATTTTTTTTTAGTTTGCCCTTTATCCAAATCTTCCGGCCAAAGCCCTTCACCCATTAGTCATTTCTTTCGGTGGCTCCTTGAGAAATAAAAATAACCTCCCAAAGAAGTGCGAGAGGACGAAGAGTTGAATTTGCTTGCCCCTGAGAATGCAGTCATTGCCTTTGTCAGCATTTGGCATTCGTCCCAGGTAGTTCCAGCCTTCCAGTTATAGTCCCCGCTAATCATTACACACATCCAGAGGCCGTTGTGCGATCGCCTGCTACTCGGACATCAGAAATATAACAAGAGTCCTCTGTGGTACTTCCTCCTAGAGCTTTACACTTGGGTCCCTTTTACCTGACGCTTTCATTTGGTCGGCTTGGTTTGGCAGCCACGCTATACTTTGCTTGTAGTCCGTCAAGTACCACAAAATAGAGATTTGATGTGACAACTGCAAAAACAAATCACCTAAAATTCTTCTGCGTTCCGTATTTCCTGACTTCCTTTGCCCCTACTGTAAAAGAGGAAGCAAATACACACCAGTCCTCACAAGAGCAAAACTTAGCCCCATCTTCCTCTTGCTGTAAGAAAGTTTTCATAATAGAATTATCCAGATGGCATCTTATCAGCTGAGTCCACGTTTGTCCCGTTTACTCGCAGGCAATGTCCCGGGCAGCACAGTCGGTGACGTCACTCTTCCTTTGTTATTGATGCATTTACATATTTCTCATTTACTGAACTCGCTGAACTCTTCACTTCCTAGCACAACTGCTCGGCTCTGCCTGAGAGAAAACGGCTCTTTTTTTTTTTTCCGAACACTGCCTTGCCAGACCAGGGGGAGCGTGAATGCAGAGAAGGAAATCCTTGATGCAGTGCCTTAGTTGCAGACGCTACAAAGATTTATTTAACTTTTTTTTTTCCCCGCTCCTACAAATTTGCTCCCTGTGTCTCTTCCTGTCGAGCTGAGGGGAGGCTGTAAAAAGTTTCAGCTGCGCCGGCAGAGGCTCTCGCTTGGCAGCAGTTCAAAACAGAATTGCTTGATTCCAAAAGCCGGTCTGCTTGCCAGCCAGGCGAGTTTGAAAAGGCCACGCTTCACTCCGCCCATGTTTGAGAGAGAGGGAGCGAGAGACACCCGGAGTAAGCTGGGCAAAGCTACGCGCCACGGCTCGGCCCATCCCACCTTGCCTTACTTGGCAGAGCAGGGTTTTTTCAAGGTTTGGATGGGGGAATCTAGGTCAGACCTCGTGTGGCTGCCGTGGGACAGATCAGAGCACCTTTCTGTGCGGGTGAGGTGTACCTCCCTCGGCATTCACCGTTTCCTGCACATGCCACTTAGTCGTCTAAAAGCAAGACCCCGAGCGGGTCTGGTTACCCCTGTATAGTTGCACGTGGAGCTCGAAAAAATGTCCAAACCACCTGTAAGTGGGCCTGCGACTCAAAGACGCATCTGTGTTCTGTGTATGTCCGGAAACCTGTGGATGGGATGGTCCGCAATGCCTGGACGCGGATTGTTTTTGTGCGTGTTTGTTTTGGGTTTGTGGCCTCAGAGCCATGTCATTTTCCAGTCGGAGCTGTTTACTTTGGCTTGGTTGGCTCTACAGGTGTTAGCACACTGGTACAAAAACACACAGCGCCTGCGGAATGACTGATGGCAGGTTTAAGCCGCTGATTATTACGGCTAGTCTTTGTCTTCCCCTGCACTTTCGAAGAATCTTCTTGGAAGGGTTTCAGAAACATTTATTTTAGATTATACAACAATTTGCATAGTTTTTCAGTTATTTATTTAGTACAAGCTTTGAAATCAAAGTGTCATGTGGGAGGTGTCTTCACACAAATTCCATACAATAAAAATAGTATGTATGTGTGAAAATATGGACTGTGTATTACACCTCAACCCAAAATACGCAACAAAAGTAAGATAAATAAGACTAGTAATTCCTAATTAAAAAAAAAATCTAAACTTTAAATGGCAAATGTATAAAGCGATTGAGCTAGTAGTTTAATTAAACTCAAATGATTCTCTTGTTTAAGGGTTTTTACACCGAGATGTGCTTTATTTTCCACACACTGACATTTATCTCCAAACACGACTCTCTAAATAGGCCACAGCATGGCCAGTTCAACACATTTCCTTCATTGCCCAGTATATATTGGCACCAGGCTTCATCCTATTCAGCCGCTGTACGACCACCCGACATATTTTTGAAATATGAAGCTTCTAAGTAGTTCTAAGTGCCATGCTGAAAGCTCTGCTGGAGTGCTTAAGAGAGTGAAGTGGTCCTCGTTCTTCTCAGCGTGGACGTATATTATCCACATACCAGCTTGATGAAGGATTACATTAACCTTCACCAGCACATGATCCTTAAAGTAAATGGTAGCAGGCATGGAAAATCAACAGACGCAAACAAACAACCGTAACCTCCATTTTAAATACATTAGAAAAATTATTTCAAACCTAATAGGTAATTATGACTAAATATATAATGAAGATTATTGATATGTAAAATGAAATGCTAAAAATGTACATTATCTTTCATTTGTAATATGCTATTTGTCATATTTACTTAAAAGAAATGTCTCCTGTCGGAAGTAGGAAGCAATAAGGAAATATTACGGAAAGCTGTTCTATTAATCAGTACGTTTTTACAGTACATTGCTGTAAAATTTTTGACCTAAAAGCCATAATAACATACTTAGGAATTCCTGAATGCCGTTAACGTAATTTTGAGGCATGTGCAACAATTTTACTCTAAATCTTGTTCTTTTTATCTGCATTAAGTGGAAAACAACATGTGTTTGTGTTCAAACATGCATTTAATATAGATAATAATTATTGTCATTGCACAATAGTGCAACACAATTAAGGTGCAAAATACAAAAGAGATATAAAAGAATACTTCAGCTAACAAATTAGCATTAGCTCTTAGCTTGTCATAAACATGACCAGATCAGCTCAGGACATAGAAAATGGCACAACTCAGGACAGAGAAAAATAAAGTTTGATGGTTAAACGCCAGATCAAAGTAAAGGATTGTTAAGGAAGATAAGAAAATACATGCCGTATATCTAAGAGTCTGCTCGATAGTCTTTAGCATCAGGGTTGTCGAGTTATAGCTAGTTACAGATCAACAAATGCTCCGCCTGTTAACAGGCCGGTCAAGTCAGGACACATGTCTCTTTATAACCCAGATTCTCATAGAGAAAGACAAGCAGGGTCTGGCAAAAAAAAAAAAACGGCACCAACAAGCTAACCTTAGCCCTGAAGGCTAAAGCTGATAGCTCTTTATGCTACTTGTTTTAGAATCTGCTAAAACTCTTTTATAACAGCCATTTTCTATAGTCTGGAACGTGACAGTAAATGTTAGAGTAGTTCCTCATCTGTGATGTGAATTTGTTTTAGCATGGTTTTATACTAAAACCAACACAGACAGAGTCTGTGTTTACTAGAATGAGCCTTACTGGTATAGCTGCTGCGTGCAATTCATGACAAAGCAGAAAAAGCACTTACCTATTTGTCTCTTTAAATACTACACTAAATTTTTTAAATACTTCTCTATGGAGTAGCATAAGTTGTATTTCTGAGTTGTAAGACTTTGTGTGGCATGTAACCAAAATGATTTGCATCTACGGTTTTTCAAAGACATTTGCATTGGAGGCATTTGCCTTAGAGACAACATTGTGGATTTATTCAGTTAGCTTTGCACAGACACTGCGCTGTGACTATAAATGTCACCTGATGTTCTGTCCTCTAAGTTAATGTGTAAACCCTGAGCACAAGTGAGTGAGAGTCAGCCCGTGTCGAACAGACATATCTCCCATACTCCAGTGTCCCCTACAGGGAATTTACACTATCTTCACCATGGTTTTTTTTTTCTAAGCAGGTCTGTAACATCATTCTAACAGGTCAAACAGGTTGAGCGTGCTAAAAAAGAGAACCAAAAAAAGGCTGTTCGATGGAATTCCTCTCGAGATGAAAATTAACAAGCAGGTTTAAAACTAAAGCCACATAAGTGTATTTGTGGACACACACAACACACGTCTGTGTACCGCAACAGGACAAGAGCGGTGGAGGACGCCCTGAGGCTTCACGCTGCCCTCCATCTGCCGCCTTCCAGGACACCAGCATGACGGAACACGCCACCTTTCAAGCGTGTTGTAATGTAACTCATGACGAATCATTCGACAGCCTTTTTATTAGAAAAGAGAACACCCTCTTCTGTCTTTTGTTTGTTCGTAATATGCTGCTCTTTTCTTCGTTGGCCACCCTCCCTTTTTGTACGTGTGTGAGAATAATCACACACTGTCTGTGCTTTTCAGGCTCTCGGCTAAGGTATCAAGTATTCTCCCGTGTTCCTTTACTTTTGTTTCATTTTCATGGTGTAGAACATCTTGTACATAAAAAGAACCATTTATCATTTGGATCGCAAAATTATTTAATTAAACATTATGTTATGCCAATATGTCAATAATAATAAATGGAGTTTCAAGATTGAAGATAAAAACTTAATTCAAATTTTAATTCAAATTAATTAATTCTTAAAATTTTAATTAAAAAAGGAATTATTTTGTCTTTTTACAGTTAAAATACATACAATTATATACCGTACATACTGTAAATTTTTATATGTAATTTAATTTTATAATTTTATACACACACACACATACAGACACAGTGATATTCTGTATATGTAATATCCAAATGGTCCATAGTGATCTCACTCACGTCTTTCTTTTTTTCTTTCTTTCGTTCTTTCTTTCGTTCTTTCTTTCAGTTTGTTCTCCATAATGACAAAGCATTAAAGTGGGATATGATAGACATAGTACCGAATTAAGTTATTATTCATATATACATTATATTTTTTGTATATACATTATTTAGTCATTAAATTTTTTTTATTAATATACATTATCAATAAAATTTATATTTCATTTATTTTATAACCTTTTGTGATTATCATAATAACCATGTTGATGCTTAAAGAAAGTAAAGTATCAAAGAAGCTTGCTTTCACTCAGTAGCAGGTTGTGGTGGGACACTGTCCCTTTAAGGCCTGAGGAGCTTCACCACAGAGGGTCAATTCACTACCTTCTATTGGGCATGATGCCAGTTGGGAAGGCTGTTAGAGAGAGCGGCCCAGCCAAGAGATCCATTAGTCTAGACGGCCCTAATCACGCAGGGGAGAGGACTATAGAGGGACAGAGCCGGACCCCTCGGGTCACGAGGGGATGTATGCCAGGCCACTGAACTCTAACACTCCACTTGAGGCACATAATTAAAGCTACAGGTTAAAGATGCCTTTAACCAACACTTGGCAGCCTGCCGACATATTTGCGAGTACAGGGAAAAGAAATGAGGACGTTTAATTAGTCAAGGCTTTTGATAAGCAGGAGGCCTTCTAGAACCCATACTGTCAGACAACGCATTCTAATCGCTGCAGCTCATATAAGTGTATAAGAAATGTATGTACTGTATATAGTATTATGCTAAATGGTACAATGTTTAAATAATGTAGGTTAAGAAATAAGAATTCTGAAAATACAGACAGGATAAAATGTAAAATTTGTAAGGTGATTAGGTTATTAAATCCTTACCTGATTAAACTGTATGTTTCTTTCTTTTCTTTAGGTGTCTCTTTAGTTCTATTGTAGATTTCTGCAACACTTGCACCCTCTTCTGACCAAAAGTTGTACTACAAGCAAAAAACAGGCTTATACAAATACGATGCGCAGTTGAGAGTCCTTAAACAAGACACCCTGATATTGAGGATTTTTCTGTATGTCTCCTAGGTTAATGTTTCAAAAATGTAAATCATACAAGTCAAGGGGGTTAGCTTGTGTTGTAGTAGTTAAATTGTTAATTAAACAGCAGTAGGTGGAAATTGTATATTACCATAAAGAATTGACTATAAGGGGTCTCAAACTCAATTTACTTGGGGGCCGCTGGAGGTGAGGCTGGGCCGCATCAGGTTTTTCCGCATCATTTCCGCAATATACATAATTTCCGCAATGTACGTCATCAGTGGCGGTTCTAGGCATGGGCGAACGGGGCAGTCGCCCAGGGCGGCATTTTTTCATGTACATTTGTGACGGCGATCCGTTTGTGTGTCGTGCGCAGAAAACGAAAAAAGTAAAAACGGAGGGAGAGAAGGAGCGCAAAAGGCAATACGTGTGAGTGTGTCTCTCTCAAGAAGGGAGCAGCCCAGGCCCCTGCCCGGGATAAACCAAGTCTGTGATGGGCGGGGGGCGGGGCTTCAACGCATCACTACTTTATTAAGGATGTACACGTCAACTACTACAGGATTAATCGTCACACTCATAATAAGCAAACACGTTTTTTTATGTTTTAGTCTCATGTCTAAAAACATAGGTAATACAAAACAATCCAGGTGTATTTGTTTGCACTCTTGACTTCAGGTCTTGAGTAACAGTGTTGGTGGAAGGGATGTGGGATAAATCCGATGACTTGATCCCCAATTTGTAAAACAAACACAACGATTGGGATCCGTGAGAGATGGAGAAAAAAAGACCAAAGCTGTCAGGTTCACAACATAGGAAAAAGAGAAAAGAAGACGAGGAAAAACAAGCAAAAGATTTCTGTAGCAAAAAAAGCAAAAAGGTTCTGTAGTTTGATTCAAGATATTTAACATATTTATTCTGTATTTTATTTGTGTGTTATTCTTTATAGTTAAAATTTATAGTTTTATATAGCTTTATAGTTATATAAATAGTAATAGTAATAAATAGTAATAGTAAGTTATTTATATATAGTAACTTTGTGTATGTATACATTTTATACATGTATTTTTCGTTGTATAAGGCGCACTTTTTCTTTCCCAAAACTGCGGGGAAAAGTTGGTGCGTCTTATATGGCGAATGCAGAGATCCGCGGAGCGCGGTCATCGCCATAGGAAAGCTCAACTTATACGCGCTGTCTACCAAAATAGAAAATATTTTACTCAGAACAGTGAGTGAGCACAGCACAAGCAAAAGCTCTCCACATCTCGTGCTGGCAGCTCTCTCTCTCTCGCGCACACACACACAGGCTGCTTGCGTGCGCCGCGCAACTAAGGTGAAAGAACTGCACCGGCCAATAACCACCAACTGCAGAACCGCAGAATGACAGTCTGAGGTGCCGGAAGTGGGCGGAGCAAGTGTTGCCTTAATAGGCATTTTGTACTTCAGTGTTTGCTACTTTTCAAAGATTATTAACTCCGTGTTAATAAAGTGTAAGAGACCTGGTCCTTGGCTCCCTCAAGTGGCAGTATGGGAGGCCAAGGACGCAATCAAGACCAGCGGACAACAATTAAGATTGCACACCTGCAGGCACTTGTGCCTTAGTATTTAAGGGCTGCAAGGGACAATCACTCTTGTCAGTTATTGAAGTCGCGACCACGCTGTGAGGTTGATATGGGTCTGAATTTATGTCTTCGTGCTGGTTAAGTTGAAGCTCTGGTTCGGTGTTTCTGTTATTGGCTCTCATGCCTTGTTTTGTTTCTTGCTTGTTTTGAGTTATTTATTAAAACCTTATTTTTTTTTTTTTTTTTTATTCTTCTTATCAACCTTCGTCGTCCTGCCTGAATCTCCAGCAACGACCGTGACATAAAGTTATAATCATGCATTCTTTTTAAACGATTTAATTAAAAAGATTGACTTCCGCCCGGATATGGGTTGAATATGTATATACACATATTGTGAATGGGACACTTTGTTTATTAACCAAGCATTAAAAAGTCTTAGTTTCTGTGTATTTGTATAAAATCACAGTTAACAATTATGCCATCCTTCCAACACAAATCACTCTACTACTACTTGTTTGTAATTTTAACTTATCCGTGTGTTTTGTTGTGATCAATGATTAATAATTGTAAGTTATTTGAAGTAATGATAACAGTAGTAATAACAACAACAACAACAACAACAAATGTTTCTGAATGTTTTATTTAATAATAATAAAAAAAAATCTTAAAAAAAGATTGATTTTTATAAAGTGTATTGAATCAATCAAACAAAAAAAAATTAAAAGAATGCAAGTTTTGCAGGTAGTGGAAATGTTGAGTTGGTCTACAGTCCAGTCCACATCTGTGTATTGTAAAGTCTGAAATATATTATATAAATACAAATAACGAAATGTATAACTGTTTGTTCCATGTATGGTTAAACCTTTTAATTACCAATTGTATAATAAAATCATGCAGAAAACCAGTTAATCAAAAATTGACTATTAATTTGTTTTCCCACTGTGTGAACAAACAACTCAACAAAAACATTCATACCATGCACAACAGCAGTTTTGAAGTGAATTTGGATGTGTTTTTTCAGTTTGTTTAGTTTCGTTTGTTTGAACACACTGCTATCACAAAAAGGGCAGTGAAAATCTTTGCAGCATGTTGTGCACTGCTCCAGAGTACTGCTGATCCCTTCTGAATTGTTAGAGATATGGCTCTATAAACGAAATAAAGTTCAAACACTGTTAAAAACATAAAAAGCCTCAATAAATAAAACCATGAATATGTGACAAAATAATTACGTGATCAAGTGACTTCGGCAAAATGCTTTAGACCATTTTGTATGAGCGTTAATCTAAAACTGTCAATGAAATACACAACACAAATATATCCGTACCATCCATACTGTGTAATCTTCCGCCAAAACGATTCCGTTTTCATCCGTTTTTATATGAGCGTCGCTGAAAAAAATCCTCACACGTGTGTCTTCTGCGTAAACTCAGAACTCAACATTGGTAAATGAGCTCCGCTCACTTCAGTCTTAAAATGCTACATTTATGACAACAAATACATGGATGACGTCATGACAGTCTGTGGCGCCGGCGTCTCAGACTGTCATTCTGCGGTTCTGCAGTTGGTGGTTTCTCGCACCGGGTCTTCTGACTAATCTCTCTTAAAGAGACAGGGCACTTTTCACACAAATCTTGAAAATTATAATATATAGCCTTATTATAGCCTTATTTTTGTTACTTTCACTGTTTACTGACTTTACTGACTGTTCATGTTACATGTTTGGCATACAATTGTACTTAAACTGCTGTACTTAAACTCTTTTATACAGTTGATATACAATATTTTACTACAGTATTTGGTTCAGAAACTTTTTTTTTCTAGATTTTCCTCCTTTAAAATTGGGTGCGTCTTATATGGCAAAAAATACGGTGTATATATATATATATATATATATATATATATATATATATATATATATATATATATATATATATATATATATAAAAACATTTTTCTTCCCTCGCGGGCCTCACTAACATTAAACTTTAATAATAATGTGGGGGCCACAAACTATCGTCTCTATCTGGCCGCGAGTCTGAGACCCCTGGACTATATCATTTGCTTTCCATCCATGCATCTATCAATTTTCTCTGAGCTTGTTGCTTATTTCAGGGACGGAAGCTGTTGGATTGAGGGTCATTCTCTTTTGCTCAGCGGGACAAACAGATACTCCCATTTATCACTCACACTTTTTGGCAATTTTCCAGACAACAGTTATTTATGTTTGTGGACTGTAGAAACACGCGAACACAAGGAGAGCATGTACATTTTACACAAAAAGGGCTCAACTGGACCTTAAAGTTGTTGTACAAATTTATAGTAGTCTTCCTTGAGCTGACAGTGCTGCTGGTCAAGGTTTTAACGGTAAATGACGGATGAATGGATCTATTACAAAGAGAGAACTGTCTTATTTGAAAGATAAAGCATAAAAGCATAAAGGGCAGTTAGAATGGCCACACAAGCAAACGTAAAAAAAATTCTAGTCTTTAAGCTAGTCTTTTGGGATACAAGGCTCAAGAAGAATCACCAAGTCCCTGAGGCAGTCGGCATTTGTCCAACTCAACACTGGAGGAACTACACTGCAAATAATTATTTATTGACAAGCTAAAAAATTTTTGAAATTAGACAATAAATCTTGTTATTTTTTTCATTTCAAGATAGATGAACTATAATAATAATAATAATAATAATAATGCATTCAATTTTGTGGCGCCTTTCGAGACCCTCAAGGACACCTTACAGAAGTATACACAACATTCACACGCATTGGTATTCCACCAATTGCCCGGGAGAGCAGCGGCAGCCAATCTGCGCCAGCGTTCACTCTGATCCGGGCATACACACCACACACACCCACACTGCCAGATTAACCTGAACGCATGTTTTTTCTCGCTGTGGGGGAAACCGGAGCACCCGGAGGAAACCCACACAAACACGAGGGAAACTCCACACGCAAACTCCACACAGAAAGGCCCCGACCGGCCTCGAACTCACACCACGAGTCACAATCGGAACCTTCTTGCTGTGAGGCGACAGCGCTACCCACCGTGCCGCCGTAAAACTAGCTTTGAATTAGGAGTGAAAGATTACTTTGCTTGTTTCAAGAAAATAGGACTTGAATTTTCTTGCTTTAAAAAAATAGCTTATTCTGATATTTACACTAAATTGAGACATTTTTTAAAGTAGACATTGCGTCTTAACAAAGAACTTCCTGAAACAAGAAATGTCAAGTGAATTTTTCTTCTTTTAAAAACTTCTTTTAAAAACACAATGTTTCTCAATTTAAGAAACTAGCTACTTTTTATGTTAAAGCCAACGAGAACAAGAACTGATATGTAGAAACTAATCTGAAGATTTTTTGTATTTTTTAAGACGCCTTACCAAGTTAAATTTTCTCACATCATTGGCAGATCATTTTACTTGAGTTAAGCTTTTTTCTCCACTTCTTTTGATTTTTATTTCCTTATTTTTTCATGTGGATTTTTTTGCTGCTCACAACCGAAATGGGCAAACAGAATCATCCAGAATCACAGAGAACTTCAGAGATTTACAGCAAATCACCATCTTACAGAAAAACAAACTGACTCAGACTGTTACAGAGACTACATCAAACAATAAACACATCAAATTCACGTAAGACCACGGAAGAAAACAAACCACGTCTCCACCAATCGGCACCCATAATACACTATATTACCAAAATTATTTGGTCACCCAGCCAAACTATG
This sequence comes from Paedocypris micromegethes, assembly GCA_028031935.1. Taxonomy (NCBI): domain Eukaryota; kingdom Metazoa; phylum Chordata; class Actinopteri; order Cypriniformes; genus Paedocypris; species Paedocypris micromegethes. The sequence goes on from CM051495.1 coordinate 8,450,862, forward strand.
AGGTTTTTCAGGAGTTGTTAGTTCCAGTGAACTTTGAATGTTTCAGGATACCAAAACATTTCAGTTTGGAGCAGACCCCTTCCTCTTCCAACATGACTGTGTACCAGTGCACAAAGCCAAGTCCATTAAGACATGAATGACAGAGTCTGGTGTGGACGAGCACGACTGGCCTGCCGAGTCCAGACCTCAACCCTTTAAAACACCTTTGAGATGAATTAGAGTGGAGACTAGGCCTTCTCGACCAACCTTAAGTTCATATGTGAGTGACCAAATACTAGTGTACATTATTGGGTGTCTCTCGGAGGAGGAACCGGAGTAGGAGGATTAAGGAAGGAATGAAACACAGGTTTAATCTTAGACGCATGAAACGATGGTGGTTTTCTATGCATAGCTTGGAGCTTCAGACGGACTGTGACAGGATTAATAATTTTAGAGAAGATGAACATATAGGGCTGGTTTTACCTGAGAACAAGGCAGGAGGCAGGAAAAGGTAAAAACTCTTCATGTTCTATCTGTGGAAGTTCTTTTTGTTTAGAAGAGGTGTACAGAATACCTTAAAAGCATGCTTGAGCAATGGTACGGATACCTTGCTGTAAAAACTACTCCATTATAAGTCACCAAAGTCAAGAAGACTGTAAGACAAGTAAAAGTCGTGAAGTGTCCAACTAAGTTGATCTGATACTCGTACTGAATTTAGGTTCATTAAAAAAAACAAGTGTAAAAAAAACAAAACACTCTTTATATATGATGTTGTATTTCCAAATATAGAAAATGTTTATTGAAATAAAAATATCAATGTTCCAAATTGGCAGAACAAAATAGATGACAAACAACAGAAAGTCAGACTCAAATTAAAATGTGCAAAAAGTGCAACCACTAATTCAAATTCACGTGATTTAGCTGATAAATAGCATCCAGTACCATCAGCATCCTGCAGATGACGATATCACCTCGTCCACGCAAGAAATTAATCGCAGTAGAAAAAGATGTCGACTTGTCATACACAATTACACTGTAACAAATAACAAATATAGTGGAGTAAAGAGTGCATTTACTCAAGCAAAAATGTAGTTAAGTAGAGAGTAAATGGTGCTTATAATTTAGACACTAAGTACAAAGTAGCCAAAAATGCTTTAGTAAAGTAACAAAGTCCGAGACTTTTAAAACAAAATTTTAAAGCTCAAGAACTTTACACCACTGTTGTTCAGTATGGCATTTGAAATATTTGTAAAAGAGCAGGTTAAATGTGTGCATTTAAGTCAAAACCAAAAAGACATGTGGGACCTCTATATAGTAATGCTGGTAAATCCTTTTCCTCTGCCTTTTATTACATTAGGCATTTGCTATGGTTGACCAATTGTGTCTTCTATTGACAGATGGTGGCCAAAGCTTTGGGAAGCAATCTCATCTAAGACCTCCAGAAATTTAAGACCTCCAGAAAGATCCAACCACATTTTAAATTTATCGAGGGGAAAAACATTTGCCGTCTGTATATTTTGTATATTTGGATCTCTTTAAAAAGTGTAATAACTGTCAGGAAAAAGCTTTTATTTTCTTTCACTTTATTAAAACAGCATTTTAAAAAGTAAGAGTAAGTGTCTTCATTTGATGCCTCGACAGAAAGAGATTATACAGGAAGTCTGGGTGACTGACAGGTGAGAAAGTATTAATAATGGTGAATTATTTCTCATTTTTGATTTGTTGTGTTTGTCAGAAAATGTTAATTATGTTGACTTCTTTCTTAGCACTTCCTATGCTGACCCGAAAAAATCAATTCAGGTGAGTTCTGTTGAGTTTCTAATGTGTAAGTTATAGATCATTTACAATTGAAGCACATCATACATAAATTTCAAAAATGTACATTTTTATCCAAGGATTTATGTTATAATCAAGTTATGTTATGTTATATATACATCATCCCTGTACATTTACCAGTATACTGTAAACAATTGTCTGTAAAAATACATGGATTTTAAACAGTGAAGTGGTTTTGTTCTTTTAAATTCAAGTTGTTTTTTTATTCTTTACAATGCACTATGGAAATACTTGTTATCTGGAGAGTTGTGCTGTAAATTAAAAAAAAATACAGCATTATGCTGATTATTTAATTTTATGTAACTCAAAATGGTAGGATATCCTAAATTGACAGCATGCTGTAACAAAATGCCTGTACATTTTCAGGGATATTTACTGAAAATGTAGTTTATTGCATTAGCAGCAGATGCTTTTTTTTTCTTTACAATAAATCATGGAATATCTTTGTCAGAGAAGCAATCAAAATAAATAAAATTACAGTACTACACTGAACAATTGTTGATACATACAGTATACTGTACTGTATACATACATACAGTGTATATATGTATATATGAAAGCCAGTTAAATTAAATATCATGGTGAATTATAATTTTCAAACAATGTTATGACATTTTTGTTTTTTTGATAAATTATTGTAAAGACTAATTTATAATCTATTTTTCATGCTATGTTTATCATAAAGCAGACCGAGGGACGTAACAAATACAAGTTCCTCTGTTTTTCTGGTTGCTTCTGAGGCAGATGCGGCTTTACAGCGAATCCTATTATCAACTTCTCCCGTCTAAACTAGCTTTCATAATCAGCCACACTGATGCTCCCTGCACGTATTTATATAAACACGCATCGCAGTTTCTGTTGTTCGGACACTCCGGATGAGCTGATGACATCCCTATAGCCATGTCTGCAGAGAAGGTATGATTTTAATCAAGATGGAGTGATACTAATGTTGGATTTTTAGTCACATTTATTGTTTATACGTTAAAAGAGCTTCTAGATTCTGACTTCTAAAAATGATAACAAATCTTTATTCAGTGATGGAGGAAAAACATATACTGTATTCAAATTCAACTGTTTACGTTTACTAATACTTCAAAAATGTTCTTCAAAAATAAACAAAAAATATTAAAATGTATTAAATGCAATAGTATTTAATACAAAACAATAGCTTCAAGATTGTTTGATTTATAAAATAAAACACTTATTTCAAAATGTACAATATTTTAAGCTTGTTTGTGAGGTCAAATAATTTTCATAATGGGGGTGCTGGGAAAATTATTTTAATTGAATCAAAAATGGGCAAAAAAAATACCGTCTTGTATCAGCACTGATTTTAGCAAGTGTAGATTTACAAAATTCATTTAAAATATATTCTTGAATGTGCATTATGTTTTTGTGATACAGTTAAAAATGTTTGCCTTGTGCATTCAAGCTTTCACAAAAGTACAGACAATTAAGCAAAAGCATCATTGTTATGAAAGGGATCTGGAACCTGTTTATTGGTTATTACCGATTATTTGCACATATTATTTTGCACATACAATGTAAGTCTGAGGAGTATGGCGAGGTCTTTAAAAAAAGAATTAGTATGTTTTTATATATTTATTTTGAATATGATTAATTTATCAGAATATGATTCAAAAGACAATGTATTATTATAATACGTTGTTACAGTAATAAATCACGTCAATTAATAGTCAAATTAATTAATCAACGCTTCTGTTGCCTTCAGCTATGTGTAGAGAGGAGTGTGTGTGAGCACTAGTGTGTGTATTTGTGTTGACTAGGATTTCTCATCTTACATCTGGCTTTTTATTTCTCTACATCAGTTGATAACAAGAATCTATCTGGATTTTCTCTTTGTTCAAGTCAGGTCTATAAATACTCATATAAGATTGGAACTAATCAGATTATATGCTCCCTGCTCCGTGTAGTACGGAAGCAAGCTCTGACGTCCGGCCTACATTGTTTTAAGAATCAGACTTTCACCAAATGCTTAACCTAGTCTGACGTCACTCCGCACTTTGCATGGAAGACGTTGCCTCTCGAAATAATGTGGCTGATCCAGAGAATTTCATACACTAGACTGCCTGAATTTTTACAATTTTTGCATTATTTTACTTCACTTTGCGTGGAAACGGTTAAGTTCAGAGCATATCCATACAGCACTATACTAATAAATAATAATGTGTTTTAATGTTCCTAACAGCCAACACAGAAGCCAAAGAAGAAAAAGCCAGAGGCTGATTCAGGAACACCCAATGGAACTGAATCCAAATCAAAAAAGAGCAAATCTAAAAAAAGTGAAGGGCCGTCTGGCGAGGAGGAGACATCTTCCTCAAAGAGTCAGTTACACACCTCAGTCGGACAGAAACGATCCAATTGTGACTTAAACACGTTTTTTTTTTCCCTTTTCTTTCCAAAAGTGTTTATTTAATGTATAGATTTTAATTGTGTTTAACATTGAATATTCACATACACACTAGCTTAACATAAAACTTAAAACTTCATATTACGCTTTATTATTTAGTCAGATAATCTAAAGGGCCTCAAACTGATATTTTGAATATGTTTATTTATATAAATTTATCCAATTTATGAATTTATAGATATGTCATTATCTAGTAAAGTGTGTTTTATATATTTTTTTAAATAACGGCAAATAAGATATTACCATTGTTGAAATGTAAAAAAAAAATATGTTTTGATATTAAACAAAGGTTTTACATTCATGTGATACTTTTCTCCTGTGACATACTCACAGATTTGAACACAGTTCAAAACATTCAGTCACAGAAAGACCATCGATCTTACAAACAAATTCACGTTTTTGCTCAATGAGCCATACAAAAGCTAAATACTTACAACTTACATGAAATGGATAGTTGGGATCTGAGCTTGCGGTCGCAGTACAGAAAGGGGTTTCTGGTCAGAGAAACACGGGAACTTGATTAGCCAGAGAAAAAGGCCTTTTATTAACAGAGCAGATGGAAAGCAGGTAACTAACTAAACAGTACACAAACATTCAGTTTACATCAGCCTGGTTGCCACGGGGTTCCGTGGAGATGATCTGGCGTTGAGCACTCATATCCACAACAATGACGTGGCATAATGCTCCATTGAACTGAATATTGAAATAAACCATATTAAATACCTAATTATTGTACTGTCATTGATCATAAGAAAGGGATAGAACAGTGGGAAACACACAGAATGAAACACACAATCACCTTTTCCAGGTAGACTTTCTTACATTACAACTTTAATTTCCTTTTTTTTTCTTTTAGTTAATAGTAAAACAGTAAAGAAAAAGAAACCAGAGAAGGATAAAGATGAGGTGGTGGAGAAAAGCTCAAAAAAGAAGCTGAAGAGCACACCCAAAAAAAAGAAAGGTATGCCACTAAATGTTGACACGTACTATAAAACTGAAATCAGACAGAGCTGAAAACATCATGTAGCTCATTTTAAACCAAAGAAAACTTTTATGCAATATTTATTGAATTTCATAAGCATTCCTTAACAAACCCAGTTCCAAACAAATTCACAAGCCCATTTTAAACTATGTACTGTGTAACGAGATGTGACTGAGTTCATGAATACTGTATTTCAGTATCTTGATTGCTTTTGATCAACATACAAAAGCTGTTAAACATAAGTTTGAAGTCCCTGAACAACATGTTTTAATGTGCAATAGTGAAAGTGCAGCACCTCGGTCATCTTACTTACTATATAATAACTAACTAATAACAACAAAATTATCAACTAACCAACCAATACACTACCAAGCATCTCTCTGCGTCTAACGTCACATTGACAACCACATCTTCAGAAATGTAGTTTTGAAAAAACAAAAACAAAACTAATCATTGTTTCAGAATTAACTTCAAACTCTGAATGATTTATTATAATTGGTATATTCTTCCATGTGGTGTTTTTGATCAGAATCTGAAGATGAAGATGCAGATGAGGATGGAGAGACCTCACAGAAGAAAGCGAAGAAGAAAACGAACAAAGAGAGCTCTCCTGCTGGTTCCAAGGACAAGAAACCCAAGGCCAAAGGTCAGAGTGCTTTCGGACTCAATGGAGCATCAAGGTTCATCTCAGGCTTTGTGTAATGACCTTCAATGGTCAAGTGTCGGATATGGTACTACGAGTATCTCAATCTTGAAACTAATGGGTTAGGTTTAGGACAAGCATCCATATTTTAGAAAGATATGTTACCGAAGAAATTTGCGTTTTTTGGTTTTCCCCTTTGAAATGAATAATTTAGGCATCTATTCAGAGGAAGCTGTTACACAATGGCTTCAGTGTGTGTAATAATTCTTAATGTGGTTATATACACAAGCATGGGGGTTTGCTGCTCAGGAAGAGGATTAGCCTCAGATCCCGTGAGCTAAGAAGATTAGTCAGAACAATACAACAGAGCTGTCTTAAAGATCTCCACTCAAACCCATCTAGGAGTTGAAACGAAGAACGTATAGCAAATTTAACTCTTGATTCATATATCCTTCTTCTGGTCATAGTTGTATTTCAGGCTCTGCGATGAAATCTATTGAATGAAGAAGACATTCATTTTGAAAAGATTGCTAAAAGAAAAATTGAGATGGCTAAGTCCTTAACTGTAAATATAGAATTGCTAATAACATTTTGATGAATGTCTCTTAAGGAAGTGCAAGTTGTATGTAGACAGTACCATGTTGAAAGGTTGTTATTCAAATATAAACCCTGGCACAGGTTAGACATGGTTAGGTCGTAAAACCCAGGGCAGTTTTGAGAGTCTGACCTTGAGCTATTTTGTCTTTGATTTTGTAAAAAATCAAAGACAAAGTTGATGATTTTTTTAATTGTACCAACTTCTTTTGTCTACAGAGAATAAAGAAGAACCTGAAACCAAAGGAAAGACAAACAAATCTAAAAATGCGCCAGTTACTATGTTTCAGATAAATGGAGATAAACCAAATTTCATTTCCAAAAAGAAAGGTACAGTGATAGATAATTTTTTTTATTGTATTCATTGACAAGACATTGGCAATTATCTGTTCTAGCAGCTAAATCTGACAGTGAAGAGAGTGAACCTGAGATTAAAAGCAGCAAGAGCAAAAAGAAATCAACAGCCAACGCTTCCCAGAGTGAAGGAGAAAAAGAAAAAGACAAGAAGAAAGAAAAGAACAAGAAAGACAAAGATAAAGAGAAGATTAGCAAGAAAAAAAGTAAACAATATTTTTTACAGTGTTACACAGTTTTTCTATTTTACAACACAGTACTAAAGTATACAAATGTTTCATGATGTGATGTTAACCCTCTTATTATGTTCGGGTCAACTTGAAATGCTATCAAATTTTTGAAATATTAATTAAAAAAAAACATAAAAGTAATACTTAAAAGTATTTCTTTCCAATTTAAAACTTATCCTGCTTGTCCTATTTAGTATATTCTACGTAGAAATAATGGTCAATTTGACACGGCAGACCAAATGAAAGCTAAAAGAGTCAGAAAGATCAAATGATATCAAGATGATAAAGAACAAAAAGTTAAGAAGATAAACAACCAGAAACATGCTGTTGATAAAGATAAATGTATATTGCTGTAAAATAACAATGTACATTTACTGGAATTTCTTTATCTGTATGTCATTGCTTTATTAAAACTCATGTGTATTGTAGGCTTAGCGAAATCTGATGAAAGCGAAGAGGAAGAAACAGATGCAACCAAGAAAAAGAAAGGCAAAGGAAAGAAAAATAAAAAGGTACGAATCAGGAAAAAGGGAAACAAGACAGAACTGAGAGAAGAACCAATAACGTGATCAGGATTAACTGCTCCTTTATATTTATAGGAAGAGGAAAGACCACCATCTCCAGAGATTGAATTTGAGGATCTTGAGGAATTTGTTCTTCAGCCTGCACCTCAAGGAACTACTGTAAAGTGTAAAGTGACCCGGGACAAGCGTGGCATGGACCGGGGCTTCTACCCAACCTACTACCTTCATTTAGACAATGACAAGAAAGTGAGAATAAATGAAATGCTAAATTTCTGCAATGTCATGAAGTTAACTCAACTAATACATGCAAATACTGTTCAGCAGGTCTTTTTGTTGGCAGGACGGAAAAGGAAGAAAAGTGCTACGTCAAATTATTTGATATCAATTGATGCCACTGACCTGTCACGAGGGGGAGATAACTTTATCGGAAAGTTGAGGTAAAACATCGTAAATTACCGTATTACAAATTATTCACGTTTGTGTCCAGAAAAAAGTAAAAGAATTCCCATTTTTCAATATTTATTGATTTGTTTAGGTCCAACCTGATGGGCACCAAGTTCACTGTTTTTGACAATGGTCTCAACCCTGACCGGGCTCTGAGGGACATGTCGAATGCCCGGCAAGAACTTGCTGCTATTATTTATGTGAGTCTTCAGTTGATGCAGATCACAACAGTTTTTTAGAAAACTCTATTTATGACATTTTTTTTACCAGGAGACAAACGTGTTGGGGTTTAAAGGGCCCAGGAAATTGACTGTGGTCATCCCTGGCATGGATGATGATAATGAGAGAGTGCCAATTCGTCCCAAATCAGTAAGTTCGTCTTTCTGACTGAAATACATATGGCTGTGTTTATCTGACTAAACCAAAAATTGTGTGTGGGTGTGTGTGTGTGTGTTTGTGTGTGTGTGTGTGTTTTAATCGCCTTCAGTCCCAGATTTGCTGGGATTTCAGCTTGTTAATTATTTATTTTAATTATTTTATTTATTTTAATTTATTTTAAGCTGATTTTTAACCAAGTTCATATTTTTATCTGTACTAATTTCCTGTGTGTTATATACTATATATATATATATATATATATATATATATATATATATATATATATATATAATTTTCCCTTTTTATTTTAAGTTTACACTTAAACTGTCATTTCAAAATTTAATTGTAAGTTATTTTTATAATCTCAGGTGTGAAACTACAAAAATGAAACAAGAGCAATAGCCTCAAATCCTCATGAACTAAACATAATCCTCATTACACTCAGATTCTCGAGTTACTGCAAGTACTACAGAATGGAGTTGCCAATACAAGCTGCTACACACACTTTTACTTATGTACAAAATCTTGATTGTTTAAGACAAAAAAGAGTGAATTGGACTCAAACGTTTTGATTCCCAGACTGTCAGTGATGTGTCTTAGAGCAACACACTGAACAAGATTTGCTCTTCTGGCCGTTCCTGATCGTGTGTGTGTGGTGTGTGTGTGTGTGTGTGTGTGCGTGTGTGCGTGTGTGCATGTGTGGTGTGTGTGTGTGTGTGTGTGTGTGTGTGTGTACAATATACTGTGTGGAAAGGTTAAATGTACAGCACTGTAATTTTTTACAATTACCAGTTATACAATAATGCAAATGATCTGATACTTTCCTTTTAGACCTAATGAACTTTAATTGCACAAAACTAATATTTGGCTTCAACAGACTTTTTTTTTTACATGCACAAATATTAATTTGTTTTTAATTCCAGGACACAGACAATATACTTGTGCGCTACCAGAACAGGCAGATGGACAATCTGATTGAACTCCACAATAAAACTCCTGTGTGGAGTGACGACACTGCTTCTTACGTTCTCAACTTCTCTGGCCGCGTCACACAGGCGTCTGTCAAGAACTTTCAGATCGTCCACACCAAAGACAGTAAGTGAGACTTTAGTGAGATCGTGTTTATGTCTTAAAACTCATGCTAGTTTTAGGACACAAAATAATGACCTCTTTGATTTCAGATAGCTACATTGTGATGCAGTTTGGAAGAGTGGCAGAAGACATGTTTACGCTGGATTATAACTATCCTATGTGTGCAGTTCAGGCCTTCGCTATCGCTCTCTCCAGCTTTGATGGAAAACTGGCCTGTGAATGAACAAACAACGCACAAATCCACTACATAAATACAAAAGATTATTTTGTCAGTATTTTTTTTACATTATATTATTAAAGACAATCATCCTTTTCATTGTGCCTGAAAGGAATTGTGATTTTTATATACGATGATAATTAGAGTGATGAATGATCAACACACTCACCATTGCACTTGTCTCAAACATCTGAGGCGTTGCCTACAGAAATTTGCAATTGGTTAGCATTGTTTTTTAAATTTATTTCTTACATAGAAACACAACACATGTGTTATTTAATATCACAGTGTAATTAGAATTTGATTGTTTTTCAGGAAATTGTTGATTGTTTGCCTTTATTTACATAGTTTGTTCAAATTGTATCCGTTGTCAGTTTTTTTATATTGTTTGTTTTTGGTGCTTTATACTGAATGCTTTTTAATGTTTTAAATGTGTGTTGCTAAATGAATTAACTCAATGAATTAAAGTGAAACATACTTACTTTAAAACATTTTTACTTTAAAGATTTGGATTGTGTTAATAGTTGTATCCCAAAAACGTGATCATTTATAAGAACGCTAAAATTCATAAACATTGCTGTGTTTTTTTAAACGCCTCGCGAAACGTAGTGATTTTTTTAAATGAATTTATTTAAAACCTGTGACGGAATCTGTCCTGACGGTGGCGCTGTTTCCGCAAAACGTAAATCTAAAGCGTACTATTACTACTATAAAATGTGATATCAACAAATTTGGGTAAAATAAACATGAAATCTACCTCACATATGAGTGTGTGTTAATTAACTGCTGACGTTTAATTTTTTTATGTTTAATGTACTTTTCATGATGAATAACATTTGTGATATGCATCTATCTGGTGGGGGTAGTAATTTCTTAAACACACACACACACACACACACACACACACATACACACACACACACACACAAATGCGCACAAATGCAACAAATGTGCTATTAAATTAAGTGCAATCTATCGATTGAAATAAAAAGAACACTCATTCTTATGTGTATATAATTGTACTCTATTATAATAATTATAACATACGTTATTTATGTAATGTATCACTGCCAATTATAGTACGAAAATTTCAAATCGTAATGATAAATAAACTGTTGTGAACTACAAAAAGTTAGTATACTTGGCATTGGGACACTGTCAGCCAATCACAGACGAGACGGTATGCAGACACGCCATTTGCTGATTAAGTTTTAGTGGGTGGGGATTCAGGGCCTTCCTTCTCTTGACTCCTCCCCCCGCGCAGATCTCGCGTTTGCCGTGATTTCATACCGAAGTCATACTTCACATTCCAGCTTTCCTGTCAAATCATGAAAAATATTTCTTCAAAAACTCCAGAGTGGTTTGCATTTGTCAATGCGTTCACGAGATAGAGATAATCATTTTTGTTGAGCAGTAAAGCGGAGGTTTACTTTGAAGGTAAGTGCAAAACTCTTTGCGCTCCTTTGTTTCTTGCAGTCCTGCTCGCGCCGGAGTTTTTGCGTTATTATCATTTTTGGCATTTTTTCGGAGCTCCTTGAGTGATGCAGCATTACAAACGCACACGTGGCCTTCTGAGCGTTTACATTTTTGCGTTTCTTTTAAACAACATGAGAGTTTTATTCTTAAAGAAGTGACTCCAAAGTTTTTTTTTATTTTGAAAAGTACATTTTCTTGATCGAAATAACCAAAATAATTATATAGAATGTGAAATCTGAGTGGTTTGAATGATGACCGAATCCAACTTTTGCGATGTCTTTTCGGGACAAAACTAAAAAAACGCTTAATATGTTTACATGAGTTGGATAAACTTTACTTGTAAATTATTAAATATATTAAATTAAACTAAAGTACTAAATAGTAATGTTATTATTATATTAATTTTACACTAGTACAACTTGTATTCGTTTTTTTTTTTTTTTGTTTTTTTTTTTTTTTTTTTCAATTGGGCAAGGCATAATGTTTAAAGTCTCCCTATATAAAGTATGCCAATGTAGAAAAATGGACAAAAGACTCGAAATGTGGGACACAAAAACACGATTGTCAAGAATTAATGGCAAAGTATTTAATGTTTATGATGTGTTTTAATCCCTTAAGTATAACTCAATCGATTCATAATACAGTGACAATCTTCCCAATTAGTTTTATTTACCTTTGATTTAAAATGCTCCATTATAATGACCTGACTCCAAATGATTCAGCAGCAGCTGTTAGAGGGAGAGTAAAAATAATGACGGTCATCTAAATATAGTCTAATTTAAATGGTTAATTCTTTTTAAGATTCAATGGATCTTGTTGGAGCTGTTAACCCATCGGCCCCCTCGGTTTCACCTGCAAAGACAGAGCAGGTTTTTCAGGTTGTGTGGGATTCTAATGAGCAAAGACTTGAGAAATTCTTGAACGAATGAACAAGACGTTCCTGGACTTGACTCAAATTATGAAATTTGCCACCACTTTGACAAAATGTTCAGGCCGTTTCAGGTTCTTTGTTGTTTTGGATGTAGAGACAAGTCCCCATAATGGTTTCCATGTAAAAATACAGGGAGTCTTTGACAGTAAATACAATTTATTGTAACATTTTCCAATACCATACTGTAAAATTACGATTCTAGTTTTAGCGGCATAATATTGTTTTTATACATCACATTACTCAAGTGAGCAAGCATTCTCATAACGTATTGTAAAAAAAAACAGCAACTTGTCGCTAATAAAATAAAAAGTCTGTATTTTGGTGTAAAAATTAACATGTAAATGTACAGGGACATTTCACAGTGTATAACATGTATGTACATATTTTTTTCTTATCTTCCTCTTTCTATGAATGTAACCTAATAAGAGGGGGTACATTTTTTAACACTGTCTGTGAAGCTTCAAGAGAGACTGCAAAACATGACAAGTGTGTTGAGTGACCTCACTACTTTATATAGCTTTGCACTTTGGCGCTCAGACTGGCTCACTGTGAAAGGAGCCATAACACGATCTAAATACCCGCAACTGTTTAGTTAGTAACTCATATTTTAACTTGTTGGTTTTTCGTTGCTTTTGTCTTGACCTACGTGCCCTTAAGTCCAAAAGTCAGGTGTGATGCCTGTGCAAATCCAGACTTCAAAATTGTCACTTTGTGTAATTTCCTGTTGATCATATGGTTGAAGAAGTTCAGTCTGAACTTGGAAATGTGTGACTGATTATTTCCATGTGCTGGGCATTGTGCTCTTTCCCGTAGGGTAGAATCCAACTTTCTCTGAATTTAAATGGGCACTTTTCTGCCTAAATTTGTAGGGAAGTCTGTTTTTTTACATATAGGTGCCCACTTGATAAAATTGAGCCTGTGCTAGGATTGTATCAATGTCTAAACTTGGAAATTGAAACAGTTTGATTGGAAAAAAAAAAAAATACGATTTGGACTATAGTCACCAGTAATAAATAAAAATAGACTAAAATGTTTTTTTGGGAGTAAGAAAACATTCACAGCAGGTTGTACAAGTTTGACAAGGTTTGATTTCAAAGAAGGAAGAAGGATGTTTATGATCTCCCTCCTTTTTGTGTTTTTCTTAGTAGTTGTTTTTTTTAGTATGGTTTATTTTTTTCTTTTTTTAATGTTCGTTAGCTATTAATACCTTATTAAACATTTTATTTACTTTTATAAAATAAAAATACTTTTTTAAAAGTTGTTTTCTAAAATAAGATGATGATTTTAAAATAATGATTTATAGCAGTTTATTTACGTGAGTGTGAGTTGAAGTATTTTTTATACGTTTTTATTATGAAAGGTTTTTTAATAATAGTTTATTTAATTACTAGTGTTTTATGACTTTTTAAATATTTTTTTAGTATTTGTTTTAGTGTGTCTGTGTGAGTTGCGGTGTATTTATCATTAAATTCATTTTCAAATGTATTATATACCTAAAATATGTACATTTAATATTATAATACCTATATTTAACTATTGTGTCATTTTTAATTAGTATAGTATTTAATAACCACCATTTTCAGTTGTTCTTTTTTTTTTCATGGCTCGGCGAAAATTTTTTCAATTTTCATGGCTTCTTTAATAACATGGCTTAGATGAGACATTTTCAGTGATCCTCAAGTCCTCCAAAATCAAAGTGGGGCAGTGCTGTCAAATTTCCTGTTTAAATGTAATAAAACAGATGTCAGCCATTCTGAAACTCCGTTCCGATGGTGAGCGAGCACACGTCAGCCCATCGGATCATCCAGCTTGCTTTAAAACCCCATTTCTGTCTGTAATTCGATCTTGGCGAGCAGCTGCTTGTTGCCGGAGCTGTTGTTCTTTGTAAAAGCATGTGTGTGTGTTGGTGAGGAGCGCGAGGGGAGAGCTGTTGATGAGCAAAGGCCTTTTCCTTGTTGACAAGGATTGCAGCTGTTTGTCCAAGTCTCCCAAGATAACCACCTCCTGTCTGCGCTCCTTCAGTTTTTCAGATAAAATATGGTGGAGCTGCAGTTGCCGTTACTCGCTATTCAATTCAAACTTTAAGAAGAAGATCATTGAAGAAAGCAGAACGGCCTTTGAGTAAGACTTGATGGTTTGAGTAAGAAAGAACGGTATTTGTGGAATTATCACTTTTTCTGAATTTAATTATATAATGTCAAAGCACAAATCAAATGTGATATTGGATTGTTTATATGATTTTATGCTTTTTTGACATTTGTCAAGGTCAAATTTGTGTCCTTTTTTCACTCCTCGTTAAAGAAAAGTAATCGGAAATGTGACCATTGGCAACATTAATTGCCACAACAGTTGTTACTATAACGGATATTTGATCAACGACAATTTGATTCTTTTGGTTTGTCCCCTGTTTCTGTAACTCGATGTGAGAAGCCTGGCGCTGCCCGCTGTCCATCAGGTAGAAATCACAATCCATTTACCCCAAGGTCAAACTTTTCTCGTTCTTTAATAACTGAACTAAAAACAAATGGGACCACATTTATGACATTCCACAATTGGAAATAAAATAACTAGAAGTGTATATTCACATTCTCTCTCCAGATCACGTCGGATCACGTGTATTTATAGATTGCGTTGGGTTTTCTGGATTGATGCTTGCACCTAAAGCAGCAGTATTGTCCTTGAGGAGAGGCCTGTGTGTTTCCCAAGCTTTAGTGGATGCCTAAATTGGTCAAGACAACCAACGCTCAACAACCCACCCCATATGATTGCCCTGTTCTTCTGGCCTTTTTTGGACTGGGGTGTATGTAAGTGTGGGGGAAGGAAAGAAGGGATTGGGAGGGGAAGGACGGAGGTGTGGGTGACACAACAGGTCTCCAGAGAGGGAGAGAGAACACAACACTGTAGCTTTCTTAATAAGGGCATGTCTGGAATTTCAGCCCTCCGCTCAACTGTGTGGTCAAGCCAGAGGTCCTCTAGAATCTACTATAACTGCCGTGACTTTGAGTGCTCTTCCTGAATATTAGTAGGGACTGTTTTATGGGCATATTGTACACACGCACCTTTAAAAAATGCTGACTTGCGTTTTTAAGGTTAAAATTATTTTTGTTTTTAACACAAGAGTGTACAAACTTAATGAACAGACATACTCACACAGTCAATTCAGGTTGTTTTGAACCATTGGTTAGCTGACCTGAAGCCGCTAATCAAGTTTTTAACTAACAAGCTTTTAACCGCTAATCAAGCTCATTCACTATCGGAAGATGTTTGCTTATTGCCACCACAATTTAGTTTAATAGTAACCAAAAACGTGAGGGTGAATTTAGAAAATAAAGCCCCAGGTCGCCATAGCAGTGTGATTGATTTACCAGAATTGACTGTATAACTAAAGTTGCTTCCATTCTCGCTCTCTTTTTTTCTTTGTAAAGCCTTTGATTAAGAGTGTATCCTTAAATGCAGGATGCAAACCAAATAGTTTTTCGTTTACATATTTTTCAAGTATTAAACCACTTTTTCAATGTCTTCTTTGAGTCTGTCATTGACAAATCTGGCCTAACCTGTCTTGTGGGAAATGCATCAGTGTCTTCAGTGGATTATCTTCATTTTCAATACTTGAGCTATTAATATCCTCCAGCTCACGAAAGCTGTAAAGAACAGTCTCGAAAACCCGATATCTCGTCACCTGAACTTCGCTTGACATCAGGAGTTTGAAGAATCTGGCGCCTTGCACGGCAGCTCCGCATGTCTAGGTTCTGCCATTTTGTTTTTCTTTTCCAGCTCTCATCTTTCTCATGAAGCATAGCTGATTGATCAAGTTAATTTCCATAAAAATGTTTAAAAATGTAAATTTGTAAATCTATTTTTGGCATAAAATTAGGTTTAAACCTACTGTTATAAGATTTAAATATTTTATTAGGTTTAAAAAAGACTGTTCTTTAGATGGGGATCGGATGGTCGATTTGTACTCGAAAATTAGTATTTGCGATACGATCGATTCCATTCGAGCCACAAAACACATTAAAGTCTGAATAAATAGACTGGTCCATTTAAACAAATCAAACTACTGGTATATATGCATTATATACTGAATATTAACATGGAGTGCTCTGTAATATGTAAACAGCGAGAGCATAAGCAAAAATATTCCCAGTAGAAACGCTACAACGTTTCCCAACCAAAACTTGCTGTAATGCTAAAGCATGCGCAGTCTCGCACCTAAAACTATGGCAACGTCAAAATTGTAATGCGCTTTCTGTGTGAAGTTTATACAATGTTCTTCTTGTGCATTCAGTGGGTTTCCTCTGTGTCTCAGGTTTTATCCTACAATCCGTAAACCTACGGGAGAATTAGTGTAAATGTGTGTGTGTCTGTGTGTCCCGCTCTGTGATTATTTGGCCACCCTGCGTACCAGGATGTGTATCTGTGAATGACTCCAGAACCCTGTAACCTTTACCTTTAAAAGCGGTTGATGTATCAGCTTTAATTCCTCACTTCCAGTGGTGAAAACTACTTGAGTAAAGAGAATCTGGTACTTTACTTATACATTTTGATGCTGAGTACAAGTACAAAGTAGCCAAAATACTTAAGAAACTTTTTCTCTCTACATGACAAAATTTTTGCTTGAGTGTTTGTACTCTTTACTCCACTACTAATTTCTGGACGGACAAGATGATAACGGCATCTTCAGGGGGCTGATGGTACATGGATGCTATTTATAAGCTAAATCACGTTGCCGTGAATTAGCGGGTGCAAAAAAGTGCAAATTTGAGTTTGACTGAGACAGAATTTTTCTTTTATAGTTTATCTTGTTCTGTCATTTTGAACCTTGCGGTTTTAAACTTCATTTTTTATATTAGGAGAAAAACCCTGATATTTAACAAAAAACTTCTCGCTTTTCACATTTTTTGGACATAAATTCAGTATGAGTAAAATACTTAAGTTATTTTAAAATAGGATACTTTTACTTGTACGTTACTACTTTTACGACTTTTATTCGAGTCATCTTGGAATCTGTGACTTGTAACTAGCAGTGTAATGAGTGTAATGTAACTTGTAATGTAATGATTCATTTTTACAGTAAGGTATGCATACTTTTACTCAAGCGTGGTTTTCAGGTACTCTACACACATCTGCTCACTTCTGGTTTTCTCTTTTTGTGCTCTGAATCAGTGCTGGGTGTGAGGGCTCGCATCGGGGCCCAGGTGGAGCCGCCACCATTGCAACTAACGAGTGGAGCACCAACGGGAGCCCAGAGGAGGGCCAGGAGGATGGAGCCGATGGGATGGACAAGGCAGGGATGGACGGTGATGCGGAGGGCGTCTGGAGCCCTGACATTGAGCAGAGCTTCCAGGAGGCCCTGGCCATCTATCCACCATGCGGCCGCCGAAAGATCATCCTTTCAGATGAAGGGAAGATGTACGGTAAGTAAACAGTAATCGTAAACCTGTGGGTTTATTATATGTTCAACAATACTTCCTGTACAACTAAAGTATTACAAAAATAATTTCCGAAAGCGGATTTGTCTAATTTGTGTGAAAAGAAAACGCAGGAGGAAAAGTGGCAATGGCTCATGTGTTTTTTTTTTTTTTTCACAAACAATGAGTCTGTCGTTGTAGGAGATGTTCCTCATCACTAGGTCTGTAAGGTCCAGCATTGGGATTCAGAGTCAGGAATGCCGTGTGTCCCGCTTGAGTCAGCACTCTTAATAAAGCACAAGTCACTCTCCTGGCTTCCGTCAGTCCCGATATTTCACCTTGTTATCATGGTCATTACAGGACTAGACAATAAACAGTGCTGCCCTTGTGCTTTAAGCCCGCACAGACATACACACAGACCCGTGTGTGTGTGTTTGAAATGGGGATCCACCGACACCACTTTTTTGGACAACGAGTACGACTACTTGCATTTCAGTACTCACCAATACAGACTATTGTACGAGTATTTTAGAAAATGTTATTAAAAGGGATAAAAACAGACATAAACCAAAAGTGCTGCATAGGGAAAGAAATACGTTGCAGGCGCATACTCCAAATGCTATGATTTAAGTTGCACAACTATCACAACTGACAATTGAGATATGGCCCCTAGTGGCCTAATGTCAAACTCACGTCATGCATTTTTCACTTAATTGAGATGGTGGTAGAATAAGGACTTTACAAATTACTTTGGCAGATGTTTATTTTCTAATCCACTTACAAAATGAGAAGGATTTGGAAAATGTTTATAAAAGGGAACAGTACATGCTTTACGTAAGGCCATATCAAGAAATACAGTACACTAAAAAGAAGATTTTTTTAAGGGCTTGTGAAGGCTCTCAGTCTTCAGTGCTTTTAAATATGTTGTGAAGGTATGACGCACGTGCAAAAACTATAAACAAAACATAAAAAAACAGTATAAGGAACGTTTTTTGGGATATAAATCGAAAGAGGAATGGAGAATCAAGCCATGCCAACTGTAAAATACGCACCTCAATCATCACCTGCCAACAGGTATGCGGCTATGAAGTCTCATAGTTGAAATCTTGACAAGACCAAAGTTGTTTGCATTTTGTGCAAAGTTAGTTTACTGTAGGAATTCTTTCAGTCCGAAGTACAACTTAAACACAAATCATCGCTTAGCTAAAGCAAAAAATTAGCTTTGACTATTTAATTTGCTTTACTATTTTAAGATTACAACTATATAGATTACAATGATATGAAACTTTTGAAAAATTATCAATGCCCATATATATATATACTGTATATACATACACATTGGCTTGCAAAAATATTCATAACCTTGTTTTGTTTTGACACGTTATAACCACAAACATAAATGTATTTTATTGGAATTGTATGTGGATAGACCATCACAAAATGGCATACAATTGTGAAGCGAAAAGAATATTTTAGATAATTTCCTTTTTTTTTTTTTTTTAAAAACTGGAAAGTGCGATATGCCTGATATTATATGTATACTGAGTCAATTGGAACCCCCATTTGTTTCAATTTTAGCTGCAAGTCTTTTGAGTTATGTCTCTACCACCTTTTCACATTTTGAGACTGAATTCTTTGCCCATTCTTTCTTGTAAAACTATTCACGCTGAGTCAGATTAGATGGAGAGTGTTTGTAAATGGCAGTTTTCAGAACTTGCCACAGATTCTTGATTGGATTTAGGTCTGGACTTTGACTGGGCCATTCCAACACATGGATGTTTTATTTTCAGCCATTACACTAGCTTTGGCTTTATGTTTAGGGTTGCTGTCCAGCTCCACCCCAGTCTCAAGTGTTTTGCCGACTCCTACAGGTTTTCCTCCACAATTGTCTCATCCATCTTCCCATGAACTCTGACAAGCTTCCCTGTCCTTGCTGAAGAGAAACAGCCCCAGAGCATGAGGTTGCCAGCACCATGTTTGACTGTGGGTATGGTGTTCAGAGAAATGTGCATTGTTAGGTTTCTGCCACACATAGAGTTTTGCATTAATGCCAAAAAGTTTGATTTTGGTCTCAACTGACCAGCACAGCTTGTTCCACATTTGCTTGGTAACTTACATGGTGTCTTGACGACTGCAATTGGGACTTCTTGTGGATTTTTTTAAATAATGGCTTTCTTCTTGCCCCCCTTCCATAAAGTCCGTACTTGTGCAGTGTGTGAGTGATAGTTGTCCAATGCATAGATTCCCTATCTGGGCTGCAGATCTCATGAATAATATACCTTCTGCTTTCTAATTGTGTGCCACTCTGCTTTGGTCTTTCACATAAAATCCAAAAGAGCCTCAAATGTGCAAATATTTTTCAAGACACTGTATACATATAATACGTTTTAAACTTAAATAAAATATTGAATCTTGCCTTGTTATCATTTTCGGGGATTGTTTTCTCTTCCCTTGACATACAACACAGCGCTCTTGCTGCTTCTAACAAAATGCAGCTTTTTCGGTAAACTTCACTTTCATTCATTGTGGTAAGACTGGTTAAACTATCCAGAGTCTTCCTGCCATAATGAGCTTGGTTGGTCGTTGTTGGTCACTGAAGTCTTGCCAGCTTTTTTACAAGTCTCAATCTGCAATCTCTTTAGCTTGATGCTGGTAATCTCAGACCGCATATCACACCAGGTAATAATGTGCTAATATGTAGCAACAAATGATCTCTAATAATGATTGAATTAGATACAATTGGGATGTTTGTTGTTGTTTTTTTTTTGTAAAATTTTGTGTGAAAGTGATTTTACAGTAACTTTTAGACATTTTTTAAATGGTAAATTGGCACTGGAGAAGTTATGAGTGAGTGTGTGAATGTGTCTATTTGTCCGGCTCAATTCAGATTCCGACTCTTGTTCCCTGTGTCCCAAAAGTGGAGTAAGCGGTAGAAAGATTTTGAAGTGAGCTTGTAACAGTATCCCCCTAATAATAGATTGAGATGTGACCAAACTTTGCAAATTTTGTTAGTTGATGAAACTATTCATCATACTTGTTGTGTTTTTAAGCACAAAAGTGGGCTTCTTTATTTACGGTGAAAAGTATTCTTTAAGAAAAAAAAAAAAAATTGTTTTTGTCAAGAGTAATTGGTTTAAATTTTCTCACCCAACCAGAAGAGATTTCTTCATCTGAGTTAAAAGCCTCATGCGCTTTGACCTATTAGCATGGTTAAGCCGTGGGTGACCTTAGTTCAAGTCCTGGCGTGATCCGGCAAAGCACCCTGTTTTTTCCACTTCACTTATCTGTTGTTCTGTATACTTTTCACATAATGGGACATTGACAGAGCACTCAGCAGTTTAGTTGTGGACAACTTGGTTTGTATATTAAATTAAAAGTCACACACATTTTATTGTATTAACATAGAATGTGTTTGTTGGCAAAAACATTTTCAGGCATTTCCAAACCTGTCTCATTTTGATAAATCATAAGCCATAAATATCCTCTTACATTTTAAACGTGCAATCAGCCAAGCACTTTGGCATGCTGCTAAAATTTTGCAAGATTATAAAATTAAAAAATGTTAAATTTCCTGAACTGATAAGACTTGTACATGAAAGGCAACTGTGCTTTTAGCATAATCGTGTTTTGTGCTCACTAAATTACTAAGAATCCACAAGGACATACATACATATAGATTAGATAAAGCAAAAGCATTTGTCAATTGAACCGAGACCAGGCAAAGTAATGAGGCAGAGATCTGAGAAGGAGATGTAAGTTATTCAGGGGATGTCAAAGGTCATGGTCTGGCTGTCTGAAAGGGTTAAGCGAGACTTAAGCTCTTTTTTGCACTTAAAAAATAGCCCAGGTCCACACTTCCAAAAGCAATAGAAGTAAAACAATACAATGCACACTAGAATTAACACATTTTAATGCCATTGATTTGACAGAGGTCATCTAAATGCTTCAGGAACGGGCGTTGCTCTCTTCAGATAAGTGGTAGTCTGAGGTGACCCTGATGATTGACTCTTTTGAAATCGTTTTTAACCCTGTGACCTGTGGGAAAGATGGTTGAAGAGCGCACGTCTCATGATCACGCTTGAATGTTTTGTCATTTTAGGTGGTTTTGTATCTGTTTCAAAACAAGTCTAAACTTGTTCTGCAGGATTGAGAGTGAGACTCTCTCTCTCTCACTCTCTCTCCCTCACACACACACACACACACACACACACACACACACACACTTACACAAAGGCAATTATTGATGTTTTGTTTAGCCTATTCCACTACTTGTATGCTAGTGAAATCCATTATTTAGAGGTTAAATCACTCGATTTGTTGATTCCTTTGAGCAAAATGCACTTTATTGAAAATGTAATAACAGAACAAGAAATACCATACGAGTTGTTATGACTGACCTGATAAAGTCTGCGAGAACATAATGTCTGCCAAAGCAGTTTTGATCGGCTGACTTTTCTGTTGTCTGATTGGCAGATTTGCGTTGTTTTATTTTTCACAGCTGGCAAAGGTTAACAGGTGGTAGGAGAGTTGTTAAATTGCAGGTGACTTTGGCCAATATAAACTCACACCTGGTGAGATGCACATCTGGAGTTAAGCAGGAAGAACCTGTCTAGGCTGAAGCCTAGGCTGCTAGAAACCTTGAAGACAATCCAGCCGAGGTGTAAAATATCTCCTTGTCTGAGTTCTACCTAAGCTATGTGTCAAGTCACACTGAGCAAATTTTGCACAAAACTCTAAGCAATGTTTTGATTAATCTGTGAGTTCTACTGGGTTGAAGATGATCAAAAACATCTGTAGTGGCATTTTTTGACTTGTCCTTGATCCGTCTTGTAGGTTTTTTTGAGTAGACCAAAGTGACTGGTCTTATTTACTGGGGAGGAAGATAGGCCAAGACTTTTAAAGAGGGCCTTTTGTAGGAAACACTGTGCAGAGCTAGTTTCATTTAACTCCCACTTTTCTTGGATGCACTTTAAAGGAAATCAAATCAGCACTTTCTTCTGGCAAAACCTCAGTCAGATTTTCAGGAGTATTTACTTAGAGATTGATATGAAGTCGGATTGGCCATTCTGTATGTGTTGTCAGCACTGTGATCAGACTCTTTAATAATATTTGCTTATGTCAAACAACCCAGAAGTGTTTCTTTTAATTGACCTCATCTTACTTCATGAAATTTAAAATGGTTAGAAAAAGAGTTAGAAAACCGGGCTTTTGGAAATGTTTGCACTGTGCGGCCTTGCTTGTGGAAAGCTTGTTTTTAAAAAAAGCTAATTAATGTACATTTAAAATGTTCACCTATACACTCTAAATTATTTCTAAGTTTCATAAAATCCCTATTCAGCGTTTTATTTTTTTGTGGTCTTTTTTAAAATGTATTTATAGGTTGACTGTTCGATTCCCCAAGGGTCAATTGGGCAAGACACTGAGCCCCACATGCCCCCTTGTGCGCCACTCCTTGTAGCTGGCTGCCCACTGCTCCGAGTTTGCTCTGAAGGGATAAATGCACTGAGGATTGAATAAAGTTTTAATTATAATAATAATAATAATAATAATAATAATTATTATTATTATTATTATTATTATTATTATTTGAGTAAAAGAACAAATACCTTACTGTAAAAACAAAATCTACATTACAAGCTACAAGCAGTGTTGTGCAAGTTACTTCGAAATTGTAATATGTTACATAGTACTTATTACTGTTTGTAAAAAGTAATAAGTTACATTACAATTTTACTGTCTCAGAAATGTAATACATTACATTACTTTTGTATTACTTTTAAGTTACTTTCACCAAAATAACTACAGAAGTAGAAATTAACGTCCTAAAATAACAAAATTTACCTTTTTCTTGTACAGTAATTTATGTTACAACCAGTGGAAGACATAGAGTTATGTAACGTAATGACTGTGGCCTCTCCAAGCTACAAATAACAATATACATAATCTATATATTGCATGTTCTCCCCGTGCTTGCGTGGGTTTCCTCCGGGTGCTCCGGTTTCCCCCACAGTGAGAAAATCATGCGTTTCAGGTTAATCTGGCCGTGTGGGTGTGTGAGCGTGTGTGGTGTGTATGCCCGAGTGAAGTGGACGCTGGCGCAGATTGGCTGCCGCTATTTCACCGGGCAATTGGTATGTGTGTGAATGTTGTTGTGCTTCTGTAAGGTGACCTTGAGTGTCTTGAAAGGCGCCAATAAATAAAAAATTTAATGCATTATCATTATTATTATTATTTATTATAATTTTAGGGTGACCATATATTTTGATTTCCAAATAAAGAGGACAATCAGCGCGGCCTCGAGACAAATTCAGACAGGCTTCTCGGAGATTGATGAACATGCTTTAATGTGCTTCAATGTTGCTAAACTATAACTTAGTTAAAATAATCAATTAACCTAAAAAAAAATCAGTAAAAACCTAAATAGGTAACTATTTTAGTCAGTCTTTTTTGAATAATGAATAATGTTTTTAAAAATGTGATTGTTTTTAAAAAAATAATAATACAAGAAAAAAGTCGACCCATATTGTTTCAAAACGATACGGGCAATTTCATTCTCAAATATTACTTTCTCATATAATTTAAAGCACAGGTTGTGAACCTATGTACATGTGTATTAGTCGTTTGAAGAAGAGGGAAAACCGGACATTATCGTGAATTTATAAAATCCGCCCGGATGTCTGGGGAAAAGACGCTTGTCAACACTAATAATTAACAATAATAAGTGTTAAAAGTATGGTAGACAAAGCGATTTTCCTCCAATATCAGTGAACAACTTGGGTATATCTGATATCAGACACAACAGGACTATGTAAACTTCACTGTGTTTTATTCATTTTGAATGACTTACCACACAATACTGTCCTGTCCCAGAGGACACTGTCGTTGCTGTTTTCTTTCTCATTCTTTCTTCAGGTCGAGCGATCTAATGGCACCGCTCCAGCTGTTTTTTTTAATTGCTAGTGCTGTTTTTTTATGTCGACCATTGTTTTGCGTTTACACAGAGGTTGCATTTCACCACAATGTTCTTGTTTTTTACAAAACTGAAATAATGCGCATAAGACCATCTCGCGAATGTACCACCGGCTGTACCACTAAATCAAATCAGCCGCGAGTTCGTGCCCGCCAGACGGATCCAATAGCTGCAAACCTCGATCTCAGAGCCAATAGCTGCACACCTCGAGTTCAGTGCAGCCGTTACAAAACACAACGCTCCACCAGCGAAAGGCGAATGATTTACGCGTCTATTTACGAACAGGAAATATTAAATGTTTGATTTATTGTCTTGAATGTGAAAGATTTGATGTAACGCAACCGTTACTTGCATGTAACGAGTAATATATTACTGAAAATACACAAAGTAATAAGTTACACTACCGCGTTACAGCAAAAAGTAACATATTGGTGTAATATGTTACTTTTGTACAGTGTTGGGCAGTAGCTTCGCTACAAGTAGCGAAGCTATTAGCTTAACTACATGTTTCAGTAGCTTGCTGGTAGCGAAGCTATTTTCTGATTCAAGTAGCTTCTCAGTAGTGAAGCTATTTTTTTGCTCGAGTAGCGGAGTAGCGTCCGCACAAGCTACATTTCACTAAAGCTACATTTACGTTGAAGTTTCACATTTGCGGCGCTTCTCGCGAATAAGCCTAAATAAGCTTAAGAGTCGATGCTTTGTACCGAGCGACAAAAACCGACTCCCACAAGAGAACCTCAGTCGCTATTGGTCAGATCTGCTGAGACTTTTTTGATGGGTGCACGATTCGGCCAATCACGTGTGATGACAGAATAAACTCTCGCCTATTATGTGAATGAAGAGGGCGGAGTCAGAACGAAGCGCGTCC
The DNA here is from genome assembly GCA_028031935.1 of Paedocypris micromegethes. Taxonomy (NCBI): domain Eukaryota; kingdom Metazoa; phylum Chordata; class Actinopteri; order Cypriniformes; genus Paedocypris; species Paedocypris micromegethes. The sequence goes on from CM051495.1 coordinate 8,476,222, forward strand.
GGTAAATGATAGGAGAACCAAAAAAGCAGCAGCATCTGGCCGCAATTCAGTGAAAGTGGCGACTAAAGTTCCCCATTATAGCCCTTTGGCTGGGGGAGAGAGGACAAGCGAACTTTCTATTGTTTAATTAAAAGTTATGTTGAGTAATTGATTTTCACAAATAATACCATAAGCCAACAAATGGAGGAGTTAAGTAATTATGGAATAAATACAGTGACAAAAAATCTGATTTTGAATGTTTTAAGGTAATGGAAATATCTGAAATTGCCAGTAAAAAATATAAAAAGCTATCCAAAATGCAATACATTTTATATACATATTTATACCAGATTCCTGCGATGCCTAAGTGTTTCCATTTACACCTGTTTAATTGTAAAAAATTGTAATGAAATGTAAGTTGCTTTGGATAAAAGCGTCTGCTAAATTACTGTAAAGTAAAGTAATTGTGTGGAACATGTTTATTGTTGTTTTTTGTTTTGTCATATTTGTTACAATTTATTTAAACTGTTTGGAGTTATTAAATACAGTAAAGGGTTAAATGGAACGGTTATTACTGCTGTTTCATAGGCAGTTTTAGTGAATACTGAAGCATTGACTTGGAATAAAGGTCAATTAATAAATTTATTGAAGTAGTTTGAATGTAGTTAAGCTACTTTTGCCATGTTGTTGTAGCTTAGCTTCGCTACATTTCCCAGAGGATAGCTTCACTGTAGTGAAAGCTACATTTATTGCAGGTTAGCGAGTAGCTTAGCTTACTCCATTTTATAAGTAGCTTGCCCAACACTGCTTTTGTAACGCGTTACTCCCAACACTGGCTACAAGTCACCAATTCCAAGAAAAGTAGAAGTCGTAAACTACATTTTAAATGAACTTGAGTAATTTACTTGTGTTGAATTTAAGCTAAAAACAACAAGAAATGTAAAAAAAACAATTATCTCCCAACACCTTAACATTTAACACATCACACATGTTTCAAAAAGGCAGAACAAAATAGATTAAAAAAAGAACAAAAAGTGTCTACGTCAAACTCAAATGTGCAAAAAAGTGCAACCGCTAAATGATTTTGCTTGCTGAACTAATTGTGTACTAGAAAAAGTTTTGACACTAGAGTGTGAAAATTAACATTCTGTAAACTGTAACCAAAACCGAAGATGAAATGGAAAGCTTAACTACAGATTTGTCTGAAGCATACCCAGTTGTGAGACAAATAAAGAAAAAAAATTAATAAAGAAACTAAAACACAAACAAAAGCACCAGGATTCAGAGTTCAGGCACTGAGTAAAAAAAAAACAAGTGCTAGTCGAGTAACTTGCTAGTCGAGTATTCCAGAGCTGCCAGAATATTCTAGACTAATAAACAGACGCTGCCAACTCAAGTTGTGGTGAAACGCTTGACAACAAATCCATGTTGCAATACAGAGCTTAATGACAACAAGCGAAATAGTGGCCCAAAACACAGACATAAGCTTGGGCAATACCAGGAATCGAGATATTCAGAAGACCACAAGGAATTAAAAATTCCAAAAGACAGACAAAGCAGCAAGAGGATTGTGATTCTCAGTCATCCTGGTGGGTTTGTAAGAAAATTGAGTCATTCCAACTAGATTTCTTTGTCCAGAAACGGGTCTATAAGAACAAAAAGTCGTTTTAGTGGTAAACGTTCAAACAAGTAAAAAAGGAACAAAAAACAGTTGATATGACTGAGTCTTTCAAAAAGAACAGTGTAATCTGGTGAAACAAAACTTCACAAAAACATAAAAAGTCATGGAGTCTTGTATAGTCCAGTTGATGTTGCAGCTGCAGTCGCTATTGGCATGCAAAGGCTTCTGGGAGTTGGCATGTTTAAGACAGATGCTGTTACGCGAGCATTAGCTGCACTAAATTAGTCTTTATGGAACAATATACGTATTAGAATAATCACCTAGCACTTAACTAGTAATACAAACTGTATTCAAATAATGCTGCATATTTTGACTATTCAAAACTTGTAACAACTATTGTAGTTCAGGAACATCAGTTTTCCTTCATGCTCATTGCTGCATTGGTCTGTACGTACCTGCCTTGCCGTTTGAGTGTCATCAACATCTGGGCAAATGATTCTGGTACATTGTCCAACATCTACGTGACCAAAAATGAGTCAAACTTCCTATCACTACAACAGCATATCGGCTAACAACTGTACATTGGCATCAAAACTTAGACGGAGGTCAACTTTTAAAGACATTTACTCTGCTCTGTTTTCCCTTCATTTCACACTGCAGACTCCCTGTCTTAAGTCACTGTTCCTTGCCAAGCTTTTCTAAAGATGTTATTTCTGATTATTCTGTCTGGTAGCTCAATAGACTCTGAAAGCCTTATGCCTCCAACCTGGGATTTTACAGCTTGTTAAGCTGTAAACTGAGCCCCTCAGTATCTACCACACCAAAATTATATTGTCTTTTTGTTTTGATATTTATTTTATGGTTCCCAGAATGCTGATCATCATTTATTTTCTACCGCTTACTCCATTTCTGGGTCACAGGGAGCTGGGGTTTATTTTAGCAACTCTTGGAGTGAGGTGGGATAGATGCTCTGGATTGGTGCAGACTATTTGCAGAGAGGAATACACACAATCACCTGAAACCAGTGGTGTAAAGTACTTGAGTAAATGTTTACTATTCTTTACTATTTCAATACTTTACTTTAATTTTTTTGGTCACTTTCTACTTGGTACTTGCTACTGAGTATCAAAAATATTTTACTCTCTGCTTGACTACATTTTTGATTGAGCTTCAGTACTCTTTACACCACTACATTTGAATGGACACTTACTGTTACTCGTTACATTGTGATTGTGCACGCCAAGTCGGCATCATTTTCTAGCGTGGTTAATTTCTTGGTGGGACAAGTCAATAAGCCATCTACAGGGTGCTGAAGGTTCTGTATGCTATTTATGAGCTAAATCACGTGAATTCGCGGATGGGCTTTTTTGCACATTTGAGTTTAACTGAGACTATTTTTGTTTTTGTTTTTTGTCAATTATGTTCTGCCATTTTGAAACATTGAGGTGTTGAATTTCCTTTTCATATAAAGAAACAAAACCTCATAAAGTTTAGTGTTTTTCACATTTCTTTCTATGCAAGCACTGGGAGAGTATTGAAAGACCCCGGTCCGGCCTTGATCTCACACCTCAACTTTAACTTGCTGTGAGGTGACAGCGATACCCACCATGCCACCGTGGCGCTCCTCGCAACATATAACAATATTGATACAGCCCTAATATGGAGTAGTGTCAGAGCGAAGGTCCTTGTGCAGTAGATCAGTCTGGCCGGAGTGAGGGCATGTCGTCATGGGTTCGAGACGTCAAGCAAGATTCATGATTGAAACGCCGCACAGCTGTTCACAAGGTCAACGCTGTATAAACTGATGAAATCATAAAATGATCTGGCATCCCTCTTTGCCCCCCACGCGTTGGTGCCTCCTGTCGATATCATATGGGTGTCATTGCTCAATTGGAATTGTTGTTTGTTTCTCGTAAAAAGTGGTTGTCCAGGCCGAATGATCGGTCAGTGGCGACACATGGTATCGGCCTATTTTGCTTCCCAAGTCACTACCCATATCACCTGACTCATCTGTCACAAGCCTTGTCTTTCAATGGTCTAATAATAAACCAATGGTCTCATCGCAGGATTTACACCCTGCTGTGAGGCAATCGTGCACTTTGTTTCCCTTTCACTGAATTAAAATTGCAATTGCAAAAAAAAGTGTTTTGCAGAATTTTCAGAATTGGTGTTGGTGTATTCTAGGTTTGTGATTGAATGAATCTCTGAAAATCGAAATTGAAAATCTTTATTTGTCCCACAGCACAGGAAATTGCATAGTTATTTGTAAGGAGCTTTGCCCGTCGAGAGAGACTAGGCCTAAATTAGGTAAAACAGTATTCATTTTACATTAGGTTGTTGTGAAATAGTCCATTTAGTTTTTTTGTTTTCTGTGCAAGCTCTAATGTTTATGGACCTTTATAGCTCAAATTTCTTTTGTCAAATCCACATTTTCTTGCTGTGGTTTTTCTTGTTATTTAAATGTGATAAAATAGTCTTGTGATACCCTTTGCTTGACTTACTTTTCAGAATGAACAATTCCATACAAAAAAAGATTTAAAAAGGCAAATTTGTATAAGACATCAAAATTAAATATCATTAAATATCATGCAAAATTATACATTTGGTAGAACAATTAGAGACTAGGCCTAAATTCACGAGTTTTATGTAAAGATGTACATACAGTCTTATATGCACAGTGTTTACACTTTACACAAGTTTTAATTTACCAATCTGTACATTTGCTTTTCAGGTCGCAATGAATTGATCGCAAGATACATAAAGCTACGGACTGGAAAAACTCGCACACGGAAACAGGTAATGGTGTCGTGAGTCTGTGGGTCCTTGTGCAATTTTCATGTTCATCGTTTGTTGAAAAGAAAGTCATAAGCAACAATCACAAAATTAAAATAGGATAATTAGGATAATTCATAGGGCCTGTGAACTTAGTTCATATGCTCATATATATATAAGCATATTTTATTGGGGCCCAAAACAGTAAAATGACATTTTTTCCTGACATTTATTAAACAGAAGGGCTTCAAAAAACATTTTTTTTTATAATAAAGTCTGGATCTAGTGGATACAAGGACACTTGTAGGAGCCTTTGGACAGGACCCACAAATCTGAAGGCCCGTTATTGGGGCATTACTTTTGTATGTCTGCCATTTTGTTTTAATCGCCAGTGTGTTTTTGTTATTCTGTAGCAGAACGTTCCTGATCTTTGGGTGATTTCTGAGTTTAACTTTTAAGTCATCATGTGATCTCAGCATGCCCCCCTGCCCCAAGATAAGAGACCACCATTCTATTCAGTCAAACAGCTTTTTGATTGGATCTTTAAAATCCGAATGATGGCCCCGCATGAACTTGCCACACTTTCATTTTATTAGCCAATATTTGAATAATAAACTCAATAATTTGAGTTTAGCCAAAATGATAAACTTAAAGAAAACTCTTAAGAGATGGTATGCAATACAAGTACAAATATATTCAGTTAAATAGCAAATGTTTTTAAAATGATGCCTGTATACATTTGTAAAATGTGTATTTACAATTTACAACCTGCAAAATGACAGCAATCAGGGTAAAATTATGATTTTGTATTGTTTATTTTTAAATCTATAGTATAATATTGTTTACGTTTTATTTACAGCACAATACTCAAGGGAGTTCAAATGATGCAATGTATAAATCAGAAACTTCGTGATAATTCTGTATATTGCTGTAAAATATCCTTGTACTACGACCAGGATTCTTTTTTACAGTGTACAAACAAATATAAATATGGATTTTTGTAATGCAGATAAGTAAATACAGTACACATAAATAAATAAAATAAAATGATGTTAATACAATATACGTATAATGTACAGTATTATGGTATATGTACTAAATCTCAGCAAAAACAATCTGCGGCCCTGTTTTGCCTCAGGTGTCTAGTCACATACAGGTGTTAGCCAGGAAGAAAATGCGGGAATATCAAGCAGGCATTAAGGTATGGTTACATCGCCACCTAGTGGCCGTCTTTGACTCTTCTCTGTTCAATGTCTTTTTCTTTTCTCTCTCTTTTTTCCTTTCCATTTCCGTTTCCCCTCCTTCCTTCCTGCAGGTGTCTAGCCATCTGCAGGTTCTTGCACGAAGAAAATCTCGTGAGATTCAGTCTAAGCTGAAGGTATGCGTGTCACTGCAGGCTTCTGCGGATCTGAGCATTTGTTTCACCAGGGAACAAATGATTTGATGTGATGTAGAGTTAAAACAACCACAGCTTACATTTCACAAAAGCATGATTACTGCCATAAATACTGCCAGTTATAAATATTTACATAAACACTGTGATGACTGAAAGATGTTCGCTTGCATGTATACGGCTCCACCTTGTGGATGGGCTTAAACTGCGTGGCATGATAGTTTTGTTGCCACAGTTCAACAGTATTCATTTTACATTAGGTTGGTGTGAGATAGTCCTTTATAGGGATTTTTTGTGCAAATTCTAATGGTTATGGACCTTTATAACTCAAATTTCTACTTTTTATCTTGCTGTGGTTATTCTTGTTATTTAACTGTGATAAAATAGCCTTGTGATACCCTTTGCTTGACTTGCTTTTCATAATGAACAATTCCGTACAAAAAATGATCAAAAAAGGCTAATTGTATAAAAAATCAAATATAATAAAAAATTATACATTTGGTAGAACAATTTAATATGCTTTTCAAGACACATTGTCTGAATATAAGTGTCCTCCTCACACATGTATTGTGAGGCTTTTTTTGTGAACCGTTTATTTCATTGTTTTTTAAAGAACGGGTTAAACCTTGAAAACTTGTTTTTAAACTATTTACATCTCATTTCACCTGATTGGGGATTTCTAATAGTGTTTCTTCCTCCCAATTTTAGGCCATGAACTTGGTAAGTGAACTGTTTTGTGGTCTGCTTGGCCTGCAAAGCTTTATCCACACGTCTGCAGACCCTCAGCTTTCACTTACTCTTGCTTTAGTCTCCGCGGTTTAGAGCTTTGGCTGCCAGTGTTGCTATTGTGCAGTTGTTGGTCGTGTAGTAAGCACCGTTAATTTTTTTCGGTTTTGCTGTACTGTTTGTAGAAGCCGTTTAAAGCTTCCGATAAAGCATTTGGAACTCTTGCCTCTAACTGCACTGCAAAAAGTACACATGAAAAAACAAGAAGATAAAAAACTAAATTTACCAAAAAAAAAACAAAGTTAAAAAAAAAACAAGTAAAATCTAAGACCTTAAAAGTAAGACCTATTTTTTTTTTTAAACGAGCAAAACACTCTTTCTCTCTTAATTCTAGGCTAGTTAATTTACCTTCTAAAAATAAAAGCAAGATTTATTGTTTAATTTCCATATATTTTGGCTTGTCAAGAATTTATTTTTTTGCAATTAGCACATTTAACTGAAATTTGTGAAAATATATACATACAGGTATATATTCTTACTAATTATTAATGTATTATTATGTTTGTTTTATGATTTATTTTATATGACAATTGAGAGCAATTCTAAAAGAATAATGGTCAAACGTTTCATATTTTAAATAGTAAGCATAAGTATCTGTCTCTTTTTTTACCTCTTTTTTGTCTTTTTTACTCTTAAACTCATTTCACTCTCTTTCATACTATTCAAATTTGCATCCTGCATATTTAATGAATATTACACTGCTATTTTGAAATGTTTATTTTTGAGATGTTTTAATCACACGCTTTTTTCATTAAAAAGCATGAATTTTAGCATGATTTTGCATCTCCTAAATTGTGACGCACACATTTACATAATAATTGTGGAAAATCATGTATTGAAGTCTTGGTCCTACTTTCCCCAGCTAGAATTGCTCCTCATGACTGTTTTGTTGGATTTTGATCAGGATCAGGCTTCTAAAGACAAAGCCCTGCAGAACATGGCAGCACTCTCCTCCGCTCAGATTGTTTCTGCCGGTGTGATGAAGAGTCAGTTGCCTCATCTTCCTCAGCATCCTTATGCCCCTCCAGCCAGGGTTAGTTCACGTGACTCTCTATAATGCAAACATCAGTCTGATTTTGAATTTTCTCTTGGTGTTTAGTTTTGGCCCGGTCCCATCCCAGGACAGCCTGGACCTTCTCAGGAGTGAGTCTTTCTGCCAGACATTTCTTCTATCTATACTTTAGTCCGCTGAAAGGTGACTGGACATTGTATTGCATTTTACAGCATCAAGCCTTTTGCACCTTACTCCACACTTCAACCTCCAATGCCTACACCTATATCAAGTAAGTTTTAACTGTAAACTAAAACTTTTAAACGGTAAGTTGGAAAAAGATGACAATTTGCAAAATGCAGGTACGAATGTGCACTTCATTGGATTGGTTTAAAGTAGAGCACCAATTTCGATATGGTTCGCCATATTGACAATCTCACTCACATTACTTTACTTTAGATGGCATCATATCAATATCTTTCTTTGTAAGTCCACATCTGTTTAGCCAACACAATTGTTACATATTGATTGTTACATTACATATAGATTTATTGCATAATAAAGAGGAATAAAACCCATATGATATAGAATCAAAACATAAATCACTAGGATATTTTTGTCATCATTCAGCACAGCATCTGAAATGAGGTTCTGTATTTAAGGCTTTATATATTGCTGAGAGAGAGAGATTGACGGCCGGTTAATGTTAAAAGTTTCGTAATTAAAGCTCTGATTCTCAACCCAAAATGTTTTTTTTTTTTTAAGCAAATAAATCCAAAATAAATAAAAAACAAATAAAAGATTTGTATTAATATATTAATAGTTTCCTTTTTAATATTTATCCATAAAGGTTGACTTTTTGGTTTTTATTTAAACAGTAAATCAAATATTTTGTTGTGTTGTGTTGTATTATCAGTCATTTGAGGTTTGTTTTACACTTGATGTCAGTGTCCTGCAAAACTTGAACAATTTGATTGCTGCGTGCAACTATATTTAATTCATGCATTTTTCCTTCATTTTCCATAGACTATGAGCCGCTGACCAGCCCTTTGCCCCCAACGCCCACTGCTGTGCCTGTATGGCAGGATCGGACCATTGCTTCAGCTAAACTCCGCATGCTGGAATACTCTGCCTTCATGGAGGTCCAAAGAGACCCCGACACTGTGTGTGGTCACTTTTTTGCAATTTTTGACAGTTAGAATTAATGATATTCAGGTTAAACATGATAAACTAGAATAGTGATTTGTATTTATATATTAACATACTTATTTAGTGCTTTTGTGAATTTGGTCCATTTGCAAGAATAGGTTATGACTGTATGCTAATACGTATTAGTAAAAAACATTCAATCGGTGACAAATTTCAGACATTTCTGATTAAGGAAATGTAATGAGTTTTATTCTGGACTACCATCAGTGATTTTTGCAAATTTGCAAAAATTACTGGTGTTTGTGAGCAAATACAACTTTCTTATACCTGTTGTCTGACAAACAGAAGATTTTGATTTTCTTTCATTCACATTTTTTCAAGTAGCCATTGCCAGAACTGGTAAATTGTAAGTTGGCAATTGTAAACATCCATATTTATTGCTCATATATCACATGGCTTGAACAATCTTGCTTTACAAGTATTATCTAATATGTAGATTATAAAAGACATGCCAATCTATCTGATATATGTCAGTCTATCTCAACCAATAGTCTCAAGTCAATTTGTTTTACATTTTTTAAATAAATTAATACAATATGTTTTCACAAGATCGTCAGGCTTTACACATGCAGGTGAAACTTACAAAATTTGTTTCACCTGCATGTGCAAAGCCTGATGATTCACAAAACAGATTTAACAATATGATGATATCACTACTGGGTCAGTAAGCTTAATACTTGTAATATTAAAAGAAAGTAAAATAATTTTAATTATAAAGTGTTTACTTGACTATTATTCCACAGTACAGCAAGCACCTGTTTGTCCACATCGCCCAGACAAACCCGTCATATTCCGACCCTCTACTAGAAGCAGTGGACATCCGTCAGATCTACGATAAATTTCCGGAGAAGAAAGGAGGGCTGAAAGAGCTGTATGAGAAAGGACCTCAGAATGCCTTCTTCCTGGTCAAGTTCTGGGTCAGTATCACTTGTCGAGTCAGCCCCTAGTGGCCATGTAGACAAACAACATACTTAATAAACTGACCAATAAAGGATGAAAACTTGCATTTGGTTCAAAGCCCAAAGTGTCGACAGTTATTAGTTAGGTTCAAAATTATTACCCCCATGGACCAAAGATCTCTGAGGTTTATTTTCGGAACTTTGGCTCTGTCGACATTTTTCTTAACTCTGATCTTTGGCTCTTCTTCAATTACAATATGACTTTTTTCAAATTGACATTTCAGGACTGATATTTTCTTTTCTTATTTTTTTCTTATGATCTTTTCTCATTATTAGATTTGTTCTAACAGACATGTTGTTGTGTGGGTTGAATTGCTGTGTTTTCAGGCTGATCTGAACAACAGTAATGTTCAGGACGGCGCCGGCTCGTTCTACGGAGTCAGCAGTCAGTACAGCAGTTCAGAAAACATGACCATCACTGTGTCTACCAAAGTGTGTTCTTTTGGGAAGCAGGTCGTGGAGAAAGTCGAGGTAATCCGACTTTTTCCGATCAATAACTGATGTTGATTCATGCAGATGAGGCTTATGCCCGTAGTGGTTTTAGAGAAGAATCCAGCAATGACGTGTCAATTCTTCTCTCTGTAGACAGAGTATGCTCGCGTGGAGGGTGGGAGGTACGTTTACAGGATCCATCGCTCACCCATGTGCGAATATATGATCAATTTCATCCACAAGCTCAAGCACCTACCAGAGAAATATATGATGAACAGTGTTCTGGAGAACTTCACTATACTCCAGGTATTCCACGGACTTCTGGTCTGGTTCATGCTTTCCAACACACTAACGTTGCACGTTATAACAAAAGAAAAAAAGAAAGTTATTGAGATTAAAAAACACCTCCTGATGGCCTTGTCTGTGTACTGACTGTCATGGAATTCTCTCCCCTGCTGTTTTAACCCCTGAAGTACTGAAAAGGTTAGAGCACCCTCTAGTGGTGTCTGATCGTTTAAGTGCATGTTGCAGTTATAGGGAAAATGGTGGAGTTTAGGACTGTCGGTTAAGTTCAAAGGAAGATAAGTTTTACGACTGAACGATAAATTCTGTCGGCTGTTGCAAAGGAAGTATTTAAATGTATTATTTATGGAAAATAATGAGCACAATGTTTAGGTATGACGTGTCCCGTTTGTTAGGGCACACAAGATCAATGAAAATAAGTAAATATTTAGTAATACCATATGGTACTACTAAATACCGTGTGGGATAATATATCCCACACAAAATCATGTAAAAATTTCGTTTCATTTTTACACTTATTGCGTTCCTAAAAGGCCAACTTTCAAAGCAACATTTTTTGCCAGAATGTATTGCTAGAGCTCAGGTCTCAGAATCTATACACAGTTATTAAACGGTAATAAACAACAAATGAATCTGATAAATCGCGATTTTATGAAACGGCTCCACAAAATACAGCTTTTAACTGGAATCAAACTGAATCAAATATGTTATTAAGTTTTCAACATGCATTTGATTTGTTTTCAACAAAGAAAGCTGTAAAATTGCAAAGCTTAATGCTATTAGCATTTAGCATATTGGCACAATGTTGTTAGCATTTTAGCATGCTAATGCTTGCTGTGACTGTCTCCCTAAATGTGTTCTTCTGTTTAACAGGTTGTGACGAACAGAGACACACAAGAGACTTTGCTGTGCATTGCGTTTGTGTTTGAGGTGTCCACAAGTGACCACGGAGCCCAGTACCATGTTTACAGACTCGTGAAGGACTGAGACACCTCCAGATCCAAATTCTGGATCTAGGAACTACGAAAACAAAGCTAAAATCCGGACAATGCTAAGCTCTCACACAAATGCAAACTTGGGACACTTTGCACTTGTAGTAAAGGAAATGTACTTTCAGGGATTCATTTTTTATCCTTTGAACTTCTTATTGCGAAGTTCCGGAAGGTCTGTGGTGGGTTCACTGTTGCCATGCTTGTACCGAAAGGCACAAAGGTCTTTTTAAATGTGATTTTTTTTTTTTTAAACAATTAGCAAGCTAGTCAATACAAGTCACTTTCTAATCAAGGACTTGTGATAGGGTTTGTTTGTTCACAATGTCATTTTTGTCTTTTATTTTGTCACGGCTTGAGAAATTCGGGTCTCAGGTTGTGCTTTTAAGGCCCGAGGAAATTTGTAAAAACGAACTGAACGTTTGCTGTGCTGGTAAGTGTAAGTTTTACGAAAGCACCATCAGAGCGTCTCATTATTGTCTTGTTGGGGACGCGTGAGGCTTTTAAAGTACAAATGTGTGAAGTGTTACTACCTCCTGGTATTGCGCAGATATGCTCCGATCTCTTGTTTTGAAACCATTTCTCTTTAATGGTTTTTGTGCAGTGACTTTTTATGGATTCACTTCTTTTTGAGTGCCTTATCACATTCTGTCAACACGAAAAGAGATTATAACAGGACAAAATAAGATAGAGTAAGAATCAGTCCTCAGAATTTTATAACCAATACCACAAATACTGCATCATCATCATCATCATCATTGGTCAAAGTTTGGCTTATTTTATTTTAAACCAGGTGCTTGAGTATTAAACAATGCAAATGTATGTTTTCATATTTGTACATGATGCATTTAGTTATATGTGTGCCATATTTAAGCAAAGGTCAATAAAAAGCACATTTTGAAGTTTTCCTTAAATTCCATATCAAAATATGCAACATGGCAAGTTAAATTTTCATCAATTCATAATAAAGAAAATAAAACAAGTGGATCCATTTTTCTTATTCCTACCTGAATTTTTTGTAACCTGTTTTTGAAGATCCACAGTAACATGGTAGCCCACAATTTTTGTATTCAAGGATCATTAAATACAAATGTGAGCGAGTAATCAACATGTTGTAGTTTCTGCAATAAACAAATCTGTTGCTTTGTGATGTGCTTCAGGTCCCTCTTGACTCTAAATATCGTAATTACACAAAAATAAGCACCCCTTTTCCAATTTTAGCGGCTCAAAAACTAGCAAAAATCACGATTTCAAATATGCACGTAAATATAAGCGCTCCTTTTCCCACATTTCATGTCAGGAACAAAGACAAATAAACCAAAACAAGTTGTCTTTATTCAGCAGTGCACCTCTGCATTTAGTTTTTTAAAACAATGGTTCTAAAGGCAGACACGCATATTCGCTCGATAATATTTCAGTTTGCGTGAGTGTGTGTTAAAGAAATAGACAAAGGTATTGGTTTTGAAAAGTAACAAATCACATCAATAGTATCAAGAATGTTACATGACATTTACTTTTTTTTTTTTTCCAAAACTTTTTATTTTAGTTCTGTTAAATCATTCAATTATTTATTCATTATTAATTAATTTTTTATGTTTGTATTGTTGCATGGTTGTATTTGTACTGTTGGATTGTTTTGTGAACACATTTTGTAACCAAATTAATTCAAACATGTTCTGTTCAATCATCATTCACTAAAATTAATACTATAAAATCATCCATTCAATTTTATTGTGTGCTATAATTTTTACCTTAGTAAACCGTTACACCTGTCTCACAAGATTCTTTAACAGTTACGTACTGGCATGAATGGCCCACAGATTTGAAGCGCTGATGACACGCAAACTGCATATGCTGTAATGCAGTGCTTCCGCAAGCACATTTTATAGAGAATAAATATAATAATAACAACAACAACAACAACAACAATAATAATAAAACATATTAATACATTTATTTAAATGTAATAAATAAATATATTAATTTGACACCCCTGAATAACTTTTCCTTTTAACTTAAAATGTTGAAATCCTTTTTTATGAAATTGTGTTGTGATAAATGTGTTTCAAAGAAAAAGTAAATTAATTTAAAATTTTTTTATAGTGTGTAAAGTGTGTAAATATGCCGATTAAATTAACGCTTAGCAGTGTCTAAATACTCTAAGTATTTCGAAATATAATGTATCTGTTCACTACAATACCCACAATGCAAAGCTGTGTTTACATATACCGTGTCCTGCGCATGGGCCACATAGTGCTGTGTAATGTTAAATGATACAGCGGATCCTGTGGAGGTCATCTGATGGGTCGACGATGCTTATCGATCTGGCAGAAAGAGATTTCGGCCGCTCTCCCATCGAGTTTCGGTGAATGGAGCGCACCCGGAATTTCGGGTTCGCCGAGATCTCCTGCAGGTATTTGATCTAGAAAGTCGACTGTTTTTACTCAATGTTTAACTACAAAAGAGGCTCAAGTGTAACCACAATTGTGAAATTATTCAATTTAAATGTATACAAACGATTGCCACAATTCTTTTAGTTTGGTTGTTTATTTTGGGATCAGTTGGAAGTCCCGCCCCCCGATAAGTCTGCGTGCTGTGCGTGCGCGCGCTCGCTTGTCATTTAAAGCACACGCGCACTGAATGAAGGAGCGGAGTGTGAAGCCCGAGCTGAGCTGCCGGACCATGGCAACGGAGCGGCCCGTCAAACTGCGCGTCTTCTCTCTCAACTGCTGGTGAGCTCAAACTATGACCATAGCGAAGAAATACACTATAATGAAAACCGTTCCACTATTCTAGAAGTATGTTCTAGTTTCAGAATTAGAATTGTGCGTCGTTGAATTTGATTAAATTATGCATGCCTATTAATGTTGTATGAGTTTTGTCGTGGAGGTTGGCGTTAAGTTTTAGTTTGATAATGTTGGCGTTAACTCATGAAGTAGTGTTGGTTTGTAGTAAAAGTGATTATTTTCTTCATTACAAACATTCCTCGTTGCATTTCCTAGATTCATTGATGTAACACCCCAAAACGGTTTAATTATAGTGTGTGCATGTAATTTTTGTTTTTACATTTCTGTAATAATTAGTACCTTTTAAGGTATATCAAAAGCATAATTTCAAAATGCCTAAATAAATTGTTAACAGGCCCTACTTATTAATCATATGTATTGTAAAATTATCTATTCTAGTAAAATCTATTGTTCAGAAACCTCTTGTATTGGTTTATAAAGATAAAAGCGTGAGTGGCAAGGCTGCAGCGGTCACATGACATGCTGCTCGGGCCTCCTGCTCTGCTGATGCCAGCACTGTCAGCACCATGTTCCAGAACAACAGCCGAAAATTCAGCAAAGATGTGCTAATGCACCCTGTGATCGTACGGCTGAGACGGAAATTGTGGTTTTTAGGACGTGCACACTTCAGATGACACAGCATTATACAAATGTGTGTGATATCACTGTGCTGAGGTTTCAGTGTCAGAGGTCAGCTTGGTTCACGTGTGGTGGAAAGTGACTTTTCTGCAAATTGAGCAGTTGTATTTAGGTGAAAGGTGGGCTTGAAAACAATGAGGGGGTTTTCTGTTTCTCAATCTGTTTTAGGGGAATCCGGTTCCTCAGTCAACACTGCACACAGCGCTATGAGATGATCGGCGAGTTACTGGAGACAGAGCAGCACGACGTCGCACTTTTGCAGGAAGTTGGTTGTTTTTGTTGTTGGTTGCATAATATAAACATGCTTTTTTTGTGACAGCGCATGATTTGCACATGCCGTCTGCTTTAATTGTGAATTCACAAGTGACATGTTTAATTTACATAGTTCTTAACCCTCCTATTATGTTCGGGTCAAATTGACTCATTTTCAAAGTTTAAAAATATTTTCAAAATACTTAAGTATTTTTTCCACTTGTAAACTTCTGCTTGGTTCATTTTGTGCAATTATCATATAAAAAACATGCCGATTCAGTTCACGTATTGTAAGTAAGTTATGTAAGTTTAAACATAAAAACAAAATTACTGAAAAGTATTTTTTCACTTTGAACTTAGTTATGTTTGTCTTAGTTAGTGTAATCTACAAATGAACACAACATAGTTCAGTTCACACATTTGTAACGCCCGCTACATTTTTTTGTTACAAAGATAATGTTTGGGTCAATTTGACCCTTCAGACAAAATGTAAGCTAAAAAGAGACTCAAATATCAAATACCATTTGTTTTTTTTGCTGCAATGAGACAAAATACACCACTGTCTTACATGAACACACTCTCTCTCACACACACACACACACACACACACACACACACACACACACACACACACACACACACACACACACACACACACACTGTTCTGGGAACCTTGTAGTTTCTGACACTTTTATGCATAATAAAAGGCCCTGGGTCATATTGACCCTCAAACAGTATTGATGTTTCTCTGAAATAAACATAACAGGAGGGTTAATGAAAATGTGTTTACTAATTAAATAAATTAATTTTATTCGTGACAGATTCAGTTGTGTTGTATGTTGTAACAGCCCGGAATAAATGAAATTGTTACAAGTGTTACATATCAATGAGAAATAATAAAACAATTTTCAGTGTTTACAATTATTACACGTTTGACTTTTGTCCAGGTATGGAGTGAGAGAGATTTTCTCTTTCTGAAGAGAAAGCTTTCGTCTTCTCATCCACACACACATTACTTCAAGAGGTCAGTTCAGCAGGACTTGGAAAAGGACTTTGAATGTTGCTTTGTACTTCAAAGCTATGGGGATTTTGTAAGAGATTTTGAAACCATCTGATCAGTGATCAAGTGGCCAAACGTTCTCATACATTCCAGAGTAACACAGAGATTATCCAGAGATAAATATTCTAGGTCACTGTGGGAAAACAAGATCTGGCTATTGTATTGAACTTATTGTATCTGTTCAATGTATAACTACGTATATATATTATACTGTATGTATAGTTTTATTGTTTTTTTTTTTTAAACAAAGCATCTAACATCTTAATTGTAAATTCTAAGGGTTTTTATCATTTTTTAACAAATATATTATTTACGGTTATAGTATACGGTATCAAATCTTCAAACTGTATATATAATATGTACTCTTTTATCTTTATGTTACAGGAAGAATAGTTGTATGGTTTTATTGTACGCAATCTACAGGCTGATTTGACAGAATTTCTATTTGCTTTGCTTATCATGAAAGCAATTTACTGGTGACTAAAACAATCCCACTGACTTCATCTGAAAAGTGACTAGATCAATAGTACTGAATATTTATTTCTCAATACGATTTTGTATTTTACTTCCGTAGTAACAACTTGCAATTACAATGTTACTTGTAGTAACGATTAAAAACAAATGTTATTATTATTTTTTTAATACTATGTGTTGTTTGACAGTGGAGTTATTGGCAGCGGACTTGCTGTGTTTTCCAAACACAGAATCCAGGATGCTCTGCTCTTCCAGTATTCGCTCAACGGTTACCCATATATGGTGAGTCACCTCAAAATACTCGATTGTGATTGGTCACCCAATACTTGATCATGATAGTTTAGTTTTTCAAAAATTTTCAGTTCATTTTTATTTGTTGTTAGGGTTAATACAACAAACTTAAGTGATTGGCTATTGTAACATGTTAACATTAAAAATAAGAAAGGCTACACAATGTCAAAATGGTTTTGACTCTTCAGGCATAACATTTGAAAGTATTTGTGTTTAAAATGTGTGCTGTACTTATCTGTGCTCATATATAAACTGCCTTTGTACACACATGTAGACACTGTAAATCTTGACTTTGCATCACTTTGTCTGTTTTTATGACTTTAATAAATGACGTTGGTTCTCTGACACAATGGTGAAAAAATGGAGCTACCCAACTAGAACAGTGTGTGTGTGTGTGTGTGTGTGTGTGTGTGTGTGCGTGTGTGTGTGTGTGCGCGTGTGTGTGTGTGTGTTCTTCTCAGCTGTGCCACGGCGACTGGTTTGGAGGTAAAGCTGTCGGACTGGTCATTGTGGACGTGTTTGGACTCAAAGCACATGTCTATGTTACTCATGTGAGTTATACTCGGTAAAATGTATTCTGCCATTATTTTTTTAATGGAGTTTGTAACCGTTCTCTCTTTCCACATCCCTCTTAGTTACATGCAGAATACTCCAGAGCTCAGGATGAATATCTTCCCCACAGAATCGTGCAGTCATGGGAACTGCTGCAATTTGTCCGGTAGGAGGCCGTGTATTGAATGTCGCTTGGTTTAAAAGAAGAGATAAGGTTAATCTTCGTGCAATCCCTTACTGATTTCCAGTCTTCTTGATTCCTCTGAGGTCCACAGTTCTTCTCGATTCCTCTGAGGTCAACACTTTGATTATTTTTGAGATCCACATTTGATTTTTCTGAGGTCCACACATTTGGATTCTACTGGGTTTCAATGGTCTACTTCATTTTATTTACTTAGCTCTTCTTTATTTCTCTTTTCTGCAGCTATTTATTTTAGTCTTTTTAAAATACATTTTTAAATTACACCTTACATTACACATTTTTACATTACAATTTTATATTATTATTTCTATTATTATTGAATGTATTATTATTATTATTATTATTGTTGTTGTTGTTGTTGTTACAACAATGATATTATCATCATCATCATCATCATCATCATCATTATTATTATTATTATTATTATTATTATTATTATTATTATTAAGATTATTATAATTATTATTGCGTGAAGATTTTGAGCTTGAGGTTCAACCCCAGAACCAGCAGGAATGACAACTTTGAGCAAGACGCCAAACCTGATCTACCCACTGTTCTAGGCTAGTGTGTGTGTGTGTGTGTGTGTGCGCGCGTGTGTGTGCGTGTGTCTTTGCTTGGATGGGTTTCTCATATGTTTCTAACCGAACATCCGCCTCTCTATTCATTTCTTCAGTCACACTTCCTGCGGTGCGGACGTGGTCATTCTCGGAGGGGATCTGAACATGCATCCTCAGGACCTCGGGAAGCGTCTTCTCAGAGCTCACACTGGCCTCCGAGACTGTTTCACTGAGACCGGCACGTTTGTGGTAAGGTCCAGCAGAATCACCACCCTAACTTATAGAGGATTATTAAAAGCATGATATGTGATGCTCCTGACAGGGGTGTGAGGACGGCCATACGCTCATAGCAGACAATCATTTCACGAAAAAACAAGATCTTGTTCCTTTTGAGAAGGGCATTAGAATTGACTACATTCTCATGAAGGTACATTCTTGGTACAGATTGTTCCAGCAATATACATGTACAGGAGATGCACACAGGGAATTTGTGTTTGTGGTTTAGGGTTCTGAAAGTTTGTCGGTGGAGTGCGAGTCCTTGTCCACCACCAAAGGTTCGGTGACTGACAAACCCTTCCCGTATTCCGACCACGAGGCGCTGACGGCTGAGCTGACTCTGCTGCGGGCAGTAAAAGACAGACCACGAGGGCAGGGGAACACTGACCACTCTGATGATGGTATGTTCAATTGCAAAATTTGAGAATTTTCTTAAAATGTTGTGAGTGATGTCAACGAGTAATATCAGGCAATTTATGAAATACCTGAAAAAGGGACAAAATGGTTTCAAAAACGTATTACACTTTAAGTATGTTGTATTTCACACATTTCCTAGGCATTCTATACATAGCCTGAAAGGAGAACTGGCAAGGGTGAGGAACACGTTGTATCTAGCTGCATCGTATATTGCGAAAGAAAAAAGCACATTCTCGTACCTTTGGCAAACGTCAATAAAAGGTTACGAAGAAAGTCACACTTGGTTTGAAACGTGCTCAGCATTCTATGCATTCTTTTGCCTAGTCAAAATATACAACAACAAGGACGTTTCACACCTTTTCTAAAAAAGCATCAGACATTCTATACAATATATGCATTCCATACATTGCCGGTTACATGCATATACAATCTGATTTCATTTTTCTTAGATCACTCTCTTAACAAAATGAACAAAAAAACAATCATTAAAAGTAAACATGAATGTATATTAGAGCTGCACGATTCTGGATAAAATGAGAATGTCTTTGCTTAGAATAAAGATCACAATTTTTTTTCATTTTAAAGATTTAACCCTGAACACCAGAACAACACATATTACTCTTTGCTTTAAATTTAAGTAAATCTAAGGAAAATAATGTAAAAGTAATTATGTAAAAATAAAGTGTTTTAAATCTTTTATAATATTTAAATCTTTTTATTTAAATCTTATAAAATATCTGTAGAAGCGTGAAGATACATGCGCGCGCTGCACAAACCTTTCTTTTTGAAAAAACAAAAAAAAAAACAACTTTTTGGCACTAATTTGATCCCATAGAAACACTGGAGTGCGTGTTATCTCGAGATCAGACGAGTTTCATTGAATTGTACAAATGATGGATTAAATCGCGAGGACAGTGGAATCAATTCGATTTTAACGATTAATTGTGCAGCTCTAATGTATATTAAGTTTGAATAAATGCTATGCCATTAACTGGCAAGAAAGGAAAACCTCATGTATCATTTTTCTTGTGTAGGCGATGTTTCCGACCAAATAAATGTGGTGGAAGAGGCCTGTGCCGTGGTTAAGGAAGGGCTGGGCAAAACGGAGGCCATGCAGGTCAAAGCGATGCAGGCGACGGGCAGTGGTCTGCTGCTACTGCTGCTGCCTCTGACCTTCCTACCTTACTTCTCCATCACCACCATAGGGCTTCTGGCAGCTGTTTGCATGGTCCTGATGCTGTCCGGGGCCATTTTCTATCTTCTTTTTACCACACACATTAAAGTCCTGAAGGAAACGGATGATCAGATGAAACTGACCTTGAGAAATCTCCAGACAAATCTTACAGAATGTAGGGTGTCTTGGCCTTTGGCAGATGGTTCACCAGAGCTCTCAGGTACTTTTAAAAGAGAAGAGTGAAGAAAAGCAGATGGAGGATGATCTTTAAGTGCTGGTTCAGGTTACTGTACCTCAGTATTACAAATGAGCTATTATGTTATAACTTGGAAAGCTGACCCAAGATCAGTGGTGAGGACACACCTACCTCAGTGCAACAAATGGAGGCATTGGTCCTTGGACCCTACTGCTTTTGGGGGGGTTTATCAAACTGGGAGTTTCAACAGAAAAACCTCAAGCTGTTTTTCTTATATGAGGGAAGTTGAATTCAATTTTTTGCTTGACTCTGCCTGTAGATACATACTGGCTGGAATGTGTGCTTCTTCATATTTTATCGTTCAAGTCAAATAATGTTAATTTCTTTTTGTTTTTATTTGAGTATAGCTAACCAAAGGCTATTATTCTATGTATTTAACTGCTTCTGTTTTTGTCATCACCATAAATAAACCACTATAACAAATGACGTTTGCACCCGTGTGTTCAGTTTCTATACCGTCCACAAGATGTCGCAGTTGTTGACTTTATTGGTAAATATGTGGGTCAAATGTTTTCTTTTTTATTGTCGCATTATACATCTCGTGTAATGTACATTTATGGGGTAGTAACACTGCTTAAATTGAAATATTTGGAATTGAAACAACGCTTGAAAAGCAACTTGGTGAATGAATGACTTAAATAACCCAATATTTTGTTATGTTTATTTTTTCAATTGTATGGCTTGTAAAATTAATGAAATTCTCTTGTTGTAGATACTCCATTTGTATTTTCAATGTCATTGTTTACGTTACTGCACAATTATTTTGATGTACAAAGCAAAAAGTTTTTTTTCGTTTTTTTTTTTTTTGCTTTTCTTTTTTCTAGAAAGATCACAAACAACAATATAATTACTCTGCAAATAAAATGTTTGCTTTGCTTTTTTTAAACAGACACTAGGAATTATCAGGTTGTTTGGACCGGTTTGAAAACGTGCGAAAAAAAGTGAATGGAGAAGTTTGATTGGTTCGGCCCGTGTTAACCCTAAAGGGGCGTGACTTGGTGTGGCTCTGCGTAACTACGAACTGGTTGTTGCTGCAAAATTTAGAAAGACACACGTAATGCTCATCCGGGATTTACAGAAAGTGAACGCAGAAAATGACGGTCGAACCGATTCGTTCAGCTCTGGCCAACAGTTCGTCGGAGGACACCTCACTGGTCCTGCCGTCGGACAAGAACCACCGGACGGGTCAGCAGCGTGTCCTGGAGCAGGTCAACACCATTAAGAGAAGACAGTTGAAAAAGAGTGACTCCAGTGTTTCACCAGCAAGTAAGAAACCAGTGTTAAACAGCGTCTAAGAAAGATGTCAAACCTGTACGTTAGACTGAACTTAATTAATACTGAGGCAAGTCGAAGCAGGTCTTGGGCAAAGCAGCTTTTTAAATTAATATCAGACAGCCAGAACACACAGAGGTGTGTCTTAAAACCTACTTAAATAAATGTCTATGCACATTCAATTCTGCAAAGATTAGTGTATTGTATTGTTCTGCTGGCGTGTGTAACTATACTTGCACATGAAGTCATTGTCTCAGTGCAGTTTATTATCTAGAAGTACAATAGAAGGATACTTTTTATTTTATTTTACAAGAAAACAAACATGTGGCAGATAGTATGCTACTTTATTCAGATACGGTATATCATTATACATTTTATGTTCATTTATTCTTGATTTCATATGTCTTTGATATAATTAAAACACATTCTCAATTTAAATTAAACTATTCACTATAATGTGTGTGTGTGTGTGTGCGTGCGTGCGTGCGTGCGTGCGTGTGTGTGTGTGTGTGTGTGTTTAATCTATAAATAGTTCACCACTATCTTTCTATTAAATGAGCTTTATTTAAAAATCTAGCTGTATGTGTTACTTAAAAGGGTCCATGTAAAAAAGCTTATTTGTAAGAAAAGTTTATTAAGTTTCATGAGTTTATTTTTTACCCAGTGTGTGTCCGGTGTGTTCTTTGAATGGTCTTGTACTGGCGATAGTTGTGTATCTTTTATGTTTTATTGAAAAAATCTTAATTACAAGAAAATGTCAACAACAGAATATCAACGTATAAAAATATTAAGTAATAAATATCTAGCTTACTGTATATGTGGCTGGGCAGATGGACGGACGTATCCTTGAAAAATTACGTATCTTGAGAAAACCAATTTATTTATAAACAGTAAATACATTAATACACTGCAAAACAAATTTTGCAGTGAGCTGTCGCCTCACAGCAAGATGGTTCCGTTTGACACTTGAGGTGTGAGTTCAAGGCCGGCCGGGGCCGTTCTGTGTGGAGTTTGCATGTTCTCCCCGTGCTTGCGTGGGTTTCCTCCGGGTTCTCCGGTTTCCTCCCACAGTCCAAAAACATGCGCTTCAGGCTAATTGGAATTGGAATTAGCCTGATATGAGTGGGTATGAGTGGGTATGAGCCATAGGTATGAGTGAGTGTGTGAATGTGTTTGTCTGTGTGTCCCGCTCTGCGAATGGTTGGCCACCAATCCAGAGTGTGTATCCTGCCTCCGGCCCTAAGACGCTGAGATAGGCGCCAGCTCCCCGCGACCCTGTAAAGGATGAAGCGGTAGAAGATGACTGACTGACAATGGATGGACGGACGGACGGATGGATGGATGGATGGATAGATAGATTTATAATGAAGCATTTATTCTTAATGTAGTAATTATTTGTGGCATAAACACATTTTTGAAGAAGCGATATTTGAACAAATCAAAACTTTTTTTTGTGTGTCCTCTGCAGGTCCTATTTCAGTGACGGATCACAGTGAGCGGAAGTTTATGTTCTCACCAACCAAACAGAATTTCAACTTCTTCAACGGTTTGGATGCAAGCAAAAGTCAAAGCAGAATGGTAAAAACCTTAACATTGCCATATTGTCATTGCATTATAGTCGTTGTTGCACAAAAATGTAAACACAAACACACAGGGAATAATGTGGGTATATGCGCAAATAAACGTGTAGATAATGTTTTTTACGATTACAATTTTCAGATAAAATGAGATTAAAATTAAATAATTTTTGTTGTTTTATATTTATTCAATATATGTTTTTCAACATACCGTATATATGTTTTTAAGTAAAAAGCCACAAATAAATGTGCTACGACAAGACCATTAAAATAACCAACACATCAAATTTTAATTTGACAACATACTGCAACATATAATATGCAGGTTTGTTTGATTCACTTTTACAGTCAAGTTTTATTTATTTCATTAATATTACATACACAACAACTTATTTATTATGGAAATAAACAAGTTACTTAAAACTTAGCACTTTATTGACTTCTTGAGCTAAACTTAAAATGTTAAGATGACTTTAATTGTTTTTTCTATTTATATTTTTATCAATTCATAATTGTTGAGGAAGGATGGGCGTTGCAGTATTATTATTCTAGCATGAAAATCAAGCATTAGCACATTTTATTTCAATCAATAGAAAAATAACTGTTACGTGTGTTCCTTTGTCCTTACAATGGTTAAGAGTAGTTGACTGTGCCGCTGCTTTTTATCGCTCAGAATTACTTGAAGTGAAAGTCAACGTCCATGTATTGACCCAAAATATGTGTCATTGCCTTGGAAATGCACTTAGTGTTTAGTGATGCAAGTTTATTGCAATACGTTTGATAAAACGCGGCAACTTGGCTGTTTTTATAGAGCTGTATATCATACGCTCATAAATTTATGGGTTAATATTTTGCAATAAAAGACACGTCTTTATCAAGGAAATGGAGTAAAAAGCCCTTTGCCCGAAAAAACACGCCTACTATGCAATGGAAACCGTACGTACGGTCAAATTAAACTCTTAATCATTGATTTTAAATCATGCAACAAGGACATTTTGGTACAGATCTGGTACAAGTTTGAAGGCCCGTACACAATATTGTAATATTGCAATTACTTTTTTTTCTTTTTTTCTTGCCTTGTAGCCAGAATTAATGAAATACCTAATTTGTGTGTGTGTGTGTGTGTGTGTGTNAGAGAGAGAGAGAGAGAGATTGTGTATATGTCATACAAACTACAGATTGTAGCATTAACCGATAATCATAATTTGACCTTGAATTAAATTTTCAGTTTTTATTTTAGTGCACACAAACAAAAACGTTTGTGTTCGTTTTTTTTTTTTTTTTTACTTTCTCACACTTAGCACATCCACACTCACAAATGGTTTCCAATTCTGTCCTGAATATTGCTTTATCGTTATCAATCTTGCCAGGGACTGTGTGTGTATAAGTTGTTTCTACCTAAATTTTATTTCTGGTTTTATTAGCATTCTTGAAAAGGCTAAAATATTTTTTTTTCTTTTGTTTCATAAATTACAAATTCTAATGTGTATGTATTGTGAATTAATTTATGAATTATGCTTTACATATGTGTGATAATGTGTTCTAATCTACTACTACTTTTCTTTCTGCGTTTTTCTTATCAGGAAATCTGTATAATAATGAATAATATGTGAGTTAATATTTTACTAATCAAAAACATATTTTCTTAAGGATACAAAAGTTCTGTATTTGCCATGAAAAACTATCCTGAAATGGAAATTTATCCGTAACCTGATGTACATTTATCACCAAATTCCTACCATACCATAACAGTTTTCAATAAATAAAAAAGTTACCTACTTTAACCTTCTACATATAGATGGACTGTCGCTTTTTATGTCTGCTATTTCTATACAAACTATTTTGATTCATATCAGAGAGTGTTATGTTAATATGTTATATGTTAAGAGAGTGTGTATGTTCTAACAAAACTTTACATAAAAACGCACTTCAGTAGGTGGAAATGTGTTTGGTCATTGTAAAACTGTAATGCAAGCGTTTAGAGACAACAGAATTAATGCAAATATAATTAATGCAAATAGAATGTTTTAATGTTTTTTTTATTGTTTTTTTTTTTTACAGACTGGCCGGACCTTATCCCTACGTAACTCTATGAAATCACAAACAATTGCCAACATACAGTCAACTTCCAATGGGGTTTCTGCTTCCAAATTCAAGCAGAGGTCAATCTCATTGCGATATAATAACTACACATCTCAAAAAGCCACCGGGCAGGTAAATAATAAGATGACCAGCACCAGCCTCACAAAACTAGCCAGCACCAAGCCTCCCTCAAACCAGTCTCAAACGCTGAAGAATGTAGCTACGGCAAAGAGCAAATCAGATTTGTCAGGGTGAGTGCTCAGTAAATGCCATCGATTGTGATTCTTTTATAAACCAGATTGTGCACATCTCACACGTTCTCATGACATTCAAGAAAAGCGTCCAGCGCCAACGAAGTGGCAATGTCCAGCATCTCACTCCAGGAAGCGGTGGAATATCTGACACACTCGAATGTGAACCATCAGATGTGCGGAGCGTCTTACATCCAGCATCACACCTTCACAGAAGACAGTGTTAAGCAAGAGGTCTGGAAAAACTTTTTCTTTTTTTTTTGTGCGCAAGTTTTTAGAAGAATGCAATATTTTATGGAGACAATTTTTTCTCTTTTTTTTGCATTTTAGCATTTGTTTTTTTCATATATGCACATATATATTACATTTCAATGTATCAACATTATGTACTTTATAATTTATATTTCTACTTCTGCACTTCTGGTTAGACCAAACTGCATTTTATTGTCTCGTGCTTGTACTTGCCAGTGACAATAAAATCTAATCTAATCGAAATTCATTTTAATTTTAAAATATATTTTTTTTTATTATTTTGTAAAATATTTTGAATTATTTTAAATCATTTCACTGAATTAAGTATGTTTAAATGTTTTTTTGAAGAAAGTAGCCGCAACAAAGCAGATACAATCAGAATAGTCTGTTTTGTGCTAGAAGATGCTTTTGTTTCATTATTTGTGTTTGTTGTTATTAACAGGTTTGCCGACTTGGTGGGATTCCCAGTCTCGTTCAGTTGCTGAACAGTGATAACTCACAACTGCAACCGATAGCGGCGGCCGCGCTCCGTAACCTGGTGTTCAAAGACAGTGAAAACAAGCTTGCGGTGGAGAAGTGTGGAGGGCTTGAAGTCGTCCTCAACTCGCTTAGAAACACCAATGACATAGAAACACAGAAACAGCTCTCTGGTGACTTTCAATTTCATGCTACTTTTAACCTCTTGAGACCTGATGGCCTCATCTGTGTACTGACTGTCATGGAATTTTCCCACCTACTGTGTTAACCCTTGATAAGATTTCAGAGCTCAAGTCTCTAAAGGGTTAAGCAATTAATGAATGTTTTAATGCAAAACAAAATTGCTTAACAGTGTATTTTAGAGATTCTTTTCTGGAAATCAAAGCCAGTACATAGTGCTGCCATCCTGTAGATTGTAATGAGTTATACTTGAACGCTTGTGTTATGTTTTTCAGGTCTGTTGTGGAATCTGTCTTCAGCTGATACACTCAAGCCGGAGCTTATCAAGAACGCCCTGCCACTGCTGACAGAAAGCGTCTTGGTGCCATTTACCTCCAGCAACACCAGCAAACATATAGAGCCAGAAGTCTTCTACAACACCACAGGTTGCCTAAGGTGATGTTCCCGTCATTCAGAGAACTTGAGATGTTCTATAACTCGCGTACTGCTTCTAAAGATTGCAGGGTTGTATCCAGGATAACCTACTTATTCTCTACGTTGCTTTGGATAAAAGTGACCAAATAAAGTTAAAATTTGCCAGAAGCTTTTATCCAAAGCGACTTATCACCTGTTGAAGCAAATTTACATGACGTGCAGTTGATTCTTGAAATTTGGACATTCAACCAGACAGAATATTGTCACAGTCAGTGAACAGAGAGATTAGAAATGAGTTGGAATTTGGAGATTAGTTAAGTTTTGGTCGAAGCTCAGTCTTCGGTGCTTTTTTAGATGTTTAATTAGTTGTGAAGGAGGTTTAGGAACTTGTTCCACCAGAGCACATCTGAATGGGAGAATGACCTCAGAGAGTTGTTGCTGAGAAAGACTAAAAGTTCTTTTTTGATTGTACATTTGCGTCCTTCTCTGATTGTAGCACTAGTGTAAAGTACTTGAGTAAATGGATTTTGCTACTT
This sequence comes from Paedocypris micromegethes, assembly GCA_028031935.1. Lineage (NCBI taxonomy): Eukaryota > Metazoa > Chordata > Actinopteri > Cypriniformes > Paedocypris > Paedocypris micromegethes. The sequence goes on from CM051495.1 coordinate 8,503,633, forward strand.
AAATGTTTTTTGTATTGTATAGCTATATCACATGATCACGTGATTTTGTGTTTTGCCAGTTTGAGTTGCACTGAGACTGACGTTTTGTTCGTTTTTATTATTATTGGTCTGTTTTGTTCTGTTTTGAAACATCGAGAAGTAAAATTTCATTTATATATCGGTATTAGGCAAAATAAAACCTAAGAAATAAAGTTTCTTGTGTGGAGACTAAATTCAGCACGAGTAAAATACTTAAAATACTAAAAAGTTCTTTTAAAACGTGGATACAGTAGGTTTACTTTTACTCGTCTTCGTGGAATTGGTGACTTTTCACAGTAATTTTTACAGTAAGGTATTTGTACTTTTACTCAAGTATGGTTTTCAAGTACTTTTTACACTTCTGGATTGTAGATGATATGAGAGAGAACAAACCTGTACAAAAGTGTTGAGGTAGAGAAACAAATCAAGTGGTGACATGCGGATAGTAAAAAGCAAGTTTGACTGCAGGTACATCTGCTGAATGGGCTTTAAAATGGTTTAAGATTACAAGAGCCTTACAGTGGAAGTTAAGTGATCATCAAACATACCGCTGTAGTTCCGAGCAAAGATGGACCATATTAATTTGACAGGAACCACCAGGTTTCTTATCTAAATTTACTTGAAGGTGGTGTTTTGTCATCTAATTGTCCATTAGACAAAAAAGAGATGTGGCTAGAGATAAGATCAGATGAGTGTCACAATCTGGGATGTAGGACACAGGAGCTCAGACCCTATTGCTTGTATTAGAACACCAAAGTCATTGGTCAGGAACAGGAGAAAACCATCACAAACTAACAAACAACAACAAAATCTAGATCAAGCAAAGGGAAACACAGCCTTAAATACAAGTACAAATCAGATGCAACCAGACACGAGTGAACATGATAATTAAATAATTAATTCAAATTAAAACCTGACACCTGTGCAGACCAAGTAATGACATCAAACTCAAACATGTGGCAAATATAAACAAGGAAGGGAACTGAATCTTGTCAATATAAGGCCAAAAAATGCAGAAGCTCCCTTTCACACATACCGGAAATTGCCGGTAAATTGCCGGCATGCAGTCATGTGTCAACATACCAATGCCGGCAAATTTGTTCCGGCACTTTGCAGGCAAGGGTAGCTGTAACGTTGCCGGTAAATTGACGGAAAACTGCCCTGTTTGAATGTGAATCGAAGATTCCCGGAATAAGCACGCAGACATTCGGTATGCGCTGATGTGAATGACTGCGCTGAGCCAATCAGAACATTCACAGGTGCAGCTGTTTAAAAGGTTTTGCCAGTTTGTAATACCGGTGTTTTTAAAACGCTTGTGTCAATGGTGTTTTACCGGTAAAATACCGGAATGACAGTGCTTGTGTGAACAGTCTTTACCGGTAAAGTCGTTCCAGTAATAATTCGGCAATTTACCACCATTGCTGTGTGAAAGAGGCGAATGATTCAAGCTTTTGTAGGTTAGAATCATGATCCTAGTAAGTTTTACAACTTGAAAAACTGGTCGCCACCTGAAAAACTTGTCGCCACTGCGTAAAGCTGCCCACTGCTCCGGTTTTTGTGTGTCACTTCACTCTGCGTTTACCTTTTCTGGTTAAAAGCAAAGTTCAATTTTGAAGAATGTTAGTGAAACTTCTATGAATACATGTGCTTCTTCATACAGGTTCTGCCTGGTATCTTCCGACACCATGCTGAGTGAACTGACAGACGGAACAATCCTTTACTGTCTCTGGACCTGAAACAGTCAAATATGTACCCAACTTTATAGCCGTAATAAAAAGCTGTCGGCACAAAAACTATAGACATGAAATCATTCTGAAGGCATTTCCAATACTATCAAAGTCACTGGGCTGTAAAAAACGTGTTTTAGAAGTGTTTCAGAAGGTGTCGACAGATTTTACTGAATCATATTTACTCGGGATGAGACAGCAGACATGTGATTGTGTTTTATGTGGGGTTTTTTTTTAGCTGAAGGTTTATCCTCAGCTAACCTTTGCTTGTGCTCTCACAGAAACCTCAGCTGTGCTAATGCGGGCGAGAGAATATCAATGCGGAACTGCTCGCAGCTCATCGACTCTCTCGTGGCGTACGTTCAGGCTCAGGTGGAAAGAGAAGAGCCGGATGAAAAGGTTAGCGCTATTGCTCTGCGTTTCAAATCTTGCTTTACATGTCAGAAGCACCAAAGCACCGCACCCATGTCTCGTCTTAAGATCACTGAGGTGATTCCTCAGCTGCTGTCACTCATCCTGGCTCTGCTTTTCTGTCTGTTTCGTGTTTGTTTTTGGGAGCAGTCGGTGGAAAACTGCATCTGTATACTTCATAACTTAAGCTACCAGCTTGAGAAAGAAGCCCCTGAGCACTTCAAGCAGTTTGCTGAACCTGATGGCGTGTCACAGCCGGAGGACACGAGCAAAAAGAGCATATTTAAATCCAAAAACAGCAAGAAACAAAAGGTATTGTTTTCTTTAGTGCCAGTGTAAAGAAATATTTCAAAGTGTTATACGCTGAAATAGTTTGACCCAAAAATTGCACTCTAAGAATTTATGAGCAACGTGATTCTTTCGCTGTTTTTCCAATTATGTGACCTTTTCTTTACTCTAAATGTTATTTCAAATGTAGTCATGCTCCCAAAGCACTTGGATTCCATTACATAATTCAAAATGAATGCTCACATAAACATAAAATTCGAGAACTGTCTTTAATTGAGAAAGAGGGAAGATGACATTGAACTTGACATTGAACTTCACAGTTATATATTCACTTTTTCTGTATGAGGTTCAGTATAAATTCACTATTGTAAGGTAAATACTTACTGTTGTAGGTGTATGTTCATCGCGCTGTATCATTTTTGTATGAGAAAGACAATTTTACATTACAATGTTTTTATTCAAAGGAAATAAAGCAAACAAAAACCAAAAGTGCAGGGTGGGAAAAATAGAAAGTAGAAAAATAGAAAATACTAAAATAGAAAGTCAAAAGTATTTCAAGTTCAGAAGTCAGAAATCTGATTTTCGAATTTGTAACTTGCAATTCTGATATACAAAGACAATTCTGACGTTATAACTCGCAATTCTGGGAAAATAAAGTTGTTTATTTTTGAAAAATGTAAAATATGGGGTTAGTGTTAGAGTCACTCATGTGCTCAATGCAAATATTTAGAACCTTCATACAAATTCAAGCATGTTAGTACTATATCGAATGTGATGCGGAGGTAGCTATGAAGCCACTGGGATTATTTCAGGGGAAATTTATTTTTAGCAAGGCTTCAAATGGAAACCTCGACAAGACCAAAGTAATTTGCAACTTTCTGCAACAGTTACAACTGTCTCAAAGCGCATGTGTGAGAGTGTAGAAATAATTGATGCAACAAGTATCACTTAAACACAAAATATCCCTTAAGCATATCCCTTACGTATATGAAAGTAACTATTTGCCACAATCAGAGATTTATATATTTATATCATAATTAGTATTTTGATTCATATAACCATAATCTTATTATACTATGTATAGTTCTGTGATATATAATAATGTTATATATTACATCAAATATTACACAATGATAATATTAAAATATTTATGTAATATTAATTGGTGGCAATACAGTTTATTTTCTTTTCATAAAATCTCAACTTTCTTTCAGAATTTGAACTTTTTTTTCCCCTATCAGGACTTCCCAGAGATGGAGAGGCCAGATTGTTCAGGCACCGGCTGGTTGTACCACATAAAGACTCTGCAGCTCTATCTGTCACTGCTGGGCTGCAGTCTGAATGAGTCCACACAGGAGGCCTGCTGCGGAGCCATGCAGAACCTCACCGCTTCCAAGACCACAGTATGTGCACAACATTGTTCCCAACTAGCCTCTCAGCAGCCTGGATTTACACAGACCTGTATGTAGGTGTCCGCCATGATGAGTCAAACCATTGTAAAGAAGCTCCAGGGTCTTACAGTCATTTCCCCCTTGCTGAGATCCCAAAACGCTGGTCTGCAGAAAGCCACTCTATCTTTGGTGGGCAACATGTGCCGAGTGTCATCTCTACGTGCTGCTATGGGTACGTGTCTAAAATCAGCGTAATTCTGTTCAAAATGCATGGTTTTTAGCATCCAAACTCTATCATCTTTGGACGTTGTAGCTAAGGATGTTCTTCCGGAGGTCAGTGGCGTTCTCTCTGCTGATGCTCCCAACGTACAGAAAGATGACAGCATCATCGCCTCTGCTTGCCGCGTGATGCACACACTCCTGTTAGCAGAGCCTGGAATGGGCAAGAAGGTGTTGAACCGAAACCTTGTCGACCGTCTGAGTGCCCTGAATTCCAGTGTGTGAGTATGTCAAAAAAGAATTACACAGGTTTTTTTGGCATGGTATTTATATTGGGTGAAGCAATAAGACAAATATACACATGTTTTTTTATTTAACTTATTTATGCGAATAAGTTCCCCAGCAAATATAAGCACTTCCTGATCTTTCAGGCACAACATAAAACTCTTTAAAATACATTTTTTTCTATATTTAACAAACCTAACTTATCACTTCAATGTCGTTTTACTTAAAAAATGTTCTATTCAAGCAATCAGATCCTACATCCTACGGAATCTGCACCTCCCATAATCCTTTGCTCCTCACTCAGTGAGACTTTTGGCCCATGAGCCTTTGCATGCTGGACTGAGCTGACTAAGCTTGGTTTTTGTATATTAGAACAGTCTTGTTTTTCTCCGTGCAGCAGACAGAGCGATTTTATTTTATTGCTAGCTACTACTACACATATTAATGAATTAATTCTTTTTTTTATTTGAACTACTTTCTGTGAAAATATTTACCTGCATATTTGAAATCGGCGATTATTGGCACATCGCAAGTTTTTGAGACGCTAATCTTGGGGAAAACGGGTGATTTTATTTGCATAATAACGGTATTATTGACATTCTGATTAGTGTCTGTGTTCTTTTTTCATGGACCTTACTTTTGATTTGTTTTGATTTGATTTGTGATTTACAATTCTCTTTGTGTGTCAGGTCATTGAACTCTGCCAGAGATGCTGCTGGAGCTCTTCTCTGGAGCTTGTGGGGACAAAAAGATCTCCAGAATGCGCTTAAAAAGGTGAAATCACTTTTTAATGTTAACCACCCCCCAAAAAACTTAATTATTACAGTATTTTACCACATTGTTTTGATGGTAGAACTTAAAAGTGAAAGCCATGACTCATTTAGGGAAAGAAGCCTGTAATGAGTTCTGTGGAACTAAGATGGGTGTGGTATTTTTATTATTTATCAGAAAAAAAAACTAATAAAATGCCCCATCTTTCAGCATTCTAATTACAATTCTCAAACTATAATACAATAAGATTTACTTTTACTGACACACACACACACACACACACACACACACACACACACACACACACACACACACTTCCAGGCCCCGACTTCACCCCACCCAAGACTGAAATACTTTAAAATGGATTACAAAGGAATCCAGGGAGACTAGTTATCTCTCTCTCTCTCTCTCTCTCTCTCTCTCTCTCTCTCTCTCTTTCTTTCTTGCTCTCTCTCTCTCGCTCTCTCTGTCTACTGTGGCATTGAAGGTCATTGGTGAAGTAAACCCCTTCTTTACAAAGTTTGGCCCTCCCGATGTGAACCATCTATCGTCTATAGCTTGGCGCACAATAACGCAACAATGGCGTTCAATGCATTTTTACTAAAGGAGTTGAAATATATATTCTCGGATTAGCCAGTGACACATGGTCACAGCAAATAATGCTTGAAAATAGCTTGAACATGAAGTCAGAACATGCCTTTATTGAGAAAAAAAAATAAATAAATAAAAACAACTGGTGATGTGAAAGCAAGATAATTGATGATGTGAATGGATCTGACAACTAATGATATTCTACTTCAAGTGTTGAGGACGTGCGATTTAGATTATTAAAGAAGATAATATATATATATATATATATTTTTAAATACAATTAGATATTAGATATTTTAGATTTAAATAATATGTAAAAATATGTTTAACAAATGTCTATATGAATCAGATTAATTTATAAGATATATTATTTGCATGTTTTCCTTAGCTCATTTTAACTCTTTGTTTGCTGCGAGGCTTCATTAATGAATTAATAGAATAAATTGTGTTTCTGCAGCAAGGGATGAACAAAGAAATGTTTGTGAATGGCAACACAGTTACGTCATATGAGAGAGCAACTGGCAGCAATGGACAGTGAATGTCAGAGGTGAGTAAAAATCAAATGTTTTTACTCTAATTTCAATGCTTTCCTTATGTCTACTTGGTTTCATTTATATTATGTATATTTCTAGAATAAAGAGAGGCTACACAGATCCTGCATATGCTATGTTATGGAAATTTAATGTACAGTAAATATGGAATGCAGAATTTTATGATGTTGTATGCACTTATGAGAAATGATTTAATGTAAATATTTTTGATTGGAACTAGAACACAATTCATTTTAAGAAATATGGTGTTCATCAAGCTCTGTTTGTGTTATTCATTTGTATTGCATCATAATTTTCACCAGTCTTATTTGCATATACAGATGGATTGTATAGTGAATCAAGTAAATAGTTTTTTATTGTTATGTCTTGATTGGTTGGATTGTTTAATTCCATAATTCAGTTCTTTAATTAAGAGTTTTTTTAATGACTTCAATTAATAGTCAGATAATATATATTTTTATTTTAAAACTATGTAGAAAAAAATGTATTATGATGTACTATAGGGCAGATTTCTGTCTTGTACTAAAGAAAAATATTTAATCTTGCTGTTAATCTTGTGATTTTTCCTAAATAAAGGAACAATTTTGATCCACAAATGACTCATTTTTGTTAATTGTCACAGTATTTTGGTTTATTGTGCTGTGATGACATCATCAGACACTACTGCATGTGTGTGTGTGTATGTGGGTGTGTGTGTGTGTGTGTGTGTGTGTGTTTGTTTGCTTTAATCAACATGTGTTTACTTCCTTAGGCCTCTCTTAGTTCTCTTTGTCCTATAGAAACAAAACATAAAAGACGGATTAAAACCGGAATCATAATCTTGAAGCATTTACACATTTTGTTGAAGAGTGCAGTGCTTATTGTTGAATTAATTACAAAGTTTTTATTAGTTTTTATTAACAAAAGTTTATTAAAAGATAATATTGAATAATTACAGAAATATTCTGCAGAAAATTCACCTGACAACACTGCAACACTGGATAAATGCTTTAAATGGTTGTTTTAATTTAATATAGTTACAAGAATGTGTTTGTGTGTCGAGTGCCACAGCGCAAGCCAACTTTACGCTCTCACGTTATTCATTTCTGCCTCTCACGGTAGAGTTTTGCCAGAGAAATGGCTGCGCGAATCATCCCCCTAGTCAATCCGACTTGATTTAACAAAGACTTCAGTCTCTGTGTTCCAAGCCCGAGGCAGATATGAATGAGTCAGAGTTTGGTTTGACTGAGAAAGGCCATAGGCGTGTGTAGCACAGCCTGGAAAAGAAAGTGCCGGAGAGAAAAAGACAAGTATGTGTCGAACAACTCACGTTTTCTGATGGTCACTGACACGGTTTCTAAGGACGATGATCTGTGAAAGACACGGCCATGATATGTTAAACCTCGATACAACGATACAAACACAGAAAAAAAATATTAAATAGGCACGCAATTAAAAGGAAGTTACATCGTATTTCTGTTTGGCAAACTGGTACTGTAACTCAAACTTTTCTCCTTCCAGTTGACGCATCCAGGTCCACAGTTCATTCGCTTTTTCTCTGAGGGCGAGAGGCAAGAAGATTTGGAAACGGTCTATAAACTATTTCAAAATGATAATCATTCAGATCTAGTGTTTACTTTGGCAGTGGAAGCCTGATGTAAAGCTCTGTGGTCATGTGATGGTGCTATGTGTTGACCTGTTGTACCTGAGGGCAGATTCGTTGGAGCTGCTGATGTCCAGATGTTTGCGGCGATCACCCAAGATCTTCTTTTTCTTCTCTCTCTCGGTTTGTTTCTTACCACTTCGCTTTTCAGTCTGCAGAGAGACGTTAGTTGGGGTGTGTGCGTGTTTAGTCAGGGCAAACATGCTGAAAATGACTCTGCTGCCTGTGGCTCAAAAATGGAAGAACTGTTTTATAGAAAAGACTGTAGAAATAGACTGTAAAAGGCAGAGACAGACATACAGATAGTTAGACACAGACAGAGATACAGACAGACAGATGGATAGACAGACAGGTAAACAGACATACAGATAGTTAGACAGATAAGCAAACTGAGAGAAAGACAAAGACAGAAAGATAGACAGACTTGCAGATAGTTAGACACAGACAGACAGGCAGATAGATGGATACGTAGATAGATAGATAAACAGACAGAGACATAGAGAGATAGATAGATAGAGAGACAGATAGATAGATAGATAGATAGATAGATAGATAGATAGATAGATAGATAGATAGATAGATAGATAGATAGATAGATAGATAGATAGATAGATAGATAGATACGTAGGTAGATAGATCGATAGATAGACAGACAGACAGTAAGAGAGTTTGACAGACAGACAACAAACAGAGAGAGCGAGATCGACAGACAAATTGATAGTGAGAGAGACAGACAGATGTGGATAGACAGACAGAGTGGTCTACATATATGCTGTATATTTGAAACCAATCGGACCTTCAGCATGTAGCCACCAAAGTGTAAGCTGGTGAGGGTCTTCTTTTTTTTGGCATCATCCTCCGCTCTTTTTTTAGCTTCCTCTTCTTCTTTTCGAGCTCTTTCTTCCTAATTTCCAAGAAGGAAAGGCTTGGCAAATTTGACTGTGATTTGCATGGATCGGTCATGGGAATGTTGTCAGCTCACCTCAACACGTTTCTGTCGTTCCCGTTCCCGTTCACTGCGAATCCTCTGCTGCTCCGCTCGCTCAGAACGCCGTTTGTCCTTCACGGTGAACAGTAAAAGGTGAAGTTCCGTTTACACTACTAAGGCCTTGTTTTGTTAGAGATTAAACATTTTTTACACTGATTTGGTGTAATCCAATATAGATCATTCCTACTACACGATATACGTACAAAACATGAAATAAAAAACAATAAGGAAAAATAAATACATTACTGTAAAAATCTCACTATTCTGTCTTTGAGGCCAATGATTTCTTCCTCTTCTTTCTTTCTACTTTCAAAATGAGCTTCAATCAAGGTCTGAAGCTCGTTCAGGTCTTTTTCCATGCGCTTGCGATGGATGTCCTAAAGAAAAAGGGAAACGTTGTCAATGTAAAATAGTTCTGAGGCTGTATTATATAGAACATCGGGATTTTTTATCCTGATAGATGATACGTATGAATAATAGACACGCATGTGAGTTGTAGGTATTGATAATATTATTCCTCTTTAACAAAAATGTTAAAAACCTCACTAAAACAAATAAATATTAACACTGTGACGTTCATTGTTATTTTTGTATATTTTATCTTATTAAATTGTTCTTTTCTACATTTCTATTCATTGATGTCGCACTACTCCCACTTAAAAGCTGGGTGATTGTAAAAAGCATTTCACTGCATGATTTGATTGATTTGATATTTATGTATAATTATGTATAATATATACATATAGAGACAGAGTGTGTATGTGTATTTTAGTGCTTTTCCTCTCACTCTCTCTTCATCATCACTTTCTCACACTCTGTCTCACTCATCTCTCTTCCCACCAATCTTACGTACTAATGACTAAATTTATCTGTTTTTGTGTTGTTAAGAATTACTTTTAAGCATTAAAATATATATATTATTCTACTGATTTATTAACATTAAATAATTTTTGCATTAAATAGTTGATAGTTTAGTTCAATTTTATTTTAATTGTTTTTTTTATTCTGTACTTACATCAAAATCAACCTTTTCCCCATCTGGAATTTTTGGTAGCACCAGGTTTGGCAACATGAACGGTCTGGAAAAAAAGATTGATTTTTTTTTTTGTTGACATTTTTACATTTAAGGCGCATAGTTTGAACTCACACTTACTTTGGATATTTTGGTTTGGCGTCTTCTAGAGAAAAATACAACATAATTTTCAGTCAGAATCAGTCAGGGAATAGAAAATTGTTTTAAAACAGTCTAGTCTAAATCTAAAATGAATATGTACATTTTTTATATATATTTTCTTTTTCTAATATATATTTCTATTTTGTGTAAAATTGTTCTATAGTTTTAAGCTTTAAATATTTGATATATGTTTTCTTTCTGTTATATTTCTGAGGTAAATCACCAAATCACTGAAGTAGATTAAAGCTAATCCATTTTATTTCTTCTGAGTGTGTAAAGGCTGACGATGTTCTGTGTGGAGGGAGTGTTCAGTGATACAGGTCACTGCTTGTCTTCAGAGATCTTTCACTTTGAGTGATGGTTTTCTGCTCGTATAATAGCAAATACCTCCGTCGTCCTCGGCATCGTCTTCTCCCTCTGAGAAAGAGAGAGACAACATGAGGTGTGGTGGAGGAGATGTTCTATAGACACTATAGACTATAGATGTTCTATAGCAGGGGTACTCAACAGGCGGACTCCGGTCCGCATCCGGACCCTGACGCGTTTACTTTTGGACCGACGGCAAAACCAACATGCTATACTCTTGTGATCAAAATCCAAAGGCGTTTTCAGTGGTC
>CM051495.1:8515786-8534645 GCA_028031935.1 Paedocypris micromegethes
TAACCAGGTATGGGAGTATTTTGATAGCCTGTGCTCCTGTGAATTTTTTGATTTCCCTCCCGGATCCATTGCGATGACTATTTTTGAAGTGTGGCACAGAACGTTTTGGGGGCTGTCATTAGACTATCGGATGCCGGAGCGGGTCCGTACCTGTAGATCATGCTCGGCCGCGCCTACTACAAGTCAAGCCACGCCCGTGCCAAGTCAAGCCACGCCCGTGCCAAGTCAAGCCACGCCCGTGCCAAGTCAAGCCACGCCCGTGCCAAGTCAAGCCACGCCTCAAGCCCGTCATGCCACGCCTCCGTCAACCAAGCCTCGCTCCCCCGGCCTGCCCGAAGAGGCTCCGCCCGACCAAGCCTCGTTCCTGAGGGCTCCGCCCGACCAAGCCTCGTTCCTGAGGGCTCCGCCCGACCAAGCCTCGTTCCTGAGGGCTCCGCCCGACCAAGCCTCGTTCCTGAGGGCTCCGCCCGACCAAGCCTCGTTCCTGAGGGCTCCGCCCGACCAAGCATCGCCACGTCTCGACCACGTCTCGCCACGTCCAGCTCCAGCCGAGCCACGTCGCGCTCCAGCTCCAGCTCCAGCCGAGCCAGCCCTCGCTCCAGCCGAGCCAGCCCTCGCTCCTGCCGAGCCAGCCCTCGCTCCTGCCGAGCCAGCCCTCGCTCCAGCCGAGCCAGCCCTCGCTCCAGCCGAGTCAAGCCATGCCCAGGCCGTCGTCAAGCCACGTCACGCTCCAGCTCCAGCCGTCGTCAAGCCACGTCACGCTCCAGCTCCAGCCGTCGTCAAGCCACGTCACGCTCCAGCTCCAGCCGTCGTCAAGCCACGTCACGCTCCAGCTCCAGCCGTCGTCAAGCCACGTCACGCTCCAGCTCCAGCCGTCGTCAAGCCACGTCACGCTCCAGCTCCAGCCGTCGTCAAGCCACGTCACGCTCCAGCTCCAGCCGTCGTCAAGCCACGTCACGCTCCAGCTCCAGCCGTCGTCAAGCCACGTCACGCTCCAGCTCCAGCCGTCGTCAAGCCTCGCCCTGTCGCCGTCAAGCCACGCCCTGCTCGCCGAGCCACGCCCAGTCGCCGTCAAGCCACGCCCAGTCGCCGTCAAGCCACGCCCAGTCGCCGTCAAGCCACGCCCAGTCGCCGTCAAGCCACGCCCCGCTCGAGTCAAGCCACGCCACCGCGGGCTCTGTCCGACCAAGTCTCATAGCGGACCACCCGGCCGCCCTCCTGAGCCTCGTTTCTGGGTCGTCTGGAATTCGCCCCTAGACGGAGGGGTCCTGTCACAGATCTCACCTTGATGTCGTGTCGGACTTTTATGTGTTGCTTTCCCGGACTTTTGTTTTGACACGCGCCTCAGCGCGCCGCCATGTTCTCTGTTCTGTGTCCCGTCGGTTGTCATAGCAACCAGGTGTTTCCTGTTTCTTTGTTTAATCATGCCGTGTATTTAAGTCTTGTTTAGTCTTTGTCTCGTCGCCAGTTTGTTAAGTCGTGTACTTGTCACTCTCGCCTCAAGTGAAGTCTCGTCGTGTTCATGTCTCGTATTCTTGGATTCCTGTTACCGATCATCTGCCTGTGACCCGACCGTGAGTTTTTGAATAAACCCTTATTTTGGACATTAACGCTTGGAGCTCCGTGTTCGCATCCGGAAGCGCGTGTGAATCCACCCTGCCTCGCCCCGGTGACAGTCGCACCGCGTGACAGTACAAACTGGCCAGCATGGGTTCAGCCTTCCGAGATGCGATGGAGTTTTTTTCCACAATGGCTACGGCGTCGGCGCAGGAGCGCTGCGCTAATTTCAAGGAGGAGATGGACGCAGTGTTGAATTGCTGCCCATTGACACGTCACATAGACCGCAACCAGGTATGGGAGTATTTTGATAGCCTGTGCTCCTGTGAATTTTTTGATTTCCCTCCCGGATCCATTGCGATGACTATTTTTGAAGTGTGGCACAGAACGTTTTGGGGGCTGTCATTAGACTATCGGATGCCGGAGCGGGTCCGTACCTGTAGATCATGCTCGGCCGCGCCTACTACAAGTCAAGCCACGCCCGTGCCAAGTCAAGCCACGCCCGTGCCAAGTCAAGCCACGCCCGTGCCAAGTCAAGCCACGCCCGTGCCAAGTCAAGCCACGCCCGTGCCAAGTCAAGCCACGCCTCAAGCCCGTCATGCCACGCCTCCGTCGAACCAAGCCTCGCTCCCCCGGGCCTTGCCCGAAGAGGCTCCGCCCGACCAAGCCTCGTTCCTGAGGGCTCCGCCCGACCAAGCCTCGTTCCTGAGGGCTCCGCCCGACCAAGCCTCGTTCCTGAGGGCTCCGCCCGACCAAGCCTCGTTCCTGAGGGCTCCGCCCGACCAAGCATCGCCACGTCTCGACCACGTCTCGCCACGTCCAGCTCCAGCCGAGCCACGTCGCGCTCCAGCTCCAGCTCCAGCCGAGCCAGCCCTCGCTCCAGCCGAGCCAGCCCTCGCTCCAGCCGAGCCAGCCCTCGCTCCTGCCGAGCCAGCCCTCGCTCCAGCCGAGCCAGCCCTCGCTCCAGCCGAGTCAAGCCATGCCCAGGCCGTCGTCAAGCCACGTCACGCTCCAGCTCCAGCCGTCGTCAAGCCACGTCACGCTCCAGCTCCAGCCGTCGTCAAGCCACGTCACGCTCCAGCTCCAGCCGTCGTCAAGCCACGTCACGCTCCAGCTCCAGCCGTCGTCAAGCCACGTCACGCTCCAGCTCCAGCCGTCGTCAAGCCACGTCACGCTCCAGCTCCAGCCGTCGTCAAGCCACGTCACGCTCCAGCTCCAGCCGTCGTCAAGCCACGTCACGCTCCAGCTCCAGCCGTCGTCAAGCCACGTCACGCTCCAGCTCCAGCCGTCGTCAAGCCTCGCCCTGTCGCCGTCAAGCCACGCCCTGCTCTAGCTGAGCCACGCCCAGTCGCCGTCAAGCCACGCCCAGTCGCCGTCAAGCCACGCCCAGTCGCCGTCAAGCCACGCCCAGTCGCCGTCAAGCCACGCCCCGCTCGAGTCAAGCCACGCCACCGCGGGCTCTGTCCGACCAAGTCTCATAGCGGACCACCCGGCCGCCCTCCTGAGCCTCGTTTCTGGGTCGTCTGGAATTCGCCCCTAGACGGAGGGGTCCTGTCACAGATCTCACCTTGATGTCGTGTCGGACTTTTATGTGTTGCTTTCCCGGACTTTTGTTTTGACACGCGCCTCAGCGCGCCGCCATGTTCTCTGTTCTGTGTCCCGTCGGTTGTCATAGCAACCAGGTGTTTCCTGTTTCTTTGTTTAATCATGCCGTGTATTTAAGTCTTGTTTAGTCTTTGTCTCGTCGCCAGTTTGTTAAGTCGTGTACTTGTCACTCTCGCCTCAAGTGAAGTCTCGTCGTGTTCATGTCTCGTATTCTTGGATTACCGATCATCTGCCTGTGACCCGACCGTGAGTTTTTGAATAAACCCTTATTTTGGACATTAACGCTTGGAGCTCCGTGTTCGCATCCGGAAGCGCGTGTGAATCCACCCTGCCTCGCCCCGGTGACAGTCGCACCGCGTGACACCGGTAATGAGATGTGCCACGATATGGATTTTGCAATCATTATTAATTAAAATTATTATAATACCGCATAAAGACAAAAAAAAACTATTTTTTAAAATATGTTAAGAACATGTTTTAAATGGCCCATATATTTGGATGAATATATTTTGAAAATAATCTCACTCACTTAAAAAATATATTAGTACAATGTTTCACGGATACATTTCTTCACCGTATATCGAACACTGTATTTACTGTCCTTTATTGAAGACAGGGACACAGAGAATGCTGTTGCACACCTTTACATTTTACTCGTTTTCTCCATGTCTCTGTTTTCTAAATTGTGCACCGCACCCGATAGCTTTAAAGATTCGAATCAACAGATTATCCCCCTCGGGCGCGCCGCAGACTTTGTTTAGTGCGGCCGCCGGCTTCTATTTTTGAGAAACGTGAGTTTCCGTGTGCGCCGTATCTCAGCCTCTGTTTTCCACCTCTCTCACATTTTATATGCACGACTCCTTCAGTAAACTCAAACAGGGGCGCCGCGAATATATAATAGAAAATCGCTTAGCGGACGCGCTCGTGCCACCCCCCCCCCACGTGACATGGAAAAAATGCCGCCCTGGGCGACTGCCCCGTTCGCCCATGCCTAGAACCGCCACTGACGGCACGAACATTGCTAATCAAATACAGTTTGTACTTCACGCGCAAATGCGTGAAGCTCCGTTTTCTGCGCTGTGCCTTTAAGAGAGCGACTGTTTTGGTTTTAAAGACGCACTTGAGAAAATCTGCTTGTTTTATTTTGATCGAAGTTCGTTTTCGTTTGGAAATAGTGGTTTCATTCTTTCACAAGATTCTGCGTGAGAAAGACAGCGAGACAACGTATGTAATACCGCGGTATTGCACACTTAGATGGCGGTGACCGCGCTCCGCGGATCTCTGTATTTGCCAGACGCACCAACTTTTCACCCTCAGTTTTGGGGAAGAAAAAGTGCGTCTTGTACGGACGAAAAATACGGTATTTATTTATTTGTTTCATTTCGAGAGTTTGCATGCAACAACACCTTATACCTAGTCCTAGATGATATGAGAATACTGTTTACACATTCTGCCTTAATAAAAAAAATAGCAATTTTTCCCCGAATTTTTGGCGGCACCCTCAAAAGATCTCACGGCACCCCTTAGTGCCGCGGCACACCGGTTGAGAACCACTGCTGTAAAGGATGAAGCGGTAGAAGATGACTGACTGACTATTAATAAAGTGACTCAAGTGATCCAGGTATAGTTTTATCAAAGTAATTATAGAACTGAATCCTAGTCAGCTTTCTAAAAATGTCTGCTTACCAGTAGACCAATGAAAAGAACATTACTCTATCCATTGTCTTTTTTCCTCTTTTCCATTTCAACACTTTTCGATTTCTTGGTCACTAGGAGCTGGAGGCAATCGCAGCAACGCTGGGTCTGAAGGCGGGACACACCATGGATTTGTAGCCAATCAATCACAGAGCAGACTCGAATTCATCTGAATGCTTGTTTTTGAACTCGGAGAAAACAGGAGACCCGGAAGAAACCTACACAAGCATCAAAACTCTTTGCACTACTGCATTTTCCCAACTTGTATATTTTTGAGCATATTTGTCCAACATTCCAAACTCAGTTTCCGACTCTTTGAATTTCAGTTTTTTAACTATGTTGGGTTTTTTATTCACTTCGTCTCCACACATCCTCACCAGCCAGAAGTAATCCAAGACAACATCTGAAATACTTTACATGGTGACTAAATGTGTGTAACAATTTTCACCCTGGTAAAACCTCTTGCTCACATGTAACTACTATGTGTTAAATTTTAAAGTATGATAGAACCAAATCTACTCAATAAATCAATAAAAAGCAATGTAACAATGTCTCTGAACTAGAACTGCAGACTGTGTTAAAGGCTTAAAAAAAGTGAACAGATTTGTAGTTTTGGCATTAAAAACGTTGTGTGGTCTGCGATGATGTCACCATCTTGTTTCTTCACTCTGAAGCTGTGTTCAAGTTCAAGTTCAGTGCATTTGTAAGGCCCTTTTCACAGTTAAAACTGTCAAATGAAGGTCGTGAAGGTCAAACAGGTGCTCATCAATGGTTCCTTCAACATTCCTAGCAGTCAGTCTTGTATCAGTTAAAAGTCAGCTGAAGTTTTATCTGATCAGGTATCTTGACAGCTTCTGCAAGGCTTAGTTTTTATTTATTTTTCAAAATACTTTTAACTTCATTTTTATTTGTTCTCACCATGCTTGTGTTGGTTTCCTCCAGGAATCCGGTTCCCAGTCCACAGAAGTCCTATATTGTCTGGTATTGACTCCAGCTCCCTGTGACCCAGACGTGGAAAAGCGGTTCCAAAAATAGTGGGTTTGATTGCTTACAGGATGAAATATGCCAGATATTTCAAAAATGCTAAAATTATTTATGATCACATCTCCATTGCTTGTCGGTTCATGGTATGTGTGTCTTGGAATGTAAGGAAAGTAAAGGAAGAAGTGTTTGAAAGACATCAAGATTTTTTTTTGGTGTTTATGAGTTTGTTAACAGTTTTTGTTAGTTTTAGGTGATAGCATGGTACGTGTGAATGAAATGTTTTATATAATTGTTCTCTGTAAAATAAGTTCTATGTTTCACACCAAACCTATTCAGAAATGTTATTTCTAAAAATGATTTATTTGCAACGATGTGTAACTTGTATGTATAAAATTACATTTCAAGAATGTATTGTTACAATTTTACATTTCCCAGTGATAAATCTGGGAGAAAAAAGATGACTTAAAGTTGGAAAGTCTACTAAAGGCAGAAGATACTTCTAGAAGTTCAGCTAAACTTAGTTTCAGTTTGAACTGAAATCAAAGTTTAAAATATTTTATAATACGTTTTAAAGAAATAAAGTAAAACTTCTGCACATTTGGTACAAAATAAGTTTATTCATATGTAAGAAACCATTCAGTGCTAAAACAGCAATTACAAGTACTTTGTTTTCCTTAAATAAAATGAACAACATTATAAAAAGTAACCATTGACTTGAAGATTTTGTTATTATAGTAGATGCGATTTGAAAATTGACTCTTTTTCCCAATTCACCGCTCAAAGAAGCGGCTTATATTGAACAGGCACAGAAATCTAATGGTGCATTTTTCTGTTATGATATTGTTTTAATATAAAGAGCAATCAACTTTATTTTGAAACAACAATTATTTCATTGTAAGCATTTAAAACAAAGCAAACATTTCAAACAGTTACATTCAGAGCTGCAGCAGAATTAACCATATGACAAAAAGGGAAATGTTTTGCAGACAATCCCTTGCACGACAAGCCAATCAAAGTGCAAAACCACAAACTTCAGGTTTAGATAAAAAACCCATCCTGCAGGGATACAATGTTTCCAATGAATATTTATTATGTTACCAATTATGTTTCTGTAATACTATAAGAATTATTTTTTAATTCCAACAGTGTATTAATTACAGTACACAAGTACAAGATGTCAATGCCATAAAGTCTTTATCAAAATTAATTATGTCATTTCATAAAACAAATTTTATTCTAATTTCCAAGTCCTCTTACCTCTACCACACCGCAGGAATGTCACTTTTCCTGACCTTTTCATTTTTCAAACAGACTCTTCTTGCTGGACATGCTCACATGTCTTAGATTCTGAGTAAGAAAACATGACTCTTAATGCTGAATATTGTTTACATGAGTTAATAACATACAGTAATATATGATGTGATGTGAAATGATAACATAACAAAATATAATATAATATAATGTAATATTATTTAATACAATATATGATATATGGCACTAATACAATAGATGTAACATATTACAATAGATTCAGCTAAATTGAATTTAGGTTAAAGTGTTAAAACGCAAATTCAACAGATTAGTGTCAGCAGAGATCACGTGCAATTTCTACATTAAACGGTTTACTTTTGTTTCACGACAAAACTAAAAGCTGCAGCCCTTTGAGTCGTTCTTAATTTATAGTTTCTAGGAAAGCTGCCATTTTGCAAAATATCTATTGACCTAGATCTATTGACAAGTCCTCTGAGGACACGTGGGAACACTCATTATTTTGACTGACAGCACAGAAAATTGTTCTGTCATATCATAGGTGCAAATTATCTGACGTTTCAAATACATTAAAAGTATTTGTGTGATGACTAACACTTAAAAAATCAACGGAAGACTGTCCCCAAGCCAAAGCTAAGCCAAGAAGAAACCGAAGAAAGCGCTGAAAGAAATTACAGATTGTCATATAAGTATTTTTACAATTTAAAGCCAAAATAGTTATTTTGAGTTTGTAAGATATTTACATGATATATGTATACTTGTGTATGTGTGTAAATCAGTGGTAGGCCGTGAATTTCAACACCCTTCAACTCCATCTGAATGAACATGCAAATACCTTTCGCTGATTGAAGCCGGTCGGGCCAACGCAGACTTCCAGCGGCATACCCTGAATGTGGCTGCAGGAAGTGACGTCTCGTTCCCTGACCTATTCAGGGAACAGAGGTTACGCAAGTAACCATAGACGTTCTCTTTCATAGTCAGGTCACTTCGACGTCAGTCAGAAACCTGACTATGGGATAATACAACAGGCCACATCCAGGGCAGCATCCTTAGCCGAGGAACCTTTAGTGGATCTTCCACAGCATCTAGAGGTGGGCCTAGCCCGAAGGGGAGTAGCACTCACCCGAACCGGGGCAACCAAGGAACTTGTTGGCTCTCGACCCGTGCGTGGGGGACCCTCGCCAGGGTTGATGGAGAACACCTCTCACATAGTGCGAATTGTTGCGTAGAGATGGCGCAAAAACGCCACTCTCCGAAGGAAGCCCATTGTCTGTAGAGAACAGAGTTGGCTCAGGAAAGGGAGGAGAGCGTAGCCCTACTACTCGACCTCATCCCTTCGGGAAACACAGGCGTAATAACTTGGTGAGTATCGCCTGAGGAAAACACAGCCAGAACTAGGTCTGCTAGTCTGGACTCGATGGCACCAGGGAACCCCCCCTTGCGCTTGATTGCCCGTCCGGGGAAACAAAGGCCGGGGCTTCAGGGGTCTCGGCCCTCCGTTGGCCGTGGCCCCTAGCGTGCTGAGCGGACTGGTCGTTTTCCTAGCCTGGCTCGAGGGTAGGGAAACACTAAAATAGGAGGCTGGCCCCAAGCTGGGGTGGGCTCCAGCAGGCCTACACCGTGTCGGTATTGCCCTCCACTGCGGAAAGTTCCTGCGTGGATACCGGCGCCTTATCCAGTTCGGGTGGAGCCCAGTCGGCAGCTCTGCATATGTCTGCTAGAGAGACTCCTCTTGCCACTGCGATCGACGAGGCCACGCTCCTGGTGGAGTGTGCTCTCACGTTCAGCGGGCAAGGCAACTTACGGATGTGATACGCGAACTTAATCGCGTCAACGATCCAATGCGAGAGTCTCTGCTTGGTGACGGCATTCCCTTTCTGTCGACCACCATAGCAGACAAAGAGCTGTTGCGAGCTTCTGAAGCTCTCTGTGCGCCGTAAGTAGGTGCGTATAGCGCGCACTGGGCACAGTGGGTGACCGGCCAAGTCTTGCTCCACAGCGGGCAGGGCCTGCAACGTCACTACCTGATCCCTGAAGGGGGTAGTGGGCACTTTGGGCACGTAACCAGGCCTGGGTCTCAGCACTAGGTGCGAGTCTCCAGGACCAAATGTCAGACACTGAGCATCTGCAGAGAACGCCTCTAGGTCCCCGACCCGTTTCACTGACGCCAGCGCTAGCAATAGCGTAGCCTTCAGTGTGAGCAGCCTGAGACTCGTAGTCTCTAGCGGCTCAAAGGGGGGAGAGCAGAGGGTAGCCAACACTAAGCTCAAATCCCACAACGGGGTCGGGGGAGGTCTGGAAGGGCGAACCCTTCTTGCACCTCTTAGAAACCTAGTCTTCAGGTCGTGCCGGCCAACTGTCTTCCCCTCGATGAGGTCATGTGAAGCGGATTTCGCGGCCACATAGACTCTCAGAGTGGAAGGGGCCACGCTTTCCTCAAGTTTCTGCTGGAGAAACGAGAGAACCGTACCGACAGGGTCTCGTAGACGGTGCACGTGCCTGAGCGATAGTGTCCTGTACCGACTGTGGCAGATCGTCTAACGAGGTGACCCGTCCAGCAGCCAGACATTGAGGTTCCAGAGGTCTGGTCGCGGGTGGCAGAGCGAGCCCTGTGCTTGTGAGAGGAGGTCCGCTCTCAGAGGTAACTGCCTCGGAGGGGACGTGACCAGATCTATGAGATTTGACGTCCAGGTCTTGTCGGGCCAGTGGGGGGGATCAAGATAACCTGATGACCCTCCTTCCTGACTCAACCCAGTAGCTGGGTAATCAGGGTAACTGGCAGGAAGGCGTACTTCCTCAATTGGTTAGGCCATGGGTGGGCAAACGCGTCTGCATTGAGTGGCGCCTCGGTTAGTGCAAACCAGAGTGGACAGTGATTCGTCTGAAGCAAAGAGATCTATCTGTGCCAGACCGAATTCCTTCCACACCTCTGTCACCACTTGAGGGTTCAGCCACCATTCGACAGGGGCGGGGCCCTGCCTCGACAGTGCATCCGCGGCTGCGTTGAGGATACCAGAGGCAACCGGCGAGCTTGTTCAAGCGGTGCAAACCCAAACCGCCTTGACGGTTAATGTAAGCTACTGCAACTACGCTGTCTGTCTTGACTAGCACATGCTTCCCTCGGACTTGCCTGAGCAAGTGTTTCAAACCGAGGTGCAAGGCTAGTAGCTCGAGCATGTTGATGTGCCACTGGAGGTGAGGACCCGACCAACGACCGGAAACTCCGCGGCCGTTGCACACTGCTCCCCACCCCGTGTTGGATGCATCTGTAGATACCACAACACGACGGGAGACGGTTCCCAATGGGACGCCTGTCCGTAGGAAGCTCGTCTCTGACCAAGGGTGGAGCAGGTGGAGACATTCGGGTGGGACTAATACCCGGTATCTCCCCAGCCGCCAGGCTCGTTTTGGGACCTTGTCCCGGATCCAGAACTGAAGGGGCCGCATGTGTAACTTGCCTAGCGGAGTCACCGTGGAGGCAGACGCCATGTGGATCTGGATTCGGATTGCGCCGCCGTCTTGCGGCGAGATCTGCTCCTCTGTTGCGGCGGTGGTGCCGGGGGTCGAGGGACCTCCGCCAAGGATCCAGCCGCGAGGGGGCAGGCTGAGGTGGAGTCTCCACCTCTAATCCTACCTTTTTCGCGGCTCGAGCTAGCACTACCACAAAGGATTATCGGAACGTGATCACGCCGGCGTCTCTGCAGGCGCCACGACCATATCCTCTAACGGCGAGAGTGAGTCATCCTTCGATGGTAACTCAAGCGACTGTTCGTCGTCGGATGAATCCAGCAAAGCATCAGAATCTCGTGCTTCGCCGGAGAGTTCAAGTGACCGAATTTGGTAGTGGATACTACGGGATGGAGACCTGAGATTGTCACCTACCCTATCTCCCCACGAGCGCGCTTCGCCAGCTCCCGGCTCTTGATCCTCGCCAAGGGAGGGCGCTGTGGCTGCAGACGGGGTTTCCCGGAGGAATACTTACGCAGGGTCACCATCGGCATGCGCTCGCACACTGAACACGAACTCGACACGAGCGCCGCATGCGCCGCACCCAACAGCGAACGCAGCGCTCGTGCTCATCCGACGGGACAGCCACTTACCGCAATCAGAAGATTTGCACAAGCGTGACTCCTTCCTTAAAAGGACGTGTCGAACGCTTAGGAGCTCTCTCAGATAAAACTCTTTGCCGACGTAACAAGGAGTTTCAACTGCTTCCGGGGTCTTTTCGGAGGAGCGAAACCAGCCTGGAGTACTGCAAAGTTCCAAAGAAGAGCCTTATCGAGTTTGGTTGAAGAGATGAAATCGCCGAACGCTTGAATCATTAGAAAGGTATTTGCATGTGGCACGCCCTTTTATACCAGCTGGTACGGGTCAAAGGTGGCATGCAAATTCATGCAGCCATTGAACTTGACCGTTCATTGGCCGGTTGTTAGAGTGAATGCGAATGGCGGAGCATCCGATATCCCATAGTCATGACGTCAAAGTGACCTGACTATGAAAGGGAACAACATTCGCGACCTCACGTGAAGTTCTCCACTGCGGGAAATCATGAGTCACAATTTTACACTTTACTTTAGCACTAGCATAGTAATTTAACACTGGTGTAATTTATTAATACTACTCAGAACAATGTCCAGCCATGTCAAAGACTCTAGTAAACATGACTGAAATATGACTGAAAAATATAACGCTTTTTGAAGAAAAAACGTCCAGGAGATTAAAGATTTAATACTTAATATAACGCAAAACTCACTGAACGTGTGTGAGATGTTTTGCTTTGAAACCAGCGATTCACACGATCAGATAATCCAGAAGAATGGATTTGATCCTAAAGCAATACAATAAAAATACAATTTAAAGGACTACTAATAAAGACGCAATCACCAACATTAGACATCCAATCACTCTCACAATCTCACTTTTCAATGTTTATGATGCTGAAGTTGTCGCTCACCTGTCTGGAGAAGCCAGCACTGTTGTCTTTCTCAAACAGTTCTCGCTTCCTCGACACTTCATCCATTAAACACACAGTTGTAGGAACTGGTGGCGATTTTGATATCTCCCATTTCTGTAGGATGGAAAGACTTTAAAGTGGAACTTATTGGATGTAGTTTTTCTGTGGGTAATACATGTGGTGTATTTATTTTGAATATTCAGTGTATTATTATATTTCTGTTTGGTCTTTTAATAACTTCTCAATACTAGTTCAGCAGTTAAATTAAATGCAATTTATTGAATTAAAATGTTTTGATTTTGGAAACTGTAGTGTAATGCAGATCATGCACAAATGTCCAATGAATTTAGATTTGTATTAAATTGAATAAATATTAATTTAATCTATATAATATTTTGTATATACTGTATATTTTATTTTTATGATATTTGAGGCATTCTTCTATTGTTCTATTGCTTTAAAAGCGTGACTTTTGCGGTCAAATAATCTATTTGTAGATTTAAGTAAATAAAATAAAACACGTAAATAGCTAAATTAGAGTAAAAGTCCATACACTAATGATCATACCTGTGATGCTTGAGCCAGACGTTCCATTTTCTCCTGAATAGATCGGGATGATAACCTTTGCCGGGAGCTTGTGGAAGAGTAAAGGAAACAATTATGATAAAACACATTGGAACAAATACGAAATAGAGACGGTAAATAAGAGGGACTCACTTTCTCTGAAATGGTGTCTGCCGAACATCTTCTTCATTATTTGTCTGTGGGCAGTTTGTAATGTAATTTACTATAGTAACTTTAGAATTAAAAAGTGTCTTAAATGCCTTTACCTTTTCAGATTCAGGATTCTTTACTGCATATCGCACACTTGTACTGTGGGTGATATCAGACATTTAGCCAAAGGAAATATTTAGATCAGAATTTAATAGAAATATTTATAATGAGTGCAACAAAATTGGAATCTATCTATCCATCCATCCAACCATCCATCCATCCATCCATCCATCTATCTATCTATGAAACATGATAATACTAAAACTATATTATAATATACTAATAACTTTAATAAAGGCTGATCAGTACCTTCTCCTTAATGGCTTGCTATCTTCCTCTTTCTCTTCCTCTTTCTTTCTCATCATCTGCAACAGATTTTCAAAGCAAAATTTCAATGTCAACTTTATTGTCAGTTCTCTGATAAAGAAAATGAAAAAATAAATCCAAGTTGAATTGATCTCTAACTCAAATCCATAATCAACAGATTATAAGTTAAACTTTCACTCACTGAATTTGTCACATTTAAACGAGTACAACAATGAAAATGTAAAGCAGGAAGATGAATTTAGAACTTGTAGAGTTATTTCATTACATGTGAGTTTACCAGTAAGGACTATTACCCATGTTTATTGGGTATATTGATTCTGTGCACAATTTTTAGATGTATTTATATAGTCAAACAAGAGCTTTACCCTGAATGACACTGTTCTGGAGCTCTGCCGTGTAAATGCAGATTTTTTGGCTGGTTCAAAATGGCTTTGTACTTTATTTTCTTCTCTCTGTACAAACAAAAAAGATACAATATTTACATGGGTGTGTATACGTACACAGTATGTGTCGGCTGTATCACATTAGTGTCATTGCATTAATCTACCCATAGAGGGAGCCAAATTATTCAACATCATGTAGCAGAATCTACAGGTAGCAAACATATTTAAGTCTTTTCTAACAATTATTTTAATAATAATAAACATAATGTTATTTACAATTGTAAATAAAACGAATAAAACAAATGTAGAAAAAAATATACACACACATACAGTACACACATACTGTATATACGCATGCTGACCTTACTCTTGATTGCAATTCATTAATCACTTTAATCATCAAATTCCCTCACCTTCAAAATGCAATATTTATCGTGTAACTAACTAACTAACTTACACCCTCAAAGCTCTACCTAACTCCTTTAGCCACAACCTCTGCTCTCTATCACCCGTTTTTCCTCTCTGTGTACACCCTCCTGCTACAGAGCTAAACGCAGACAGAGCTAAATACAGAAAGAAAATGAAGAAAAATCAAAAACCTTTCTTCCATGAATATCTGCCAAGCTCTGCTTTCTCTTCCGATATCTCAGCCACTAAGATCAACTTTAACCATGGTAAGGTCAATAGCACCTCAGAAATGCAAAAGCTCTACTCTTACGCTGCTCTTCTGCCTCCTCTACTCTACAGCACCACCTATTGTCACATTAATCACAGCTGAAGCTCTTTTATCAATGATCCATGTTGCATTGAAAAACTACCAACAATTAGAAATAAGTTATCAAGTTCTTAGCTTATTTTGCAACATGTACTGCCCACTGTAGACTCTACAGTGTTTGAATCAGAAGACGTGCCAAAATCCTGCTATCTGGTTGTACTTTGACATGTACATAATCCCTTCTTACCCCATTTCTTTAATATTGCTTTTGGCATTTATTAACATCCTTAACGCCTCTTTCTGAACTGGCAGTCGCCCTAATATTGTTCAAACAAGAAGTAGTAACCTCACTTCTTGGGTCCAAAAAAACAAGGACCCAAAATAACTTGCAAATTACAGATCATTATATCCACTGCCTCAGATTCCCCAAGGGTTAGTCCTTGGGCCTCAACTCTTCTACCACACATGTACATAAACTCTTTTGGTATGACTTGCAGATGCTACTCTTCCAAACAGACGACCAGACTCTAGCCACATCTCGTTCTGTCGCAGTGAAATCTCTATTTGGACAAGGGAACATCACCTCCAACTTATCAAGACAGAACTCTTGGTGATTCTAGCTCACCCATCCAACCAACACATCAAGGCTGGACTACTGTACCACTTCTACAAACAGTTAGAATGTTGGATTCCAACTGGGGTTGGGCTTCTTTAAATCAGCTTAATAGAGTCGGTGCATGACACTCCACTGCTTTTCTCCTTACAGCGGCCACCATAAAGAGAACAAACGGCACTGCAACAAGGATTATTGCGCTTTGAGACAGTTTAAACTGTGAAAAGTGCCTTACAAATGCTCAGAACTTGGACTTGAACTTGATTAAACTATTTTTTTCCAAAACTTTCCACCGTTCAGCAGCCTCCTGGTGAAAACAAATCCATTCTAACTGTAATCTCTACCACATCTATGACACTGACTTTAAGAAGCACTGAAGATTGAGCTCTTTTGCCAAACAATAACTCTCAAAAATAAAGGAAAAAACCGTATCTGTATAAGTGTTATGAACTTCTGTTTGGTGTATTTCTTTAAAAAGCATGGCGTAGAAGATCATTTCTTGTTTTTTTAATAACAGATTATTTTTTAATGCTCCTCTTTGTGTTAGTCGCTTTGAGTTAAAGGGTTTGCCAAAAGACTGTGGAGTAAAATGTAAAGTGTGTGCGTGTCCGTGAACATTTAATGTAAAGCGAAGTGAGCATTTGTTAATATGCCCACACACTCAGCATTTAACCCATCCAGTGAAGTTATACACAATGTAGGAAACACACACAATGCCGGAACAGTGGGCAGCTTTAAGCCATGTCATCCTGTGGATTTCAGTGTGTTGTTCATAAACCTTACAAATTCACTGAACTTGAACTTGAACTTTAAAAACTCAGCTGTACCAGACAAGGATTCGAACTTGGAATGCCTGGTAGCAGGTTCAACTCCCTACCACGGGACCACAACATGTTTAGCTACAAAACGAATATATATACACATGCAGACACACACGAAGATACACTGCTTACGGTTTTATATTTTGTGCACTTAAATTACGTATGTTTAGTTTTATAGTTTATGTACAAAATCAAGGCACATGATTTTAATGTAGTATATGTAAACGTGACAGTCTTACAGATGCATCGCCATTTGTTGTGGGACTCAATGTGGCTGAGTGGGTGGAGCTGTATGGTGGCTCCGCCTCTAGAGATTGAAGGGGTGGGGACATGGACCTCATGGGGGAAATCACCCTGCTTCTTGCTGGAGGTGGTGATGATGGACTCTTATCAAAGGAGATGGACAGAGAGCTGGTCAAAGAGAAGAATTACATATTTAAACGTATATCAACAGAGTGACACAACCTAGTTATAATGATCTATTTATACAAACTCATATACTGTATAACATTACCTCACAAATTGTCTGGAAGACGCTGGTGGAGTTTTAGGGGATGCAGATTGGCTAATTCGTCCAGTTTTGTTCTGTAATTTGAGTAAAAATAATGCAATAATAAATATTTTTGTCTCCACTCAAACATCGTCCACAAAAAGTGCAAAGCTTCATTCTGTTTCCTTCTTGTACAGACATCACCTGCTTTGAACCTTTCACAGAAATGACCATTCAGAAGTGGGTCAAATGACTTAATGTTGTCTCATGTCATGCCAGGCCTCCTGCAGCTCTGTTAATCCTGTAGATTATTAATTTACACACAACGCTGATGGTAAAATATCAACAGTTTCAATGTAAGTCGATCTCTGCGCAGATCTGAAGCTCGTCACATTCTGAACAGAAGCAGAACTGCAGGGTCTAAATCCATACCAGAACTTCACAAGTTTGATCAAGAATGTTAATTTAAACCAAGCCACTTTTGAAAATGAAAGTCACTTTTGTGGTTGTTGTTGTTGTTGTTGTTATTTGTATGCTCAAGTTGGCATCGTCCTACTAATCAAAAAACCCAAAAAACTAATTATTCGTCTTGAATACTAGACCACTAATTTGATTTATTACTATGTATTACTACAAACTTATTAGGAATAAGAATTATTAACAATTGTGTAAATTAGGCTGATTCTGTGAATGAGTTATGTGATATATAATTTTAAATCTAGCGTCTCACCTTGACAAAGTATTCCCTGAGTCTTTTGCTAAAATGTGAATTAACTCATAAATGACTTTTTATTATACAAAAAAGCCACTTATGATTGAATAAACACGGCTAGCTTGACATTTATTCCATATCAATAGTATCTTACCTGGTCAGGCTTCACTGTTTTCTTAGAATTTGTGGAGGGTTGTGGAGGGTTGAAGTGCTGAACATTATCGTGGTTTTCCTGGTTGTCTTTTTCTCCTATCAGATCTGCAAGCTTTTCCTTTTGTGGTTTGTGTTTTTCTCCTCTGTCTCCCTCCTCTTCCTCCTTTTGTTTCATGAGAGTTTCCATGTGCCTTCTCCTTCTTCGTTCATCACGGACCCGAAGCATCTCCACAAAGTCCATTTGATCCTGTCCACCACTGGACACGCCATTTAAGTCGTCAGCATCAGCACCACCACTAACACAGAGGATGCACACATGAGGTTTTCAGCAGAATTATTTAATTGCATGGAATACAAAGTTTCATAAGTAAAGCTAACCAAAGGACACTTCAGTTGAGAAACCTCAATAGTTTAAGTATATAAATGTATTTAATGTATATAAACAATAATAAACAGCCTCTTTCTTTTCTGGCTTTTTTTCAATCTTTTATCTTGCATACACACTAAAAACCAAGAGGTCATGAAAAAGTAGTTGTCCAACTGAACTCTTACATAGAGTTTCGAGTTACAGTGGAGTTTGCTGACTCAAGTGTGTTGTGTTTGCCTCATCTAAACATCTGACTTTTCACTTTTTTTCTCTCTTTGTCGCACACAGAACGTTAAATAAGTGGACAATATCAGGCTTATGAAATGGGATTTGTATTCAAACTAGTGGAATCAATTTACGTATATAATTTTTCACATATATACTCTTATAGACTGTACTTGATCATTTATATAATCAAGAATAAATACCTAAACATAAATATGTTATATATAAAAAATACGTAGTATTTACAAATAACTTGTTAAAATTAAAATTGTTGTTTCTAAAAATAACAAGCTCAAACTTGCTACTTTTAAGAAAAAAATTACAATGATTTTATATTAACAAAAACAAGAGTAACAAGTGACAACGGGTAAATTCTCAGTAAGACTGTGCTGTTACATTGATTTTTTTTCTTGTTTTTTTTTTGTTTTAACTTTTCCGCTGAGATAAGATTTCTTCACATTTGAGCCTTGACATCACTAGTTTAATCTAAAGTTAGTATGAACAGTACTAGTACGTTACGTACAGAAAGTTAGTGTACGTTTACATTTGAGGAACTTCCTTAATGTATTATTCATGTTTTCTTTTACAATGTCATAAACTGTAATCTTCAAAGTGAGGTTTCTTTTTGCTATGTGGTAGGTTTAATAAATCACTAAAACACGTAATAGTACATTTTCACTGTGGACTACATCAACGCATAAAACTGCTCTAGTCCGTGTGGATGACAAAATGTTAATATATGAATCAATCTACAACATGAATAGAAAATATAGACAGCAAGAAAGACAAATGGACTCAGACCTTAACCGTAACTCTTAAAAAAAGTAATTGTGACTAAATCTCACTAATAGTCAAGCTGGTCACTGATGGCAACGATCATTCATGGAATGAAATGGAGGCCGAATATCTGCCTGCACCCACCTACTATGTGGTTCAGTCTCTTCTGTGGAACTTTCATCTGGATCTGTGGTTGTACTAAAACCTCTTGTCTTTTTCCTTCTCTTCTCTCGCTCCACTTCTTCCTCATCCTCCACAGTCCATTGACGAGTTAGTCTAAAGATCAACCATGTCAAGACATTGATGACCTTACACATAAGATAAACAGTCATATAGATAGATAGATAGATATATAGATAGATAGATAGATAGATAGATAGATAGATAGATAGATAGATAGATAGATAGATAGATGCGTGTGCGTGTGTGCGTGCGTGT
>CM051495.1:8534663-8546746 GCA_028031935.1 Paedocypris micromegethes
TATATATATATATATATATATATATATATATATACAGTATATATATTCAAAAATATATACACTGTATACTGTATATCACAAATAAACCATATACTGAAACTGATCATTTCTAGGCTTCTAGACAATGAGAAGATGCGTTACAAATCAAATAGTCTCAATAACGTTCTTCAGTTGAGGGTTATAGTCTTCCAGTCTGAAGATAGAGTTTCATTGTGCAATAACTGGTTTTTCAAGCTCTGTTTTTGGTTAAAGAACACACATTGCCTTCAGTGTGTAAGTGTGACATTTTTTTGCATGAATGGATCATGATGGCTGTCAGTCTGATCACCTGCAATGGAAACTTCAACTACCTGTCTAGTCTAGATTTAAACTACTTTCAGTTTGTCTTTAAGTGTTCCTAAATGGACCACAAACTCCTTTAATTCCCTACATCTTTACTTGGGAAAAACACATTTCTGAACCATTTGTAAGCCTTTAACATTGGTTTCAACATTATACAGACTTTTATTGTTACAACATGGACATCACTGAAACTACTTGATAAATTGAAGTGTGTTGGATTAATTACAAAATTATTAACCAAAGAAAGCACTGTTTTGAAACGTACTTACGTAGATAAAGTGGACCAGTTTTTCCGGCTGATTGACATAATTTGATTTCTTTATCTTGTTTTTTTTTTTTTCGTGGCTCCGGTGACGAGCGTGTAAGGAAAGTGTGGCTGTGCGTTCTTCCTCTGAGCCACCTTTACCCCGCACCTTCTCAAGAGCCTTGTCACGTGACATCACTGTTGTCACCTCCCGCCAAAGCGCTGTCACACTGCTCGTGCATCACGGAGTCTAGAATCTCAGTTCGAAAAAAACTGCTGAGCGTTGAGAGTGTGTGTGTGTGTGTGTGATAAAGAGAGTGGGTGGAGGGTGAGAGAGAGAGATAGTAGGAGAGAGTGAGAGAGTAGGAGAGAGAGTAGGAGAGAGAGAGAGAGAGAGAGAGAGAGAGAGAGAGAGAGAGGAGGAAAGAGAGGGAGAAAGAAAAAGGCCAATACACGTGCATATTGGGGGGTGGAGTAAGGGAATCAAAGAGAGGAGATAGACAAATCGAGAAATTGAGGGGTAGAGAAAGAGAGAGAGGAGAGAGAGAGAGAGAGAGAGAGAGAGAGAGAGAGAGAGAGATTTTATTTCCTACACCTGCAGCAAGAGTATTTCACTTTATGACTTTTTTATGACGTCAAGTTTTAGTTATTTATTTATTGGTGTGTGTGTGTGTGTGTGTGTGTGTGTGTGTGTGTGTGTGTGTGTGTGTGTGTGTGTCTGTGTGTGTGTGTAGTTGTGTGTGTGTGTGTTTTGGGGGGAGGTGACCATTGTAGCGGTCATTTCCTGCTCTTAGGTGCTCCAAGCAGAAGCGTCCTTTGTTGTAATGTATTTTCAAATATGGTTTAGCTTCAGACCCTTTTTTGAACCAGTGATCTCCATATTCACCGCTGTAAACATCTGCGACTATTTACTTTTTTCACACCAGACGCTTCTGAGTATACAGTTTTCTACAACCCTCTTTCTTCTTGGAATAGTGAAAGAACTGGACCTGTAAACATTTGAACAACCACCCCATCACAAACACATTCCTACACACCTGTCATTACTATGAGTCCATTATTTTCTTTTTTTATTGTTTCCCATCCTTACATTCATTGTCTGAACCACTTTTCTTTTTCCAATATCCAATATCAGCAATTTTGCA
This sequence comes from Paedocypris micromegethes, assembly GCA_028031935.1. NCBI lineage: Eukaryota > Metazoa > Chordata > Actinopteri > Cypriniformes > Paedocypris > Paedocypris micromegethes. The sequence goes on from CM051495.1 coordinate 8,536,395, forward strand.
TATTAGAGTTCAAGTGAGGTGACCACTAGTTCAAGTTCTTTTATTTTTATCCAAGTTTATACTAGTATTTATATAGCGCCATCTGTGTTCCAAATTAGGAAAAAAGATTCAATTAAAAAGAAAAAAAAATGTTTATTAAACATTTAGAAGAACATTTAGTTTATTAAAGAAGAACCCGACTCTCTGGTGCCAGTCTCCTCTGGCATGCTAACATTACAAACTTTACAGTAGGGACCATACTGTATTTGTGCTCTGCGTTTAACCCATCCAAGTGAAGTGCACATACACACGGTGAAGTGTATGGATTTGTTGTTGCTGTTGTGACGTGAAATTTCCCTGCTGTGGGACTAATAAAGGATTTTTCAATTCAATTCAATTCAAACCCGGAGCAGTGGGCAGCCTAAGACGAGGCGCCCGGTTCATCCTTCATGCAGATTTTCTGAGTGTCACTTTGCCTACATTTACCTTTCACTGAAACCACGTGTTTTCCTCGCCGCCACACCTAGACAGAGACAGGTAAACCTGCTGCACTTTGGCCAGGGCGATCTGAAAGCCGAAGGGTTTGTCATTAGGGGAATAATAGGCAGCTCTGACAAATCCGAAGACATGTTTCCGCAACATTGTTAAGTTTAAAATTGCCATTATTTATGACAATGCAAGGAAAGACAAACTTAACATTCCACAATTGAAGGATTAAACTGATCATCCGTTGAAGGGTTAAGAACTTAACCGTGTACTGGTTGCCACACCCAATGCCCACACAGTAACGACAGAGATATCTACAATGCAAATAAAGGTTTGAGTCAGAGATCACAGCCACATGCTCTGCTAACTTATAATACGTTCAAATTATTCTTTTCTGTCAGATAAAGCTCAGAATAGAAATGCTTGCAAATTGATAAGGTAATCAAATTAAAGTTTATTAAACCCAAATTAAAGTTGGGTTTAATAAACAAAAGCTCCTTGTCACAGAAAATTATGGATTTGATTCGGTTCAGATTCTTAATTTTCCCAATGTTTGGAAGTGCGTAAAAAAAAACTGTTAAGAAATTGATATTTGAATCTCTCAACTGAGTCCTGCTTTATTCCGGTATGCTTTTATTGTACAGACTTTCAGTTGTATCAGAGGTCAATAAATATACTGTAATCATTTTTTATTATCTCAATGTCTGTATTGCTCTAATGTCCAGAATGCAGTGTTAACCCAAATGATGAACAGGTCACAGTTTTTTTGTTTGAAAAAAGATTTTGAATTTATGATGAGTGCACTTTGTATTATTAAAAAAATCCTCTTGCATACAAAAAGCGTTTACCACACTTTAGAAACACGTTCACACTTATACTGGTATTACATTAAAACAAAATGTTTATACACTAATACATTTTTAAATATTAGTAATTATGTTTTAAGACAACATATAAACTGGACCAGAGCATTTACATGCTGTTTCACTCTGATTATTCATGCGGCAAAAGATTTAACAACGTTTCATTGTGCCATAATCTACTTTATTGACTTAATGCAAGATACTAGAACTAATACAAGTTCCGCAATCTTAACTTGTTGTGTAACAATAATCTCCTGAAACTTCTTTTTTCAAAAGTTGCAGAACTCTTGTTGTATCTATAGTTTATATTAATGCATTGTATTGGGCCTTTTGCACCCTAGACCATTTTTTCCTGCCTTTCATTATAGACATGTCCTAAATTTCTTCCTCCAGTCACTGTAATATTAATATTAATAATAATAATAATAATAATAATAATAATAATAATAATAATACATTAGATCTTATTATTGTGAACATCATTGTGTACATTGGCACCAAACTCCTGAATGTACTGTATTGTTCAACGTTTGTCTTTTGGGTTGTCAGCTTGATATTGTTTTAGTGTGTCTGTTGAAATTGTTGTTTTTTCTACCGTCTCCTTGTGTGTTGAAAGGTGCCTACAAATACAATGTATTGTTATTATTATTATTATTATTTAATTTTAATTATTATTATTAAAATACATGTACAATTACACATTACATTGTGATTGTGTGCCACAAGTCGGCATCTTTTTCTATTGCGGTTAATTTCTTGGGCGGACAAGCCGATATCCCCATCTGCAGGGTGATGAAGGTACTGGATGTTATTTATTAGCAAAATCACGTGACTGTGAAATAGCAGTTGTACTTTTTTGTACATTTGGTTTGGCTGAGACAGACTTTTTGTTTTGTCTGTGTGAAACATTGAAGTGTTACATTTCGTTTCTCAATTACAAAATAAAATCTCATAAATAAAGAGTTTGTTGTTTTACCACATTTCTTGGTGTGTTTTTTATTTTGCCTAAATTGAGTACGAGAAAAATGTTTAAGTTCTTTTAATATTTGTTACAACTTTTACTCAAGTAGTTTCGAAATTGGTGACTAGTACAAGTGGTAATTACTCCACTTATCTTGGAGTGACTTTTACAGCAAGATATCAGTACTTCAGGTACCAACCACTCTCCTAAAAGACTACCCACTAATTTTTGCTATTTTTTAACAGCTTTTTTTTCTGGGCCATGGGGAGCTGAAGCAGATCCCAGTCAAATTCTATCTACTAATATTGAATTATGAACTGGTTCGTCTGCTTTGCATCCCAAGGCCTACATTTACTCCATTGACACATATTCTAGTTCACATGATTTCCCTGCAGCCATCACATATTTACTAAGTGTAGTGCCAATGTTAATCTCTAATAAATTACACATCCGACTCAATATTAACATTGTGGAGAAAAGCAAGGAATGATTAATGCTTTAAACGCTTTGCCGTGCATAAGCAGCTGATGGTGATGCCATCTTTCCATCTGAGATCACTTAATATCTGATTTTACACGGTACATTTGTTTCTTTACATGTCATTAGTATGTCGTTACAACATACCGACCAAAAAGTACTATTTTTGTATTTAGCTCACGTGTGCTAAACCAACATGTGGAAAAGGATAGTACTGTATGTGCTATCATTTTTTAGAAAAAAAAATAAAAATAAAAAATTGAATCCGTGTTAATTGTTTTCAGAAATGAAATAGCTGCTTACTTCTGAATATACTTTTAAACTACCTAGTCTTGTAGGCCAAAGCATTTACTTCGAAAATATGTGAACATAATTTATGTTATCTCATTTTATAACGTCGCTTTTTGCATCAGCACCAGTGTATGCGTGTGAGGGACAATGGCCGTGAATATTCATGAAATTCACACCTGTAGAGACAAAAAAACACTCCCCCCCATCCAGATGTCCCCCCATCAAGGTATAAAACTGTCACCCAATCATTCACACTGGCACTTCTGCTTCTTCGGTCAAATTGACTGACAGAAAAGCAATGTGCCAGCACTGTGCAGCTAGCTTCAGCTTCACACCTTGTAAAGTCACTGATCTCCAGACTGACATGTCTCGGCAAAACACTCTGGGGTTGTGGTGTTTATAAATAAAAAGCATTTCATGCTTTACGAAATTATAAACAACTCTAAAAGTTGAACAGATTAATTGTGCTAAACATATGAAAATATAATATATTAATAGCAAAAAAAAAATAAAATATTAACTCCGGTATGGTCATGCCATTCAAAGGCCATAAATAATTTCTTTAGAATGTGAATCAAACATGAATAGACCATTAATGGTGTTTGTATTACAGTATTAGTAAAATATTACATTTTTATCAAAAATTTAATATAAAAATACTTGTATATGTGTGCTTGTTTGTGTGAAATAAAATAAATTTAAAAATAAAACCAAAAATTATAAAAGAGAATACGTTGTGCATTACCAGAGACTGACAATTCTTACAAAGGTGCACCTTACAACACTTTAATTAAATTAAAATATAATATCTCACATAAAATAAATATCTCATATAATAAATTCAACAAATAAGAAACTATTCCAGCATTCAAGACAACCTCACCACTTTCTTGGGAGAAACGTACTAACTCACTTTGTTCATCAAGACTTTTCTCATAGCGGTCTGCAACCACCCTATCAATCTTATTTACTTTACATTTACTTTACAGTCATTTGGCAGACACTTTTACCAAAGCGACTTACAAAAAGAATCTACAAAGACTTATATTCAGTTCACTACAAAGTTGAATATACTGTTGAAAAACAATGAGTGCGGTATTGCACAATTTTGATTTAATTATTAATTATCAAATTAAGATAAGATTATTATTATTATTTAACAATAGTAAATAATACCTCAATGTGCCAGATATTGTTTTTGAGTTTTCCACAAATTATGTTCCTGTCTGTTGGCTGAGTAATTTATTTGCATATCATATTTATTATATGTACTATACACAATATAGACAATATTATATCTGGAAAAAACTGAGACATTTTACGTCCATATATACACTGACTACTATTGTAGAAAACAGACAAGCTGCGAGTCTGTAATGCTGGAGCTTTCTGAGTCAGATACCGATTTTCTTTATCCAGAGCCTCCCGATCCAGCTCTTCTTTGGCTGTAGCCACCATTAAACTCTGACCACACCAAGCTTCAACACCGCAACGGCATGATTCAGACACAGTCCTGCCCTCTTGTGGACATCCACAACGGTGAGCGTAATACTCCTGTTATGTTCGTTTCAGAGGAACATCAATAATATAACAACGTCCGTATTGACCATCTTCAAGTATAAATATATACACAGTGTATTAATAATAGTTAGTTAGTTAGTTAGTTAGTTAATAATAATAATAATAATAGTAATAATAATAACAACAATAGTTAAATAATAATAATAATAATAATAATTAATAGTTAAATTGTTCTACAGCATAGAAATTAAAAAAATAAAATCTTTCGTTCTGAAAATCTGAAGCATTTCTTCTACAGCTGCGTGAAACACAAGAAACATTAGAAGCATTCACATTAACAAGAAACATCACAATGTTTTGCTGAGAAAATCCCGGGCTGATGATCAAACCGGATCGATATTTTTGGCACTAATCTGACTCCATACTTCTGATTTGTGCGCTTTTGAGATAGTTAAAATTGTGAAAAGCGCCTTACAAATGCTCAGAACTTGACCGGTGAAGTCCATTTCTTGAACATTTCATCCACATGGGGACCATGGCTGTATTATTATATAATATTAAGACTGCTATTAAATTAAATTTAATAATATATTTTTATATAATATTTAAACAGCTCCATTAAGACTGACCAGAAGGCACTTCAGCAGGTAGTGAAAGCAGCCGGGAGAATCATTGGAATACCAGAGATCAGCAACATCTACAGTACTGCACCTTCACAAATTTCATGTAAAATTCATCTCTGTTATCTGCGTAACTTTCTTTAGCCGTTTTTTTTAGACCTTAGTCGCTGTATATATACAATCTGTAGTTTTAACACTCCAACTGCTCAATTTGTACTTGAAAAGCCTGTGAACAACATTAAAATTACACAGTAGCTAGTTTTAAAATCTAGAGAAATATACTCTGTATATTTATACTATACTATACTCTATTTATACCATACTATACTGCATTTTGGCATTGAAGGCACATTTAACATCATACAACAAGTCTTTTAAAAATTACTGCGCATCTTATACAATAATATGTAGGAACACCATTCTGTATGTAAGAAACTTATTCAGTGTTTATAATCTGAGCTCAGCTGTTGAACACACACACACACACACACACACACACACAGACACGAGTAGGTCACTTCCCTTGTGACCTTTGTGTGAGAACAAGGGTGTATCCTGTCTGTCAGCGCGACTGTATAAACCTGCACCGCACCTTTGGGAAAAGATGCCACAACATGTCCAGGTGCAAACAGAAGCGCTACACAACAGTCTGTCTGTAGATGTGTAGGCAATTTCAACAATAACTGAATATAATAATACGGCTGCGGGCAGCAAATGTGGGGCTCGAGTCTTGTAGCATGTGCAGTGAAATGCAGAGCATTTTTATGCCCAAAAACAAAAAATTGGACCTTGGTGTTTTAAGAGGAAATGTGCACTAAATAAAGTGCGTTTTGTAGAAAAGTGTAGAGAAGTGATACATATAAATACTTGTTTTTTCAACAGTAAAAAGGAAATACGTACGTTCTGTATATGTAAATTAATGAAGGAAAGCCCATCCACATATTGTCTCATAGGCAACGTATTATTGTTATTACAAATATTTCAATGACAATAATAAATATTCTTATTCTGACACCATTTTCAGGTGCACAAAAAAAATCCAAAACATGTTTACACTAATAAAGAACAAAATGTGTAATTGTGCCTAAGTGAAAAAAAACATTGGCAAATAGACAATTAATAGTGCACAATAAGGCTATGCATGTATCTATGGTAAAAATATGGTAATATTGTGATTATTTACTAAGTATCTTATAAAAAACAGACGCTTCGATTCATAACAAATGAACAGTGTTGTTTAAAAAAATTGTAATGGAATTACTGTCTATTAAAATATAGATAAAGTTCAAGTTCAGCATTTGTAAGGTGCTTCTCACAGTTACAACCGTCTTAAAGCGCATATTAGAAACCATCTGCTGCTTTTTACACAAAATAATGGTTTCGTTTTTAAATAAAATCGTATTTTTCTAGATTTTTCTACATTTTAAAATATTGAGCTTTGACATAATTACATTGTTTTATAAATTTTTCCAACAAACCATTTCCTTTTTTTTTAAACGTTTTAAAGTGTTTTACTGCTATGATTATGTGATTGAATAAAAACAAACAACAGTGAAGCAAACAAAAAACAACAAGAATATAAAAAAATAGGGCCCAGATGATAGTAAATACTATACATTTTCTATATCAATCATCAAAAAAGTAAACATGCAGAAACCAAAAAAGTGTGTATATGTGTGTGTTTTGCTAAAAATGGTTAACATATATATATATATATATATATATATATATATATATATATATATATATACACGAGCAAAAGTTAAAAGGTACCTATAAAGGTCTTTCAAACACTGAAAATCAACGACATCTTTAGATTTTAAGAGAAATATGTTGAAGTCCAGCAGACTGAGGAAAGTGCCAATACTGTAGGCCCCGCTGCCAGACTGCTGAGTCATCTCAAGACTGCTGTTTGGTGGAACAGAGGCTTCTCAGTGGCTCTGGCTCAGGGGTTTTCCATACACACAATCTCCCCATTATCACAAGCCCACAGCGCAGCCCAGGGCACTAAATCAGCCTGCAGCCGCGAAACATCTACACTCAGCAGAAAAGAAATTGACTTCCGACAATTCAGTTAACTCGGAGCAATTTCATCAGACATAGAGCTGTTGAGATGGAGGGTTTAGATTACAATGAATGACGGTTCACTGTTAGGTGAATGCTCACTTTAGTTTTATAGGTTGACTTTTATTTTGTATTAGAGGTATAAAGTGGAGTGTTGATCATTTAAAATAAAGAATTTAACTAGAATATTTTGGTTACAGTTTTAGTAATGTTGATGAAAGTTTAGTATTCAAACCATAGTTTAATTACACAGAGTTGATGTTCTATTAAATGTATTAGAATTTTAGTAATGACAGTGATCCTTTCTAGAGAATTGTGTAGTATTTAACTAGAATCAGAAATTTGCTTTATGATATACTTTTTTACATTTTAGTACAGACATAGTAAAGTTAATATTATTATATAATATTACCATTATTATAGTGTTGGTGATGACAGTGGCTATAAAGAAAATTGAACAATCTGTTCCCAATGCCTCTGAAACGTCTACTAGAGTGGCGTGACGTAGAAGAAGACCTGAACTAAAACGCCGTGGTGTCTTCATGGATGCTGGAGAAGGTGTAGACGGAGATGAAAGACGCCTTTTATAGTGCGTGTGTGAGAATTTTAATCATTGAAAATGGATGGGAAGAAATAACATGGTAGCAAAGACTTTGTCCCATTTACAAAAAAAATGAGAAGCTATTTCAGAATCTGTCATTTATTGTGATTATTGTTTTGTTTCCAAAATGTGTTTTCCATACTTTGAAGACATGTAATATTAATGCATGATTATCTCATACAACAGCTCAGAAATGCAGAAACCCACATTAAGGAATAAACACTTTCTAATATCACTGCATAATGAATAAAACATGCTCAGCCTGTGTAAAGCCTCATTCCACGTCTTTAGTGATGCCTTAGAGCGGTTTAAGCGGAATCAGGCCGGGCAGGACAGCATTAGTCAGCGAGGCTGTTGTCCGGACTTGTGCCGAAGAGGCACTTGAGGTTGAATGAGGCAATTCTGAGCTGCTTTCAACACTCTGACCTGATCTTCTGCTTCTAATTAGAAGGGGAGAAAAGCCTTGGGCATCTCCAGGCAATTAGGAGAAAAGAACACTGGATGTCCTACAGTGTCCCACTGCTGTTGTATCTAGACAGAGTGAGCTTAGTGTGGAGATCACGTGGCCTAAAAACTAAACTACGTCCTGTGTTGGTGGAGTAAGATTGGGTTTTCTGTTCATCTTAGATTCATTTCCAGGAAAAAAACAGTTCTTGTCCGCAGTCTGTGCAAAAATCTTTCACGAGTGAATAAATCCAGATCCTATTTATGAGCACGTATGAAATTAATTAAACAGTGCATCTAGAGAGCAGAGAGTCATTCTTCATCAATGGTTAATGTCTCCAAAAGCAGCATCTTTGGATTTCATTATAATACTGAGCTGGAGTCTTTTTTTTTATTATTTTAAATGTTTCCTAAAAATGTCAAGTAAACACCAGAAACCACCTCCAGTGCTATGAGCTGAACAACATGATTGTAAATCAGTTTGTGTTGAATAAAAAAATCCATCTTTTCTCTTATGTGTCACTAAAAACTGTGGAAATTTTGGTACATTTTCAACCTTTACGGAAACATTAGGTCTGTCATTTTAAAGGCTTTAAAAGTAAAGTAAAATGTCTGTCAATTCATTTTTCTGTAGCAATTCTCAATTTCATACTAAAGTCTGATATTTACATGAGCAATATTTTTTTTAACATTATTCTGCTTCTTCAATCATTCGATGCTTCTTATAAATCGAATTTCTTTCCACGTTTGAATTCCTTTGTTTTCACACATGATGCAGTTAAAAACATAACGAGCACCATTTATCGCGTACATTTTGATCACTGCTTATTTTTAGCTGATATTAAAACTGACATTTCGGATTGATCCTCCAGGGGTTTTGTTTCAAGAAAGAAACCCATGTCAGAGCAGTTAACGGTGTTGTTCCATAAAAAGGAGCACATCTGGCAGTGGCGATTCAACCTCCATCCAGATTGAAAGCAGATGTTTGTTCCAGAACGCCTCTCCATTTTCAGACGCGAAATCCAACGTGGCGAAATATATTCGGTGGCCAAGCAAACTAAATCCATCTGGCCTGTGCCAGCTTCATCAACCTCAAAGTTCGACGTCTCCTTCCCCGCAGCTGCCCAGATGTGACATGTGTCGGTTCCGGCCGCTCTGCACGGCGACGCGGTTCTTGAAGCGCACCAGAGCGAGGGCGATCTCCGCGTTCCACGCCGTGCCTTCCTGCTGGCACCTGAAGTCGATCTCTTTCCCGCAGCTCATCACGATGGTGAAGTACACTAGACCCCGCTTGTACTCCACGCAGTCCAGCGTGGACATCTGCTCGAAGCGAAGGTCTTTGCCGCCGTCGCCTTTGCCGTCGTACAAGCGGAGCGCGTCCTCGCACAGAACGCAGCGCTTCTTCTTCCACAGCTGCAGAAGTCCATTGCTCCTCTTCTCCAAGTGTCCATCCTTCATGATTTTGCTTTGGCTCATGCTGAGTTTTCACGACGAGTTGGTGAACATTTTACGCACAGCCTTCGTCACGCTTCATCGGTTCCGTTTCCCTGGATCTGACGGAATTTGTGGGCAAGTGATTCCATCAAACACGTCGTTTCCTCCGCTGTCAAACGTCCCTTTCCGTCTTTTATACGCGGCTACAGTTCTACTCGGACGTCCCGCAGTTTGGACATGTTGGTACTTGCTCCGGAGACTAGGAGAGCGACTGTTCTCGTGTTTCCCTCCACCCCGCGGTGACGTCACGGGGAATATTCCTACACTTCACCCTGGAATGCCGCTGGACCTTCTGCGTTCATTCATATCTCGAGTCGAGAGCCTTGACATGTGAAGGATTCTGGACTAAGATTGTGAAGGAAAAAAATCTAGTATTTGTTATCTTCAGAATGTTAATCACCTAATCTTGGGTAGGCTACACCAGCCTCGGAATATATTACCTTTTACCGAGAACAGACCTGCTATTGTCTGATATTGTCTTATTATTTTTATTTTAAATAACAATAATCCGTTTATAGTAAGAGGTATTTTTCTTAAAAAAAAAAAAAAAA
>CM051495.1:8546767-8571827 GCA_028031935.1 Paedocypris micromegethes
AAAAAAAAAAAAAAAAAACAGCCTAAATACAAACAAGGCGGTGCAAATTTTAGATCTTTTTCATTTTGTGTCTATTGACGTCTCAGGAATGCAAGGAAGTGAAACTGTGATTATTTTGCTGTCAGTAAAGTGGAATGAAAATGGAATGATGAACATTCTTGAAAGTCACAGCTGATCGTGAGAAGGACGTGCACTTCAAGTCATTGCTGTACTTTTACCGCAGTTTGAATTCTCGCCACCAGAGGGCAGGTAAATAAAAAAATGCCATTCTCAAAATAGCTATTAGATAGACAGGCAGACAGACAGACAGACAGGTTCATCAGTTGGTCTGTGAAGTCGGCAAACAGAGAGACACAGGCAGAAAGTTAGTTAGTTAGTTAGTTAGTTAGTTAGTTAGTTAGTTAGTTAGTTAGTTAGTTTAGTTAGTTGGTTAGTCGGACGGACGGACGGACGGACTGACAGACAGACAGACAGACAGACATATTGATTGATATACAGACAGACAGACAGAGAGACCGACAGACAGACAGACAGACAGATAGATAGATAGATAGATAGATAGATAGAGATAGTAGATAGATAGATAGTTAGATAGATAGATAGATAGATAGATAGATAGATAGATAGATAGATAGATAGATAGATAGATAGATAGATAGATAGATAGATAGATAGATAGATAGATAGATAGATAGATAGACAGATAGATAGATGTTAAAAATGTGTGCACAGTGTTTATTTATTTATTTCTTTGTCATTTCTGGGACACAGGGAGAACACCCCCTCATTGTAAATCACATCTACTTTACATCATGACCATTAAACCTAAATAATTGAGTCTTACAATTATGGTTGCGTGTTCATGCTCAGTCAAATATGTTTTGGGCTTTAGCTTTCACTGAAAGAATGTGTGTAGGAGGACAGTAGCAGCTATTTGTTTGACAGGAGCACACACACACACACACACACACACACACACACACACATACACATGTTATTATACAAGTTATTCTTTCACGGGCTGATCAATCACTGTGTATTTACTTTATACCCGCAAAAGGATTGATTTTATTCTAGTCGCACCTTCACTCAACCATTGAATGGACAAATAACGATAAATGTTTCCTACAGTAATCTTTGACCATTTAACCCACAACGTTTCCATTCTAAAAGGAAGTGAAGAGGATGTGTCAGATTGCATCTTCCATTCATAGCAAAACACAACAACAGCGTTACTCAGAACATTTCTGACATCATACAATGGCTGGATTGTGCGCTCATTGTCAACGTTATGTCAGTGGAATGTGATTGCGTTCAGGTTTCATAGTCTCAATGTGCTAAAAAGTTTGAAAATATACTTAATAATTTAATCAATAACTCTTGATAGTATTTAACACTCATAATCCATTCATACATTTTACAGCACTATTTTCTTTCTTTCATTTCTTCATAAATCAATTCTTGGCCTGAAGACGGGATACACCCTAGATTGATGATGAACCAATCACAAAGCAGGACACACGACATGCAAAGTCCACACTGAAAGTATCTTAAAAAATAAAAATGATTATTATGAGTAAAATGTAATAATTTGAATCATCATGAAAAATGATGTGAATAATCCAAAACCACCATTTGATCACTTTTTTTTTATTATACACAGATTGTTCATGTTACTGACCTACTGAGTGGGTATAATGTGTGTAGGTGTGTGTGTGTGTGTAGATGAAGCCCACTCAAAGATTTTCTATACATCTGAAGCTTCAAGGGAATGAACTGTGATTAAAACACATAAAACGGATAAACTGGTTTGCGGTAATACAAGGTAATACACTCAATTATGTGCAACACGCAACATGATCCACTCTGGTTGTATCTTCAGTGAGAAGATAATGTTCTATATGTTTACATAGAAGTTCCTCCAAGCGTCTGCTAATGTTCCGGAGTCAAGAAGTGATAATTAAGACAATAAACTGCTGATACTGGGGAATGTGTTCGGAATTCCATTGCAGCTTCCTTTTTGACAGACACGTGTTCCGCAAGGAGTCGACAACATTCCTTCGTTGACAGATTCGTGCACACAAACGTCTCAAGGAAACGTGGAGATAAAACACTCTACTGAGTGTGAGACAGAGCTCCTGCGCCTTGACCATATCCAAAGCCTTTCGGTCCAAAGTTTTTGGCGTAACAACCTGTGAAGAGAAATAAGTCAAGTTGAGTAAGTCGAAGGCTTTCCGAAAGAACAGACAAAAGGTTGAAATGAAATCGTCCTTGCCTTTGCAGAAGATGTCTCCATCCTTGTCCGCTAAGGTTGTAGACTCTAGGCCCTTGCCACACATTCCGCATCGGAAACATCCCTTGTGCCAAGACTGCAGGAAAAGCAAAATGAAACATTATGTCGGGATGCATAATATCTACCTGACTGTGCTGTGGCCACTATCCCTACATCCATTTTCTGAACCGGTTTTCCATTACTAACGCTTTTCTTATTAACATGGAGCTGGAGAAAATCCCAGCGAATCTTGGCTTGAAAGAAGGGCCACACCCTTTTGAATGGCCACACCCATTGTTGTCTGACCAACCACAGAGCCAGAGGTGTAAAAAGTACCTGAATTTTAACAAAGTATTTTATATTTTGTGTAAAAGTACGGATATCTTAGTGTAAAAACTACTTTTGAAGTCATTTGATACAAGTCACTATTTCCAAGAAGATTTGAGTAAAAGTCATAAAATATCCAATTTTATAAGATTGTATTTTACCTGTGCTGAATTTAGGCGTGAATGTAGATTCAAGAGTATAAATACTCAATCAAAAGTAGTCAAGTAGAGAGTAAATGTTGCGTATATTTTTGATACTCAAATAACGGCCAAAGACATTCAAATAACAAAGTCCATTCACTGAAGTACTTTGCTGCACAGAGCATAATACACAAACACACACAGTCACACTCTCACACAGCTCTTCTCTATTTGCTTTTTTGCCACTAGATGTCGCCATTCTTTATATTGTACTATAATTACAAATACAAAATTCTGAAAATCAAACGAACATTTTTTTATGGAAAGGTATAATTTTTTTGCATTGCTTGTGATTTAGCACTGCTAAACAAATCATGAAATCATGGAAACACACAGTAAAATGCTCAAACACTCTCAAGCTGCTTACTGCTATAGTGATAGACACACACATTCACACTCGCCTATAGATAATTTTCTATACTCCGAATCTCCCGTTTCCACTCCGAGCCCCAGAGGAAATTGGAGCCATGCAAGCACGAGAAGAACATGCAAACTGTAGACCCAGGTGGACCTGTGTGACTTACCCTTCCTGCCCCAATTATTTTCTCTGCTGCATAGACGGACTTGCTGCATCGCGGACACACCTCAGAGCCGCCAAACCTCTGAGCAAACTTTGAAGCATTGGGGTTATTAGTTGGCTGGTGTTGTTGGGGTCTTTGAATAAAGACACATAGGATAAGGAATTAAGATGACATATTGGGTCTGAGCAAACTTTCTGTCACACTTTTACAAAATCACTACCACAATCAGGAAATAAAAAAAAAATCAATGTTTAAAGCAAAATAAAAGTCTTACTCCTCAGCTTTAATGCCCAGTGACTCTCCTGTGTCCATATTGAGAGTCCCTGCTCCTCCTCCGTAGCCGTAACCCTTAGGACCGTATTTCTTTCCGTAGCAGGATTTGCAGTATATTTCTTCCTCGTGGACGGCTACTGTTGTGCTGTCTAGATTTTTCCTGCACACCACTACAGCAAGAAAAACATTCTCAAAAAGTCATAATCAAAAGTATAATAAACTACAGTAATTACACAGAAACTGCAATTCCTTCAATTAAAATACACTTTCTAACCCGTGCGCTATTCCTCCACTGGCACCCAACACTTTCTGTTATATGTATTTGGCTTAATGTCTATGTGTATGTATATTTTGTCAAATGCATTTTTTCCTCGTGTTCTTGTTTCTTGTTCTTGTATTTTGTGTTATATTTAAACTGTTTCTTGCCCTCTATATTTTTGCCAATAGAGGGCGCCAAACTACATTGTTTCAATATGGGCAAAACTAATGCCTAGTGCCATATAATTTTCACATTGTCTTTTCTTTCTTGCTTTCTAATATTCTTACTTTCTTTCTTGCATCTGTTATTCTTTCCTTCTGTCTGTATTTCTTTTTTTCTCACTAGGACACATGCCTACGAGCCTATAAACAGTACACACTTTACAGTACATATATCTTTTCATTGGACGACAAACAGGACTCACTGCACAGGAAACAGGATCTGTGGAAGCTCCGTCCTTCACATTGCACTTCCTCCGCAAAGTAAACCGTTTTTTGACAACAGCCACATTTATTTCCTCCTCCGAGAGGCATCCTGCACAATATAAGTACAAAAAATGTTGGGTAATAAGACTATGGATATTACATTATTCTGGAGTAAAATACATACAATAATGGGGTAAAAAGAAAACAGACCACATGCTTTAAAAATAAATACATAAATAAAATTACAATTGAATGATGATGATGATTATAATAATAGTAACAACAACAATAGCTATAATATATTTATAATTGTAAAAAACAAGCATTGTTTACAGAACAAACAAACAACCCAACATTTTTCTACATATCTACGCATCAATGACTCATTCATGTGGAAATCTCTGGAAAAGGCCTAGTTGACTGCCCTTAAAAGGACTTCGAGTCCTAATCGAGACATTCCTAGTCTCCAGTATAAACACCGAGTCTGGCCTCCAAACGTGTTGTGTCATCATAGCTGTGAAGAAATGACATGACTAAGCAAATAACAGTCTGTTCTTTTCTACACAACCCCGTCAAACTCACTCAGACATTCACTCAGATTCAAAACATTTATTTAAACAACCTTTGCCTTGCAAACTGTCCGTGCTGTAGAAGGTTGTAGAATGTTTAGTAGAAAGCAGTGAAGCAGCCTTAAAAGGTTGTTGTTAATGATTGAAATATAACCACACAATACAATCAGAGCTACCAATTTTCTACTGGCACTTCACACTATAGTCACACTCTCTATGACTAGTATCATTATTGCTGTAAAAATCATGTGCCAAAGTGAAATGTTGCCTTTAAAAACATTGGAGCTCAAAACAGTTGGGTCCAATTTCATCGTAGATCCAGGACAAGACATGACCAGCCACATTCCAGACTCCACATAATGATTCCTTAAACAAGTGAATAGGAATTCAGTGTTTGTAGAGAATAATGATTGGCAGATTTTCATGAGAGAGAATCATTTCTGCAGAACCACAAGACGTTCAGTTTGGCTTCAAAGCATTTCAAGAATTTCAGGAAGAGAGTTTGTTCTTCTGAAACCGTTACAACGTAAGATTTTAGCTTCATGTGAAAAGAAAGAGGAAATTACACAAAAAACGAATCACAAAGTCTCAAACCTGAGATGTTCTTCTTTCAAATAGGGACGAATGGATCAGGTAAAGTCCTGCAGTGGAGCAGCAGACGATTCTTCTTGTTCACTTTTGGAAGCGGTGTATAGGACTGTGGTAACTTCAGCTCAGGAGATCTAGGGTGGGGCAAAGAAGGAAGTGAGACTGAAGTATGTGCCGTTGTGAGCTGTTAAAGCAACAGTGCCGCTTTCTCTACCGCTGAGCTCAATCACACCTCCTTGCATCTTCTGTTTTGGAAAAATCAAACTATTAGTCAACAGGTTTGAAGTTGTGAAGTTGAGGAACGCTGCTCTTTTCAAAACAGAAAACAACCGGGAAGATGTTAGCAAACAGAAGGATTTTGCCAACTGCAAAAATCTTGCTTGCATAGTTTATTTGCTGCAACAGATGGTGTTCAACCATTTATTATATGCAAGTAGAACAGCGCTGACCTTCAGATGTTGATGCTTGGATACATCTGAAATGCCAAGAGTGTCAAAGAGAAAAGATGCTGTTCCTCTTCAGAGTGATTAAACATCTCATCAGACAAGCTGTCAGAGATCTCAACCAGAAGAAGTGTTGAAATATGTTCAGCACAACATAAAGGGATTATCAGTTTAAAATTTTTTGTCTCTGTGTTTCTAACACACAACTTTTAAGGGACTTTTAATAGACAAGGGCGATTCATCATCTCTCACCCAACTGTGTTAATGGACTGTGGGACGAAAATGGGATTTGGCAGAAATGTGCATATACTTGCAAGAACGTGCAAATTCTACACAGATAGAGAAAGCTTCAAACTTATATTCTCATTTTATACTGTTGATAAAAAGAACATTTTGTATTTTTTAAATAGTTTTTGCAATATCAGAAAACAGTAAAGTACGTTTTTGGAAATAATGGATGCTAAAATAAAATTAAGACATTTGTTTCTTCATCCAAAAAAGCATTTTGCTACAATTTCAAAAAATCCAACCATAAGTGTTTCAACGCTGCAAAACAATTGTGAATTTAAACAAAATGTCTGGGATTCATTCCATCTGAAAAATTTGTGAAGACCACAATCCCAGAACTATCTGCTCCGTTTACTGAGACTGTTGTTTGACTAGTTCCAGAGCGAGAACCGGTATTTCCCGCAAATCCAAAAGCTCAAACCTGTTTTACGAATAAATCTTCAACACAGAGTTTCGGGAATACCTACACATTTGTACCTAACTTGTTGTCCACAAATAAATGCATATGGATAATAAAGGGAAACTTGATTTCAATCAGTTATTTAATGATGTTTAATTATTCAAAATAGTTCGACACCAGCAGTGAGTTGGAGAATTACCTCTTCCACAAGCCTGAACGACACATGTGTGCCACATCTACCTCATGGGAGGTGTATTTCCCATCGCTAGAATAGATTATTTCTTTATTATTTTTAAATAAAAAATAATACAAATAATTATTACTGTCCTGGGCTGCCCTCTGTAGACCATCGAGGAGGTGGCGGACAGACGGATGTTGGCCAAATTAGCATCCATCATGGAGAACCCCTCCCACCCCCTGCACCACACTGTCCATATTCTGACCAGCTCCTTCTGCACCAGACTTCTCCTCCCCCAATGCAAGAAGGAGCGATACCGCAGGTAATTTCTCCCCACAGTAATAAGACTCTTTAATTCTGTAATGCAGTCATCTGTAACTCATCTCTAACTAGTGTATTTTGGTAATGCGCATTATATTCTTATTTTGCACCACTGTTTTTTGCACAGTGGGTTTTTTTTTTGCACAATCTATTTATTGTTGTTTCCTCACTGTTGTCTTTTAAATTGTCCCTATTAGTTTTTCTGTTTGCTGCTGATGTACAAAACATTTTTACCCTAGTGGGATAAATAAAGTCTTATCCTATCCTATAATATCCTATCCTATCCTATCCTATCCTATAAAACGACTAAGAAAGTTAGGTTTGTTAAATAAATTAAAAATAGTATTTTAAAGAGAAACCTAATATAGCCAGAATTGGGTTTTTTTATTTAATTATTTTGCCTGTAAAATGCAGGTGTGTGTGTGGGGGGGGGTCTCAATGGGGAAATTTGTCTCTGCATTTAACACAGTTGTAGAACCAGCCGGAGCAGGATTTGCACCAGCAACATCTCAGACACAAGTCCAATTTCCTACCTAAAACATTACAAAAAGAGCATTTTCATTGATAAACGTATTTAGGCTTGTTTTACTAATGTAAAACAGCATGTGCAATATCTTTCAGTAACGTTATTTCAGTAAGTAATCATATCTTAATCTTATTTTTCCAGAACTGCTGATTATTTCTGTTCTTATAAAACAATTTCCAAAATTATTGTTTCTTCCACACCTATGGTAAAGCCTGTGCAATGTGTGGCAATGTGATGCAGCGGGAAAGCAAGAGTTGGACCTGCCCAACTCAGTGTTACTGGTTTATTTTTTTTTGCTACATTCATTAAGTAGCATAATTTATATTTAAACTTATTTGTTGTAGTCTGTGCAATAAATGTTAAAAGTTATTGGTCATCTATTGTGTTTTATTATTCACTATACTAATTATATTATTAAAAGTTATTGGTTAACTATTGTGTTTTATTATTCACTATACTAATTATATTATTTACAATACTATTTGGAATGTGTTATTTTATTATATTTTTATTAAAACTGTGTAGATTAATGCACAGTGATTTATAATAATATTTTTTTTTATTTAGTGTACATTTTATTAATTTCTCAATTCCTCTCTCAGTTAATTACTGACTCAATTGATATTACTAGTAATTCTAGTATAATCACTCAATTGATTAGATTCGATTAGATTCAAGTTTATTGTCATTAGACATGTACAGGTACAAGGCAACGAAATGGAAGAGAGAGCTGCTGCGCTCACGCGCGCTGCCCATGTCTTCTCGAAAGTGTCAGCATTGCAGAGCAGTTCAGAGCATACAGACAGGGGTCACAGTTCACACGTTACGGCTGGAAACGCCGGTGGATCTTTTTTTTTTTTTCCGCAGGAGCGAAGAGACATACGACAGGAATGTTGTCACTCAATTGCTAACTCAGTTACTATTTGTTAAAAGTAACTAGTAACTGTACTGTAAGTAACTAATACTTTTTTAAAGGACACTTTAAAACACCCAACACTGATGGCTACGGATACTAGGGACCACATTGGAATTGTGCTCTGCCTTTAACCATACAGTGAAGAACACACATAAACCAGGAGGAGTGGGCAGCCTATGATCAATATGTTCCCTAGTGGCCATATTGACGACATAGCCACTTTTACTTTTGGAAAAAATTAAACATGAAGGACTTGTTGCGTTGCTTTTATTCAGTTTGAACCTGAGAAGGTTTGCATCAGGTTGAATAATTCACTCCTGACTTTCACAGATGACAAACAGAATTATTTAACATAATCCGTTCCATTAGAGCGATTATATTCGTATGTGGAGAGGTTTAGGCCCTATAGTGTAAAACACATCAAGTTATTATAATTACACCATTAAGCATGTGTCAGTAGAGCTGAAATCCCCTCATGACAAAAATCCATTTTAATTGTTTTTGTCTAAATCTCGACGAATTTGCATCTCATTTGCCTAATGCGAGCAGACAATTGAAAATTCTCCTCAGTGGGTCATGTAATCATCTCAAACCAACTTTGCTTTGTTCTGTCTTCTAATCTCCCCGTCTCTCGATGCATTTTTGCTCACAGATGGTGGTGTTTACATCATCATTATCGACATTGAAGTAAAGCGGGGTCCACTTTCAAGAGCCTGCGGTGACACTGGCACAGGCCTGCCATTGTGGAAGAGTCTGGTGGGCTTCCCCTCACTGCTGACACTAAGTGTGCTCGGGGGGCTACAAGAAGTTTGGCTTCCAGTGACTCACCCCACCCATCACACTCTGTCAATGTGGGATACGCGTAATCCCTGGCTTTGTCTCTTTCTAAAAGGTTATTGGTGGTACGCAACAGATATCCCAGTGAGACGTGTGTTTCCCGAGTCTTTTATTGAGCAACCTGCATAGTAAGACACTGAGGTGGAAGAGGAAAGCCTTCTTGTTGTGAGTAACCTTTTTTCCTTATTGGCTGTCTGTGCGCTGTAAAAAACTTTATCTACTGACAGCTGTGGTTACATCAAAGCATACATTTAGGATGTATTGTTTTTCAATTTACAACGTAATACAGTTTAATTATTTATAACACATCACTCAAGTTACCAAGTCTTCCTTAAAGATGCATTTAAGTAAACAGCAACTTGCCGCTAATGAAATAAAACTTTATATTTCTGTAAAATATCTGTGTAAATTCAAAGGGATTTTACAGCATGGTGGTTGTTGTACCCTGTTGCTGTTTTATAACATTTACATGCATACATTTTATACTTGATTGTTCTGATTTTTGATGGACACACTACTCATAGTCTTGTGCATTTAATGATGGATCTAACAGATTAAAAATTAGTTCCTGGTGAAAACATACATTTTGTATCATTTTATTGTTGTGTATTTCTGAACAATCCATTATTTACTAAAACTATATCTTTTTTCTGTACTGTGCATTTTCCAACACTGTGTAATATGACTTTTTTTATTTAAATAGAAGTTATTAAGTCATTCATCAAGACGCTGTGTGATTACAGCCATGAAATTAATTAAACATTTAACATTGATGCCCACGTGGGACTTGTGCTTTTGGGATGTGGGGATGTGATTTATCTTTGTCTGTCATTTTATTTCTGGTTAATTATAATTTGAGCTGTTTTGAGATTAAATTGGATTTGTTTTTGTGATGTTGGGTTTTACTTAGCAATGTTAGAGATAGCCTTAACCTAAAATGCTAGGTTATTGTAGCAAAACATGTAATTTATTTAGAGTGTTATTATAATATATACTTTTATTTTTATATTTATGTTTAATCTACCATACTGTTACTAACACATACCTAAAGCCTAAGATACAAGACTGACATTTCTCTAGATTTGTCGTGCGTACTTTTGGTGTGAAGCATTTCTGGTGAGTAAACCTTGTGTCACCCTTGAAGAGCCATTTGGTCAATTTGAGGCACTTTATCAGGATCAGTTACTCAGCAGCTGAGTCACTCCAGCACTTCCTGCGATCTGTAAAATTATCCTCCAGGACAATCCGTTTAAAGATTCAATACGTGACCTTCACAATAAAAGCACTTTGGACTTTTTTGTTTCATGCCTTTGTATATTTTTTATTCAAGTGCTAATTATAAAGAATTTTAAAGAAATATATTCACATAAAATGATGCCTTTTGCACTTTTGTGCGAAGCCTTTGTCCTTTCACACTGTATATTATAACATTTAGCTTAACACACACACACACACACACTCCCATACAAAATTATGCACGTATTAACTCAACATTTTTACATACACATGACTTCATTTAAAATCACATGTATTCTTAACATGCTTTTCCCAGCTGCTGACTGTCTCAAAGTAGAGGTTTAAAAAAAATCAAATACCACAGAACATGTACGTGTTAGATAGTTAAACATGTTTTATTGAAAAGATTTTCAGTCTAGACTTAAACTAACTTGCTGAATCTAAAATTATACTCTTACGTGCATTAGAGATCTTATTTCTATATAGGTTTCTGAAATAGAGACGTAAGCTAGCCAGAGTTTTGAGAGTGCAACAATCGTAATGGTTCATAACAAGGAAAAAGCTCATTTATGTAGCTCATTCTATTTCAAATAGAAGGAATAAAACACAACAATATAAAATCAGGAACCGTTTAAGTATTTGGGATGGAGGTGGAGCTGTTTTGCACACAAATAGTATAAATAGAAAGTCTGGATAAATATACATTCTGTAAAAAACATCTGTATTCCACACTGTATTCTGTGTTGATTTGGGTGAAATACGATGTTTTACAAGTATCCAGTCTGGAACTATGTCCAACATTAAAACTGGACTTCTTTTTTTGATCAGGTAAGTAATCTGGCAGGTACCTTCTGAACTAACTTAATATGTACGTATATCTGGTAGTCGAGCAGAAGAATCACAGAGAAGACCATTACAGTAATCAAACCTTGTGGTCAATAAAGCACGTATGCATCTTTTTGCGTTTAGCATGGAGAGCACAAGCCATACTTTAGATTCAGAGCTGAATCAATGCTTCTTTACACATTTCAAATTCATTGAATCAAGAATCAGTTCTTTATTCGATCAGCTTCATTCTCCTAATAGCTCAGGAACAGCAGCAACTGCTGGTCGACGGCTAATATTTCACATTGAGCAGGAACACAGCCAATTGGTCTATTTACTGGCAGAGAGAGAGAGAGAGAAAGAGAGAGAGAGAGAGAGAGAGAGAGAGAGAGAGAGAGAGAGAGAAGGGGGAGGATCGGGGCTGCAGACGGACTGCGGCAGGAGGGGTGTGATAGAGACAGATAAAGAGAGAGAGGGAGGGACAGAGAGAGAGAGAGAGAAAGAGAGAGAGAGAGAGATGAAGAGGAAAGATGTACAGCATCATACAGGAATCTGCTGAGATCTTTAACCACAGCAGCGATGCGAGGGCTGGGATATTGCCATGTACTGGATGTCTTTGTAGTGGACGTTTTTATCTGGTCAGTTCACTGCTTAGGATGGATGAGTCAATGTGACACTTGTTAAGGGCAAGAGTGACGCTGCAGACACCGCAGTGCTCAGACGCTACTGAATCAGTGAGTGCTGGGTTTACTTGTTGATCAAGCCACCGGGCTACTGGTTTGTTGGTCATATCCGATGAGATGTGATCTCAGAGTTAGGTCAAGTTCTCTGAATGAGTAAGGCTTCCTTGTGTTGAAAGGATTGTAAACTGTTGATTGGTCGAGGGCATTGCTGCCTCTGAGCAAACTTCCTGTTTCCTCCAGCAGCACTTTGTGTTTCATTGGAGAAGCACGCTAAAGGATGCAAGTGTAATCCAGGAAAAAACACATCCTATTGTTTCTGGCTTCTCCAGCCCGCGCTCCTCAACGGATCCCAGTCCGAGTGCGGTCCCAGCTCGGAGCGGAGAGGTAAGTTCTGTACTGTACTCTTAGCTTAGATCTATGTGGTTTGCTGTTATACTGATAGATATTATGATACAGGAGGATAGTGAGTCATTTAAGAAGCACGTGTTAATGTCAGTGTGTAAAGTGTCTTTGATTAACCGTAATTAAACAATATAACACCTACTTTAACCTTTGATTTTATTTTATTTTCACAATGTATTTAATGAGTAAGAATTTAATTTTTAGGACATTATTTGCAATTTTTAGTCTGTAGTAACTTTATTTATTTTAGATGATGATTCCTTTACACCAGAAGTGTAAAGTACTTGAGTAAACAAACTTTGTTACTTTTAAAGTATTTTTGGCTACTTTCTACTTGTATTGAGTAGAAAAATTTAGGCGACCTTTACTCTCTACTCCACTACATTTCAATGGTCACTTACTGTTACTCACTACTTTGTGATTGTGCGCAACAAGTCAGCATCTTTTCTACCGAGGTTAATTTCTAATTCCGATATCGCCATCTGCAGGAAGCTGAACGTACTGGATGCTTTTTATGATCTAAATCACGTGAACATAACTTAGACTGACTTTTTGTTCTTGTTTCATCTTTGTATATTCTCATCTTTTATATTAGTATTAGTTATATTAGTAATATATATTTTATATTACTTTAATGTTTTCTTGGTGTTTTTTGAGGCTAAAGAAAATAACTTATGTTCTTTTAAAATTGGAAACTTTATGACTTTAGCTAGCCGTAAGGTCTCAAGTGTTCTCGGAATTGGTGACGCAAAAATATAAAATGTAATGGAGTGCATTTTTACAGCTATGTATTTGTACTTGTACTCAAGTATGAATTTTTGCACTTTTTACACCTCTCTCTCTCTACACCCCCCTCTCTCACACAACACACACAAACACACATACACACACACACACACACACACACACACACACACACACACACACACACACACACACACAAAATGTATTCCATGCATACTAAATATGCATTGAAAGAGCCATAAAGATATATTCAATTGTAAATTGAATGGAACTATTGGGTAATGGTAAAAATAGGCTCAGTGACACAAGCTTTACACAAGCACGAGAGACTGATGGCGAGAAAACAGCACGGCTTTTTAACTCTTTTGTAATCACACACCCCAGCAAATTCTCAGTGTATATAATGACAATACAGTGGAGTACAGAAGCACAGGGGTTGGCTGTGAGGGTCTTTTCAGATCTGCTTAACTGAAGCTAATTCAGTTTAATGCTGATGGACCTCTGACGCATCCATTGTGTTTGCTTCCATGAGTCACAGTGTTACTCAATGACTTAAAACAAAGTGGTTTGTTATTAAGTCTCATTGTTTGACACTTTATATGTTAACAGGTCTGACAATATGAAAGCTTTCAGGAAAAGGCGGTACAGTGGGCAGCGACACATCTGTAAAAACAGAAAAGGTGTTTTCAATTCTGCTGATAGAGGCTTATAGCAGATTAAGAACTTTAATTGTGTGTGTGTGTGTGTGTGTGTGTGTGTGTGTGTGTGTGTGTGTGTGTGTGTGTGTGTCTGTATGTCTGTCAAAAACTCACAATAAAGCTTGTTTAAAAGCGATTGGTAAATATTAAACATTAAACAGAGTAGAATAGAATGCCTTTATTGTCATTGCGACACATAGTTACAATGAAATTGGGAACACTGCTTCGTTTGGTGCAACATAAGGAAAACACAGAAAATAAAAATGTAAGAAAATGTGCATTGTGTAAGATGAAATGTAAATAATATATCTAGTATAAAGTATATTAAATATAAAATTAGAGCGAAAAAAATGCTCCAAACGTTTTCAATAAAACAAATAATATGTTTCAAATAGAAATATAAACAGTAAATAATAAACAATAAATAGAGTAAACATATTAACAGTAAACAATAAACAGAGTAAAAATTGTATGTAGCGATAGAGATAGATAGAAATTTAGAGATGCTCAATGACAGTTTTTAGTTATATTTGTTGTTTGTGACATGTTTATGACAACGCTAAATGTTTTATAAAGAATAAAGAAAGTTAACTAAAGTATACGTTACAGAAAATACCAAAAACAACGGAAATTGTACCGCGTATAACGTTGTGCAGTTTCATTCATCGGCCAGTAGGTGGCAGACACTGCACGTTAAAGCTGATTGGAGAACTTCAGCGTTCCATTTCTGTCTGTAGATAGAAGAAATGAGTCAGAAGCCTGGACTGTAATGTACCTTTTCTGTGTAAATCTGACTCAGGTTTAATGTTTTATGCGCGAGTGTACGAGTGGATGTTGTGCCAGCAGACTGACGTCAGAGCCGGGTAACAGCGGGTGTCCATTCCTCCTTAGATGTCTCAGTGGAATACCTCGTGTTTAGGTATGCGTCTGATTTCTGGGTGGAAATTTCCACAGCATTACAGAGCAGAGCGGGGTCCCATCTGCCGATTCCGCACCTCTAATTATTATTAGGGGAATTGAAGAGTCCCACAGCTCTTCTGACGATTTATAGGATTCTCCTTTAACTCAAAGAAGACAATAGATGGTGTCACGCTGAAACACCCAATTTGCGTTTATTTGATCCTTCGTTCTCTGGCTGTAGGTGTAAACTTGTTTTATCTATCTATCTATCTGTCTGTCTGTCTGTCTGTCTGTCTGTCTGTCTGTCTGTCATCATCCTTCTACCCACCCACTCACCCATCCATCCATTCATTATCCATCCATTCATCCATCCATCCAACTATCTATCTATCTATCTGTCTGTCTGTCTGTCTGTCTGTCTGTCTGTCTGTCTGTCTGTCTGTCTGTCTGTCTGTCACCATCCGTCTACCCACCCACTCATCTATCCATCCATCTATCCATCATCCATCCAACTATCTATCTGTCTGTCTGTCTGTCTGTCTGTTTGTCTGTCTGTCTAACCACCCGTCCGTCTGTCTATCTATTCATCCATCCATCCAACGATTTATAGTATACGGTTCTGTTTGTCCGTTCAGTGCATTTCAGTGCCTTTGTCTGACTGTCTGTCTGTCTGTCTGACTGTCTGTCTGTCTAACTATCCATTTCTGTCCCTTTCCATCCATCTATATTAAAAATGTAAAAATCTTTGTAAATGAATCTTTAATTCAAATCTATAAATCCGTTTTACATTTTATTTACTTTTACATTTTAGCTAAGGCATACACATTGGAAGAGGCTTATCAAATCTGCATCATTACATAATGACAGATATTTGATTGTTAGTAAGAACTTAAAGCTTGATTTGGGTTTTAGACAGAATATCTAACTTCTCTAAGCTTGATTTTATTGACCCACATTTTTTTCCTGCGTCATCACGGATGCAGTCAATAATTCTCCCGCCATCTGTTTCCTGATAAATGATTAATTGTATTGGGAAAAAGGCTTATTATTTGAAGTGTCGTGACTTGAATCTGTGGTTTGGGTCAAATGATTGTTTTGTCATGGCCTTGTCTTATGTTCAGCTGCTTGAGCTTTGGGCATCATGTGACAGCAGCACTCACATGGCAGCCACACAGTCTCTTTGTTCCTCTGCGTTTCTCCGTCTTCATAAGCAAACGCACATGAAAGCTTGGTTGGACGTTGTGTTAAAATATTTCTTTGTTGTTGTTGTACAGTGGTGTATTCAACTAAAGCGGACGTTCAGGTAAAGGCGACTCTCTTACAGGAATTAATTTTCAATCAAAGTTGTGTTTTCAATCACAAAGTTTTAGAAGATTTAGAAGGTTTTTTTTTTATGATTTTTGGAAATGAGGTTTTGAAGCATGTATAGAAAGATTTTTATTGCTGTTGTTATTATTATTATTATTATTATTACTACTACTATATTTTTGGCATTTTTTTATAAATGCTGATTTTGTAACTTTGTGTTGATACATTTATAAATGTTTCATTGAGATTTTTTTGATTGCAAAATGCCTCAAGCAGGGAACTTTTTTGTAGTCTCTAAAGTATCTCAATAATCAAAATTGTTATTAAATTAATAATAATGTGTATTACATAAATGGTTTAGTAAGTTATAAAGATTACATTTAAAGATCACATTTTGAAAGTTGATAATGCATATATAGAGATATATCTGTACAGTACATTTGTTTTGTTATATTCATTCAATATCTTTCAATCCGTATGTTTAGATCTTTCATCAGTATGTTTGCTGGTTTTATTAATTGGCGATTTTGTTCTGTGGAGGTTGTGGTTGCTATGAAACTGTTAGTGTGCACCCTAAGACTCCGGGGGCATCTTGGAGGGTTTCTTGTTTGTGTTGAAAGACTTTCGGACATGTGGGCACTGAATGATGAATATCTAAGTCTGACTAACCGACCTGGCTGGAGTTTAAAAGTCTCTGACTGAATATCACCCCATGGTTTGTGGCAGAATTTATTTAGGTGTCCAGATGGGACAGTATATGGGAAACGTTTTGTTGGCTTTAGTAAATGAAACTAGTATAATCACTCATTTAGATTCCAGCAGTCACAAAGCTTTAACCTTTTCCGCCAGATCTTTTCCTCTGGAAAGATTTAGCTTGGAGTCTCTAGAAGGTTTAGAATTGTTTTTTTTTTGTCAGATTCAGTTAAAGAACCAAGGTCATTTGTGTTTAAATGCAACAGGTGGTAAGACTATTCAATAGGAACAAATCCCTCAGTGTTTCTTTAGAGTCGTCACTTCTTTTCCTCTAATAGGTTCATGGGGTTCTCAAAGTGGGTTAGTTAATCCCCAATAATATTTTAGAAACCCTATACATTTACAGGGACCTTTTTTAAAATGCAAAATAATTGCATTAAAGTCAACAAATCCAATGTCTTCGAAAGCTTTCATGTCTTTGAAAATTTCCCGGATTCATTTGAGTCAAAAGAAGGCAAATTTAGACATTTTCCCATGCGTGATTCAGAATCTCATGTCTTTTTGCTTTGTTTTTAGCGGCTGAGACGGTGTCATAATGAGTGGCGGAGTAAATGTGAAAACTTTTCCACAAACCCAGGTGGGCTCAGTCATGCTTCGGCACAAGACCAGACTCCCAGCTCCAAAAGCCGAGTTGAGGAATTCCAGTGACCTGAGACCATCCACACACATTTCCGTTAGCAACCGGACGTCCTGTATCAGCAGTCCTATGGCGGTTTCCTCTAGAGAAATCCTAAGGGACACCACCTTGAGAAGCCAACACCTGCTGTTGAGAGGAAGCCCACCTAGCCCACATCCTTCCACCGGGTCTCAAACGCAGACTCAGAACTCTCGATCAGCTCACAGCAGCCCACAGGTTCGGAGGAAAGAGTTTCCTCTTCTGAGAGGCACTCTGGATGGATCCAAGACAGAGAGTATGCTTGACCTCAGGTCCAACAGCAACAAGAACATCCAAGGCGGGAGCTTTTGTTTTCATTTTGGAAAGATGGACAATGACAACAGCTTGATCCTAGAACAATCCAAATTCCACAGCGACACTCCTTCCGGAAGCTGTCAAACCAAGTCAGGAATACCTTCATTGAGATTTGGTAACAAAAACTTGAGGCCTGTATCTGCATCCACAAACTCGGATACATTTTTTCTTAAAGTCTGCAGAGAAAGAGTGTCTCTGAAGAACAGTGCCTCCAGTAGTTTCTCGGATGAAGAGATGTTCACCCCAGATGACCTCAGTCCAGAACTTCCTACAACTCCAGCTGCAGACACTGCTTTTCTGAAGAAGGAGGCTTGTAGCATAGAGTTGCTCAAGGCCAAAAAGACGCCGGCGATCAATATGGCAACTGTGGCACCATTCCGATATAGGTAACTATCAATGACTGTTTTGGAGATTTGGAACATGGGTCCAAAATGTGTGGAATCAGATTAGTGCCAAAAATATAAAACGTAAATTTCTAATTAACGAATGAAAATGCTTCACATTTACGTTTGTTTTTTATTTTTCGCTTGCAATTGCGTTTGGTTTTTAATTTTTTGCTTGCAATCTTCACATTGCAATCACATTCTCACAAATCAATCAGAGTATGGGCCGCCCCCACGTGAAATTTGGGCCCGAAAACCAAACTAAAATATATATATATATTTTTGGCACTAGTCTGATTTCATAAAAATGTAAGAGATCATTTTTGTCCATGCATAACTTTATACGTAATAACTGTATATGGATCCGGGATGCCGCAAACGTTTAGCCATGAACTATTTGCCTGAAAATGTTTAAAAAAATCATATTCACATATTCTCAATGAAATTGAGCTGAAAAATATTCTTACTGTTTAAATATGCATGGAGGTAATTGTATGTATACAACTTAATAATGTGTGAAACTTTAAAATTAACAATACGCAATTATCTTTTTTAATCTTTTTTTTTAAATAAACGTTATCTAGACAAATTTATATAAATTGATACATTATTAACCTATAATTAGGACGCACAGACAGAATGACGGATGGATAGAGATAGATAGATAGATAGATAGATAGACAGACAGACAGACAGACAGACAGACAGACAGACAGACAGATAGATAGATAGATAGATAGATAGATAGATAGATAGATAGATAGATAGATAGATAGATAGATAGATAGATAGAATACAGTATAAAATATGTTCTTGTGCTGTCTTAGTCCTGTACATGTACTTTCACTTATATGGTTATTATGCACAGATTCTTCCCATCATTCCGTCTCAGTTTGACAAATGTGTCCATTACTTATGATGACAGATTAGCCTCCTTTTCCACTAGCAATCTATCCACTGCTGAATCAGTCATGCGGTGGAAATTTCTGTGCTGCTCTCGAGTCTGTGTCGGTTTTGCCCCCTAAATGCCCGTCGGGACTCGCGGGAAGCTTCTTCTGCTAGTGCAGACACACTCTGAATTATTTGCTCTAATGATCCCATCCAGGGTTCCCCGTTCAGCAGCAATGAGAATCAAGGAACTGACTATAAACCCTAATAGGCTTTCAGATTACAGTTTGCGCAATGCTTTATCAGAATTCAGTTTCTATTAGAAAAGTCTTAAGTTCTAGACAAAAATACAGTATCTTAATATGTTAATGTTGACTGTCCAATGTCTTTATATTAATAGTGTCTTAATATTCCAAGGCTACAGATTCCAGATGATGTTGCATCGCTGGACGAATTCAGTGACTGTTCCTCCGACTCCATTGAAATCTGCTGTGAAGACCTCAATACTGGTGCGCTTTATCTTTACCGTACTTCCTTTCATATTTTATTTTTAAATGGTCAAGATGGTTCAACTAGGTATAATAGTGACCTGGTAATTCATTGAAAAACATGTCTAATAGTATTTTAGTGCATCATTTTTCCTTTTAATATTTAAGTAGCTACTGTGAATTTAATTTTACTAATTTAACATTGTTTAAAATGAGAGAGTGAGAGACCGATAGATAAAGAATGAGCGAAGAGGTAAGAAAGAAGCAAGAGAGAGAAAGCAAGAGAGTGAGATAGAGATGGACCAAGGGATGTACTGTATAGAGGGAGTGACACAGACTGACAGATAGATAGATAGATAGATAGATAGATAGATAGATAGATAGATAGATAGATAGATAGATAGATAGATAGATAGATAGATAGATAGATAGATAGATAGATAGATAGATTCTTTATTGCAGTTTTTTTTGCCTATGGCATTGAATGCAGAAAGAGAGCGGGGGCTAAGAGAGGCATAGATGGATGATTGGCTTTCACTTCCTACAGGGAGAATGAATACAGTTGTCACAAAGACAGTCTTCAACACACTGCACTACCACACACACTCACACACACACACACACACACACACACACACAACATAATTCACATACAAAGGGATTGCGAGTTATACTCATGATTGCAATGTAAACATTGCGTTAGTTATTTTACAGCAAACTACAGTTTTATTGTACTAACTGTATGTCTTGCTGTTTACAAAGCATCATAGATTGACTTGCTGACTTGAGCATTGTGTGCTGTGAAACCAGTTTTATCCTGTAAAAAATAGTAGGGGTTTGTCATTTTACAGCATGCACTGTAAAACATTCCTCGTAAAAAATCATTTTAGTCTCCTGTAGTCATAAAGCAGAACGTCAGCGAAAATGTGTGTGCACATCTTTAACTTAACGGTTCTGTCTGCCTGAGATGTCAGCGCCTTTAGACAGATCTAAGCTTGATGTGGATTACAGAATTTGCAAATGCTGCCACAATCTTGCCGTTTTTTCCCCCAAATCTTTTCAAGCATTTCAGTTCAGTGCCTAGAAATACTTGACAAAGAAGAAGTAGAACTCGTCAGATGATGGTTGGACGAATGCCTGACATGACAATAGACTCTAAAAACAGCTTCTCGTTTTAGTAATCATTTGAAAATATTCAGTGAAACGGAAGAAAGCGAAGTTTAAGTTCAGAAATTGTGAAAAAAGTGTGAGTGAGAGTGTGAATGTGTGTAATTGTCCCTCTTTGTGATTGGTTGATCTAGGGTGTATCCTGCTTTCTGGGATTGGCACCAACTCCCCGTGTCACAGAAATTGAAAAACAGTTCATAATGGTTTCATAATGCAAAATGGTTTTGTAAATATCAGTAAACCAATTACTTTTTTGAAGTTTGATATTAAAAAGTATTAATATCAATATACATTAAAGATTCTTAAACATTGCACTATTGTAGGCTGGAAAAAAAATAGACCTAAATAGACTAAAATACAGAGAGAGGGAGATTCAATGCGATGACACAGACATAGTAATTAATGTGATTGGAAATTTGAAATTGATAAATGGACCTGAATATATTTTTATGTACAAATCTGCAATGATTTATTTCACTCGCGCGCATTCACTCACACACACCAATATTTTAAAGAATATTACATTATAATATTAAAATTAGATTATTATATTAAAAAATAAATATGAAATATTTGGCCTTCATGACCATTTAAGTCAGATTTGAGTTCAAACTGCTTTGGAATAGTCTAGGACTCTTTATGGAGAAGTGAGTCTGGAGACGTTGTATCAGGTTGATCTGATAAAAGCCCCGCACAGCTGGTTCTGGTCCTCGGAAATGTGACAAATCAAACAAGGCTGCGGAACAGATGGAGATGGAGTTTGCACATGAAGTCTCAGTGCACACAGAAAGGGTTTCTCCCCTGCTTCAGCCAGATAACAGAAGCTTTGGTGATAAGCATGAGCCACTGCCATGAATGCTTATCTGCATTCTTCGTGCAGAAATGGTGTACATATACATATAAGACAAAATCTCAATCTTTGAATCAGAAAGATGTAAACGTAGGAGTCATTAACACTTTAGCAAGACATGGGTTTATTAGTGAGTCCTTTAGGAGATTCCATTGATTGTCACATCTTCAAAATTTCAGAGAGCATATCAACATAGGCCTAGTCCTAAACTGTCATTTACTGTCCTAAACTAGTCCGAATACCTGTTCAAATCCATAAACGTATGAAGTGTGAGATTGTGGCTGCATTGATTTTGAACTTTTCCTGATCATTTGGAAAAATTCCAAACTTTCAGCAAATTAGTTAAGTAGAAATAGTTGCATGTAGTAAGCAAAAAAATTCAAGTGAAAAATTGTGATGATGGGAAATTGATTTACCTTGATTTACCAATGACACGAAATACTATTGTTGAGGTTGAAGAATTTGTCTTGTGCTCAAGAGACATAAAAGACAATAAATGTCAGGAATAACATTTGCATCACAACACACAAGGGCAGCTGTAGCAAGTGGTGTATGTGTGTGTGTGTGTGTGTGTGTGTGTGTGTGTGTGTGTGTGTGTGTGTGTGAAGCTCCAGTGTTTATTAAACAGGATGTCCTGCTGGTCAGTTATAGTTCCTCTTGCCTTTTCTGACTTTCTTCAGAGTCGAACTGGTGTCATATCTTTTTAAATAATAAAATATGACGTTTGAAAGCAATTTAGTAAAAAAAAAAAAAAGGGATGGTAAATACAAAGAGTTTACACCTTAATACATTCCAGGAAATGTACATAAATTTTTTTACAGCAAGATACAGTTCCTTTGTAAAAAAAAAATAGCTAGATGCTGTTTTTTCTTCATTACAATGCATCATGACAAGACTTATCACTTTTTTGTGTAGTTTGGTGTTGTAAATTAGAAATGGTGGGATTAAATCATTTTACAGTATGCTGCTGTAAGCCACAGCTGCGAGTAGTTCACCGCTTTTTAGGAGATTTGTAATAGTTGAAACTATTGTCCCCTACTTAACGGGATAATTAAGAAATGGTTTTTTTTGGTCCCTTGTTTTAGCTAGTGTATTTCAGAAATATTTGTATTCATAATTGGATACACTTGTAATTATGACACAATATGGTTATACAGTAAAAAATGAAACAATGTGATTTAGTGTGATTTAAAGATGACTGATTTAATATAACACTATAACAAAATATCTATCATATTATTTTTACAAGAAATATTATACTATCATAAACATATATATATATATATATATATATATATATATATATATATATATATATATATATATATATATACTGTTAGTAATGCCCATCCATTAGACTTTCGCAAGATGGTGGTTCATATAACACTTCTTTACGTTTGACCTACCAGAAGTTTCACTAACTGAAGTTTATCCAGCAATTTTGCAATGATGTCCGATTCATCGTTCATGAACAGTCAGTTCAGTGTTGGCGCAGACGAGATGGCGACCTGTAGGGAAATGAACACGTTCTAAACAGAGTAGTGTTTATAAGCAAGGCTTTTCCCAGGAACAGATCTGGCTCTGTACGTTATTCCTCTTATTTTATGCTTGCTGACATTAATGTCTCTTTTGGGAGGAACTAAGCATTAGTTTGTGGAGTTGTACCAGTTTAATAAAACCTGATGTAAGAGACAGAGTTAGAATGAGGTTAGCACATTAAGTGTAAAACTTTGCCACGTGCCAACTATAAAAGGAGTTAAAATGATGCAAAAGCAAGAAAAAATGCTTATATGTTTTGAAGGCTTGGAACAAGTTGCTGTTTTTTTTTTACATATTTCACATTTTAGTGTTTTATAGACTGTCAAATTATTTTTGATATTGACTAAGTTGGTTCCATCGTCCATGTTAAAATGTAAAATGCATTATGTTAAGATGGCGAGGTTCAAACACCATCGAGTTAATGTGCCACCTTGAAAGCATCCGCTCCACTTAAGCGTATCGATTCAGTGGCTTACATATTTACATGGTGACGTGAGTAGAGTTTATCAAAGTTCCTCTTGTCAACGTTAAATTCTTAAGCTAAAATGAACTAAGAGGTCAGTGGTTGCCCTGTGTTTGATTCCAAATGGAGCCAGTGAAAATGTAAAGACAAATCTAAGTAGAGCACTCGCAATTTTGCTTGATCAATGTCTAGATTCCTCACAGTGCCACGTGAAGTGTGTGCAGTCAAATCATATTGTGTTGACCGCACATGGAGCAAAAATTAGGTCCACGCTTTGCCAGAATGTAGGCTGCTCATGGCTCCGTTCAGTCTTTTCTTTTTAAGGCTAATACAGTTTGAATCATCAGAGCAGCATGTAATTGCCTTAGTTTTGTCAAAACTACTTGTGTCACAGTTTTTTTGCAACGTTTAGTTGAGTTTTTTTTTTTATGAGACTACATTTGCTGTGTGGATTTTACAAAGTGAGAAAAAATTAAATTTGAATTACTGTGCTGATATTACTGATTCAGAAATGGAATAGCAGTTCTTTTCCAAAAATGGATAGGTTGATAGATGGATGAATTAATGAAACTGTCACTTTATTTTATAAAGGATTTAAGTGGTTTGAACTTTGAAGTGTTTAATTTGATTTATAGACTTGTTGATCCATTTGTTTTTAGAACCTTTTTCCATTTCTGGGTCACAAGAAGCTAAAGCCATTCCCAGACACTATATGTGGGACACACCCATGAATGATGACCAACCAATGACAGAGTGGGACACACATTCTCATTCTCAATCACACATATAGGCAACTTTCCAGACTCCAATTTCCTTGCATGTTGGATTTCTGTTGAAGGAAACTGGAGACCCAGGGGAAATCCACGCAAGCATTTTCAAATAGAGCATGCAATCTTCACTTAAGCCACAAACTATAATAGAGGCAAATATACTGTATCATGCCACTATTCATTTAGGACGAATAAAAATGTGTTTTTAACAGAATAGTTGTCAATAGATTCATGTGTAAATCTACTGTACAGATTTGCTGTATAGGTAAACCAGTAGCGCTGATATTGTGGTTTCCAATCTCAAGGATAGGATATGTTTTTTTTTTTATATTAAATGCACAACTGTTCTAAATGCTTGATTACTAACGTGAATTCTCTAGTTCATGTATAAATCATTAGAAACATCACTTAAACATAAAAAAATGTAAAACAAACTTTTCAGGTATACAATAATAGCACAAACTGATCTGAGCAGTTGGAAACTGTTTAGTAAAGACTGTAATTTGTCACAGTCCCCTTATGTTCTAACACTTGTGCAGGGGAGCAGTGGAGCATCAAGAGGGTGTGTATTTAAAAGAGAGAGAGAGGCTGGGAAATAGACAGAGAGAAAAGAAGGGGGAGGATGAGGGTGTGTGTTTGATGTAGCGAAG
>CM051495.1:8571836-8602556 GCA_028031935.1 Paedocypris micromegethes
GGGGGCTAGGGGCGGGACTGTTCCTGCGTATGTCTACTCTGTCATTCTGCTGCTGCACAGCTAAGCAGCAAGACACTGCTGAAAGGAGGACGGAACGAGTGAGAGAAAGGCAAAAGGAAAATGTGTGACTGGGTATCACTAGAGCAGCTGCAGCTGAGGCAGTTTAACTGTGAAGAAGCAGATGCTGGATTTATATGTTAAAGACTTCAGCCACATGGATTACTTCTTATTTCTGCCACGCTCTTTCTCTGTTTTCAATGGGCAGATCATTTTCAGACTGATAAGGATTTGGTAGAAAAGAAAAAATCTTGCTGTCCTTATACTGTCACTTTGGTTTGTGCCATCATTTGACTCACTGATGCTCTTACATGATTTTGTACAGGAGGGAAGCTTGGGGGTAGCCCAAGAGGACAAGTAGCAAATCTGGAGAGTGAGGCTGACAAAACCTCCAAAGCCAAGACCCCTCAGGGCCAGGCGGGAACCAAAGGAGTTGGGGACATGGCTGCAAAAAGGAGCAAGTCGGGTCTCCCACAAGCTGTTCCTCGAGCCGAGCTAAAGGTCTACCGACCTGGGAACTCAGAGGGTCGTCTTCCAGTGCCTAGCAATCTGCGGAAGCAGAAATCCTTGACCAATCTTTGTGTTCTAACGGACACAGAGAAGAAGAGGCAATTTTACCAGCCCAAATGGTCAGATGACATGGACAAACCTTTGGCAGGACAGAACAAATCTGGGAAGCTCAAAGATGCTGGAAATGGTGGCGGCAGAGGCATCCCTCTATCCAAGAATCTTTCCAAGTCTGAGCATTCACTGTTTCAGGGTAAGCCAAAGCCTTTCAGCCCACCTTCCTACCTGGCTAAATCTAGCCGAATACCTCGAGGTCCATACGCTGAGGTTAAACCCATCAGCAAGGCTCAAGAACGGACAGACAATGCCAAATCAGAAGACGAGTTCTTGACCAGTAAAATGAAAACCATCGGAAAGAAATCCTTGAGCAATACTTCAGTGGCACCTCCTGCAGAAGAAGGTGGAGTAGATAAAGAAGAACCAGTACCTGAAGTAGGGGACAAAACCTTCCTAAAGGTGGATCCAGAACTGGTAGTGACAGTGCTTGGTGACCTGGAGCAGCTTCTTTTCAGTCAGATGTTGGGTGAGTTAAATAAGATTGACAAATCTGCTTGCAAGAAAAGAACAATGCTTTAAAACTGCTCGTGATCCACCATGCTTGTGCACACCATTTAGCACTTTTACACTCATTGCTTTGCGTGAATATATGCATGATTTCGTTGAGCAATTACTGGATCGCTTTTTGTTTACACTGAAAGCTCACATCCTTGTCTGCACGATGCTCGCTGGGTGATACCAAGTGCTTCCTTTGGGGGGGGGGACAGGAACAGGGGAATATCTGGCATATGCTTTCATTGCTGTGACAATACAAATCTCCAAAATATGCATTCACGGTACGGCTAATTATGTGGAACAAAAATGCAACTGTACCCCAATATCTACACAGCTGTTTAATTATACATTAATGTGCTATTGTAGTTTATCTTACCGTGTACACTCTGTAGACATATATACCTGCTCACATTCAAAATGCCGAAAGATGTACATTTTTCCAAGTTGAGAAGTTAAAAATAAACCTCACTGGACTGAATTGTTTTCAAGACCTGGTGGGCAGCATATTTAGCCTTGCTGTTGGTGCCATTGATCTCTGGGCAGTTGACAGATGGTCCCCCACTCTTTTCCTGTCTCCCCATCCCTCTCCCTATTTCGGATACCGGGAGACATCAAAAGAGAATAATAGGGGTGTCACACTTATTCAAAAGGTCAGTGACTCAGAATGAGATGGCAGAGACATGTAAGTGTTGTGTGTTTGTTTTTAAGAACGCTTTAGAATTGTGGGGGCTGTTCTCCTTTCTTTTACGTGATTGGTCCAGTCAGTTTAGTAGCCAGACGTGCATTTTTATTCTCATTAATGACACGTTTGAGTGTGATGTTAAGAGAACCAGATCCTTTCAATCAGGATTTTAGAAAATGGTAAATATCAACCAATGGTAAATATCAAATATCTTTTTTTTTTTTAATCTTGTGATTTTGACACAGTTCTCTAAAGAATAATTGGGCAAATTAATTTATAGCATTGCTATCTGTGATCCGTTACGCCTGTGCTGCTACAGGTTAAAGTTTATCTTTCAGGAAGAATGGTTGCACCAGAGTAGTTTTGCCTCCTTTTGTGTGAGTCTCGATTGAAAGTAGAGCCAGAAAGAAGGAGGCAGGAAGCTATATAGACAAGGGGAAGCAAGAGTTTTAGGAAATGTTGAAGGTTGAACACAAGTGGCTTGAATAAACAGCAGCGTGCCGGTGAGTGTCATAGCTGAAAGGATTTAAAATCAAACAAATGTCAGGCAATCGTTTCTTTAAAGTGCTTGGATGGTTGCAAACAGCGTCGGTTAAGAGTGGTTGTCAGCAGAAGGTTAAGAATCACTTTGGTCAGCTGGAAAACCTCTACATGTTTTATGGAGACCTAAATAATTAACATAGATTCATGAGACAATACTGAAGCTTAGCATCTCATTTTGCTGTCGACGGATGTGTTGAAAGCTAAGAGCTAGTGTATCTACCATAACATTCTCACCAGGGACAATTTTCTGCTGTCTTCTTCCTCCCCATCCACTCCATCTCCGCTCAGTTTGATTTGGCCTGTTGGTCAGAGTTAGTGGTGCAGGACATTCACCGGACGTGATTGCTGCTGACAGCTGCTTTCAGGGTGAGGTTACCATGTTTGTACTGTAATAGCCAAACCTTGAGAACTGGGTGGCCCAATTATTTTTGCGTGGAAAGACATATATTTATCTAAAGTTTGTTTACTGGGTCGAATGGACACAGTCAGTTTCTCAGAGGCAGTACACAAGGGTTGTCTTGTGCTTGAATGCATACATTTGTAAAAATCAATGCACTGAAGGTATAAAGCATTAACAGTGGAACCTCCACTTACGAATGACTCTGGTAACAAAAATGTATTTTACGAAGGGCGTCGTCAAAAGAAAATGTCGTCTCTTTTTACAAAATTATTTCACTTAACAGATTTGATATCAATTTTGTTGATGAATCAGCACTGCTTAACTGCAACACTTCATGGCGGAGAAAGACAATGCAGGTTTCTTATTCGTTTTTTGTTTACGTACAAAAGTACAACTCGAGTGAGACGCTCGGCTAACATCCTGGTGATGTCAGGGTCCGCGCTGATCCGTCTATGACACAGTAATCGAAAGATTCAAGGGTTTGGCATGTTTTTTTTTATTTTTTAAGTTATAACAATGTTTTATCGTATTATAAAAAAAGATTTTTTTTTCGGGATGGATTAGTGGATTTACATGCAAAATGCGACACATTTTACGAAACTGCTGTTGGCACTAATGCATTTGGTAAAGAGAGGTATAACTTTATATGATAACTCCATCCCTTCAGTCATCAAAAGTGCACATAAAATGTTTACTTTAATGGCTGGAGTAAAGCGCAAAATATTAATAGGAAGCATGGCAGGTTGGGAAACAGGTGACCTTGTCCAAGGTTCAAGAAAGTAAGAGTTTGAAAACTAATCTTAAGGTTACATTTAAGTAAAGCTGTACGGCTGGCCCTGTGTCTGGAGCGTGATCAGGACAACAGTATTCCCGTAAATTATTAATTTGTTATTAAGTTGTGGTTTAGCGGTAGGGAGTTGGACCTGCCACCCAAGCGTTGCAGGTTTTAATCCTGGTCCGGTGTTTTTCACAACTGAGGGTCTGTGAGCAAGACACTGGTGGTTAGATGGTTAAAAGCGCACAATTTCAATTTCTAGACATGTACACTCACTTTACTAACTTGCAGAAAATGTGTATTTTAACAGATATACAATAGTTAGGGATTTATAGATACATTTCTGCAGCTGAAATGCAGGAACATTTTAATTTCTAAAATCTCTTCAACTTATGACTTTTGGCTTATGGTTAAAAATTAGCTATTTAAAAAAAATTTACGGGAATATAAGCACTTTCCGAATAAAAGCACCTCCGTGAATTTTCAGGCACAAAATAGAAATTCCAAAAAAAAAAAAAACTTTTTTTTACATATCTGGTTCAATTACGTCAATGTTCTCTTGTAAATAATTCAATTTTCTTTTTTAACAAACCTAATGTGTCACTCATATCGCTTTGATGTCGTTTTACTCAACTCCGTGAGGCCCGTTGAGCTGTTTATCGACGCCGTGTGAAGAGAATTATAGCGAATGATTATTATCCCCTGTTTAGCAGACCGAGCGTTTTGATTGTGTCTGTTGCTTGGATATTTTTACTCCTTGCACCTGTTCTTCATTTTCAACTGTTCTTTTTCTGCAATTACACATTGGACCCATTTGTAGCCGTTGGTGCTAAGCTAAGCTACCCGGATGTGGTTTGTAGTCTCTGTTTGATTGTATAGATTCAGATTTACAGATAATTGTACAAAATTAATGATTGCATTTAGATTGATCTTACTTCTTCCAGTGTTATTTTGACACAATAAAAGCTTATACTGTATGCACGTCTGCTGACGGACCATTATTTAACATTATATAGACGCACAAGCGCACCACTGCATAAAGACGATATGTTTCCGTTTATTTGTGATTGCTCCTGACTTAAAATTTTTGTATTTACGTGCATATTTGAAATTGGCGATAATAAGCACCCCCCGAGTTTTTGAGCGTAAAAAATTTGAAAAAAGGAGTGCTTATAATTGCGTAAATACTGTGTATATGGCCATGCACTGTTAGGGCTGTTGATCACTGGAGATTTGGGGCTTGTGATCCTTATAATTGAATCCTCGAGTTTGAGAAATAACCGGATATTGGCCCGTCACTGTTTTGTGGTTGTTGAGATGATGCTGCATGCACAGTTTGACAACAGATTCGTAATGTGATTACTGTTATGACCAACATCTCCATGCCTCAGCTCACAGTGTGTAACTAATCCAATCCAAATCCTAATCTAATTTCCTCATGTGTGCAAACCCAAGGAGCAGAACGAATTTCCTCATACATGCGAACATACAACTAAACACTCTTAAGTGATGATTGTGTCTGACTGTTAGCAGACTTGCAAGTTGTTCGATGCTTTTTGGATTTCAGTCATCGAAATAAACCCTGCTTGAGTTTCCAAAGTAAAGTTGTGGTTTGTGTGCATTAGCGGTCTTAATTGTTCTTGTCGAGATGCCATCTTTACAGCTTCCTACTGTTGTTTGGTTTAAAATCCTGCCAAGATAATCCAGTTTGCTTTGTTTTAAGTGATGTTGACTATTTGTGTGTGTTCACATCACGATGTGTGTAACTTCACTTGGTGGGTTAAACGCAGACACTCTCTTTTGTGATGTCATATTGACCATGGACAAAATACATTAATGGCAACTGCTGCATATTGAACAAAAAAAAAAAATTAGATCCAAGCAGCTGCTTTAGCCCAAATCGAATATATGATTTGTGTATGAGTAGCTCATTTCAACTATAAAGTAACAGTCACACATGGGACATTAGCTTGTATTCTCACATTCTTGTTAGTCCACTGCAAACATCAACTCTGTCTCGTAACGACGTGTTGGTATTGTCAAATATATGTTGTTTGTTGGTTGCAAATAAATTCTGCCTAAATCTTCACTTCCATTGAGATGAAAACTCTTCTTTAACACAAGGTCAGAATTAGGCCACTTTCACGGTGTTTTGGGTAAATACAGGCTTGATTTACATTGACACTAGGGACCGTATCAAAATTGTTCTCTGCATTTAACCATCCCTGTGAAGTTACACAAACCTGGAGCAGTGGGCAGCCTTAAGCCGTGGTCCCCAAGGGTCAGGAAGGAGTCCAGGATTCAAATCTACAAGACTTAGGTGACTTTGTGGCCTAATTCCATACTGATGAACCACAACTTCTCTATGTTGTAATCTGGAAACTCATACATTCTTTTCATGTTAGTTAATATTTATTTCAAATTCCTTTTTATTTTACAAATTACCACAGAATCCAGCTGTTCAGAAAACATATGGTTCTTACTATTTCTTTCAATTACATAATCTGTTTATTTTTAATTTCCATGTCTGTAGAAACTAAAGATCAGTGTGAATAAACTAATCTCATGAACGTTGGCGTTGTAATCCAGTGGTAGAGAGTTGGACCGGCCATTCACTGTGTGTGTGTAACTTCACTTTAAATTAAATGCAGTGCACGATTTCTATACGTCTGTAGTGGCTAAATTGATAAACCTAATTTAGTTTACTTCACTATGATAAAAAAAAAAAGCAAAACAATTCTCACGGCCTGAAGTAAGTGTTGCATAAATAGCTTAAATGTTTCTTTTTTTCTTTCAGTTTATTACGAAACACATTACTAGCTATAAATTGCACAGAATGAGCCTTTTCATCAAACAAAGCGTGTAGATTTGATTTAAAAAAGAATTTGCTAAAAACAACAGGCATGTCTATCTGAAATCAGCATGAAGCAGCTAATCTGGTGTTCCTTCCACACATGGTCTCCAGTTCCACAGCTGGTCTCTCTGACCCTTCATGGTTTGATGGGATCATTCTGGCCCCGGGTCATTTTAGAGTTATAATGTTTCTGTTTGTCACAAAACATTGCACATCTCCTGCCCCCTTGTTATTTAGAAGAAGATGAGTCTTTACAGAGAAAACATTACACAACACATGGACCTTATTTACAACGTTGTGTTCAGTGACAAACTTCCCGCTCATCATTAAGACTGGAAAACTGAAGAAACACCTGAAAAATATTTTTTTTTACAGAAAACATTAGAAGTTATTAAAAATTTAAACTAATAGTATGGGGTTTCAGAAGATATGTGGCTCATAGTGAATATGGCAGAAGTGAAATTGTGATGTTCGTTTGGATTTGGCGGAAGCATGTCTGGTTTCAAAGTCCAGTTCAGTTTTTTATTTCTTTTGACTGTTTAAAATATAAATGTATTTCAAATTTATGAAAAAATATATGTATTTACGCAAATATAAGCGTCCGTTTTTTCCAATTTTAGCGGCTCAAAAACTTGCGGGGTGCTTATAATCACCAATTTCAAATATTCACGTAAATATAAGCTAATTTCTTTAAATAATGGTTCTGGAGGCAGAAGTGCACATGAGTTTTTATTAGCTCAAAAATTGAAATGAAGAAACATTAGAAACGTCGCAATACTTAACAGGGAAAGAATAACACTTGAAGAATTAAACGAAAAACAATCTAATATTTGAACAGACTGACCATTTGAATCCGGTCGATCGGCTAACGGGCTAGCGCTGCAAAAGCTTCTGAGCAAACATTAAATAAAAAATTGTATTTTAAAGAGAAAATTAAACGCAATTTAGCCAGAAACAAACAAAAAAATGTATTTTATTCTTTTATTTTTATTTTGTGCCTGAAAAGTCAAGGGGGTGCTCTTATTCGCGTAAATACGGTATCCCAAAAATATAAATGTTTTTTTTTTCCGCTCAGATTGTCAAAGTATTGCGTCATAATTTGAGGGAAAAAAAGAAAGTCATCTATTCTTTTCTGTAAACAAAACCAGTTAAATATTGCTGTCCCCATTCCAAGAAGACTGGTGCTTTTCTAGAGATATTCCATTCTGTTTGTTCTCTTTATGTCCCATGTGCATCTTTTTTCCTGTTAGACAAATGAGTCTGAAAAGCCAGTTGTTGAAGTGTAAGTCAGCAGATGCTGCAAGCTTGCATGTATTTGTTTTCCTGTTTTCATTTTTCAGAAGCGGACACCTTGTCTCAGACAAAGAGAACAGAAAATAGACCAGTGTGGAAGTGAAAAGGCTGAAGCGAAAATATTTTAACTTCATATATGAAGTTGACATGCACAAATTCATAGTTTTGAAAAAAAAAAAAAGCAAAATACATTGCTGTTTGTGGGCCTGATATATTGCAAATATACCTAATTATATTTAATTTAACAAAATATAATTTGCAATCATAAAAAACTAAATATAATATAGCAATTACATTTTGGTAGACTGACTAATTTAAACAAGTGATTTTTCTGACCCTTTGTTGTTGATTAATAAATTTAAAATATTAATTTTGGTTTTGGAATTCTGTTCCTTGTCATGTAGAAATCTCAATTAACCAATTAGACATATCTGTTAAATGAATAATTAAATGATCCGTGTTTTTTTAATAACAGCTCAACAACTGTGCTTTGTTTCACACTTCTTCACTTCGTAAAAGACCTTTGGCCCATTTCTGCCAAAAACTTCTCTTCCGAGCTGTCAGCGCTTTCTGCCGTCCACTTAGTTCATCCATTTCACTTCTTGCTCATGCAGCGTTCTCAGAAAGATCCAAGATGGTTCCAGTAAGTCCTTGAACACGCTATTAGATTCTCTATTGACAGTCTGTGTTTCACTTACTCATGTGAAAAACTCTGTCGGCTCTTCTAAGACTGGAACGTTCTGTACCAACTGACCTCCATTTTTTTGTAACAACTTCCCCCCATTTTCTGTAAAAACTTCCCCCCAGCAAACAATGTCAAATTTCAACAGTTTCTTGAAAATAGAAGACGTTAAATAAATTGATATGAGATAATCAGACTTTTATGTCTTTCCATCCATTTGCCAAGTTTC
Source organism: Paedocypris micromegethes (assembly GCA_028031935.1). NCBI lineage: Eukaryota > Metazoa > Chordata > Actinopteri > Cypriniformes > Paedocypris > Paedocypris micromegethes. Next base: position 8,580,471 of record CM051495.1, read on the forward strand.
CTAACTTCTCCTGACCACAGGAGGCTGAATCCAATCCCCGCAACTCTGGACCTGATGGCGGGACACACCCCATGGCCAACCAATCACAGCTCAAAGCACACAGACACATACATTCACCGTACCACACCGTTGTTGTTGTAATAATTACTTAATACAGTGCTATCCCGTCTTACATTTGTCCTAGATAAAGAAAATCTCTAAATATTTTTGCTTTATGAAAAGGAGCGTGTCTTTTTCTTATTGCTAGCATGCATTGAGATGAGAGTCCAGACGTGCATAAAACAATTTAATCCATTATGCAAAAAAACAAACACAACAAAAGCACTAGTTTGTTTCAGAGATATTGCTTTCAAACCATAAAATAAGATTCCATTTTCCAAGAATGGTGAGGTTTTTTTTTTCTTTCCCAGAGTCACCTCCTTGAAATGACGTTGTGCAAATCCCTGAGATTTCCGTAATCTTGCGAGAACGGTGACAACACTTGGTTGCGGAAATCTCAGGGATTTGTATTTTCAAGATAACGGTCACCGTTATGACTGTACCTTTATAAACAAAAGGCAAACTAAACAACTGCTACGTAACATGTTTTTATTACATTTATTACCAATATTTTATCAGTTTTAAAAGAAGTTTGTCAGAATTTATGGCTCAGTGAATTTTTAGCCGAAACTAAACGACTCTCGTCACGGTTTATTTTCGTAAAACGGGGTACCACTGCACAGTGCAGAGCTGATGTAAAAAAATACTGAGTAAAAGTGAATATTAGTTGAACATTAAAAATGTTCTCAATACTGTTGAATAATTACTATTGAATAAAAACTTTGTACTGGCTCTTTAATCAGCAAAGCGCACTGTGCCGCACCGTTTCTTTTAATATATATAATTTAATATTTAATAATATATACGGGTAACTTTTAAATACACACACACACACACACACACACTATGCTAACTGGTTCTTCAAGCTCAATTTAAATTCTGCACACATACACTACAGTCTTTTTGTTTCCTTCAACTAGCTTTGGAAAAAGTCCCTTGAAATGTTTCATACGCTCATTCTCTTTGTCTCTACAAAATAGCTTCACATCAGCTCCGCTACTGTTGGCTTTTCATTAGCATGATGCTGCTTTTCCTTTTTCTAACCTTTCACCGTTTCCAACCCTTTCCATCCCCTGACTTGATTAACTGTAACGACAAAAGCTTGTTTGAATTTTCGAGCGGCTTCTTTCAGCTCTTTCTTCAGCATCCCATCACACAAACTGGTGAAACTGGGGAGGCAGGTGTAGTGGAGTGAGGCCCCCTCTTCCTTTAGCGCTTAACCAGCTAGCTTTGATTCATTATCATTCCTCATGGGATCACACGACAGAGGTTGAAATTTGCATGCCTCATTTTTGTCATTCCCTTGCTTGGGCCGCAGCTGGTATCTCTGCATCTCTGGACTGAGGCGGATTTGCTAAACAGGAAAGTCTAACAGCCTCGGTCAACCCCTGCAGTGAGGAGACGTTCATTACCATGAATGCAGAGCTTTGCTTAACAAGCACGTAGAATTTATTATGCATCAAAGTCGTGACATGAAAATGGTTTGGACAATGCCATCTGTAAAAATGTACAATTACAATATTCAAAATGACATGTATTTATATGCATTTATAAACGCACAGAGTAATATAGGATATAAAGAGTTATGAATATGCAGTAATTTGATTGCAGTATATCGATTTTTCTGATTTACATTGGTGACAAACGCATGATTATTTAATGCAATGCTTCTCGCTGTGAATGTCATGTGAGGACAGATTAGCAGTAATTGCAGTCTGTTTGGATGAATGAACATGGACAAAGAGAATATTTAAGATCTTCAAGTGCTGGTTTTATTGTGGCAGGAAATTAGCATGTGAAGGTGGTTTGCAGCAGTGGCAGATAAGTGCAAAGCTCTTTTTCTGATTTTTTTGTCCAACTGTATATTATTGATTAAACAGTATAACTTTTGTCCCTAAGATTAACAGTCCAACTTTAGTTGCATTTTGTTTTATAGAAAACAATTATTTACAGCCCTCTTTCTTTCATTGCTTTACGACGAATATGTAAAATTAAACCTATTACCTTTTTTGTTGCAAAACCTATTCTTCTGACTGAACCACAGGAAACCTTTCTCTGCGGGAGAAACAAAGCCTCTTTATTTTTTCCTGCCGGTACATGAATGGGTTTAAATCATAGACAAATGAAATGAATCTCTCTCATAGAGTGGTCAATTCAAGTGTGCGTAATATGATTTTAACTACCACTGCTCACGGAATGAATGCGACTCCTGGGCATTTGGGATGGAGTGAAAATCTATAACACACCGACTCAAGCGTGTGCGCCACCTAGTGTGGGGTAGCCAACATGAAAAAATCCAGTCTATTTCAAGGCATTTTTATTGGTTATACAACGCTTTATCAACACATCAACAAAAATAGTATTGCTATTGATTACTAGTTTTTTTTATTAATTAATATGTTCCGATTAATACATAATTAATGATTAATATTTTATTATATAATAATCTATATTTATTTGCTGGTTTTGGTGTTTGTGGTAACAATTATTTTCTACCAGCATGCAACGGAGTGAATAGATACAGTGAATATTATACTGTATTTGAATAGTATGAAAGTATGTTTAAATGTCAAGTCAAGTCATCTTTTAAGCTCTTTAAAAAACACTTTTAAAATAACAACAGTAAAAACGAAAAGGCAATCTCAATAAAATGTATACAAAAGTCGAAAAACTGTAAAATTATATTAAAATTAATAAAATAAATAAAACAGTAACAGACACGATAAAAGGTAAAGATACTCATGCTGCGCAGTACCAAAGAGAAAAGATGGGTTTTGAGTCTTGATAATAAATTATATGTATACATAGTATGAAAAAAGTGAGCATATATGGTATGACAAAAGGCACGAGATGGTATCTTCTGGGTCTCCGGTTATTTCCTAAAGTCCATAACATGAGTCTAGGAAAATTTCTGTTCATCAAAAAAAAATCTCTTCCTTTTTTTTTAACCTTTTAAACTTTTCAATTCACAACCACGTTGCACCAAAAATCTCAAATTTCCAGTGGCATTATTCTGAACAGCTTGACCACTTTGAGTGGCACATGGTCCATTCCGTTCATTCATTGACTTCATCATCTCCATATTGAGTCAATTCCCCAAGCCACTGGAGTCAATAGTTGTGGCACGTCATGTATCTTAATGGTGAAGTCAATGTGATCTCTTTATCAAAAATCATTGACACATTGGCTGAGTGATGCGGCCAGATTGGCTATGCATAGATTACAAGAATCATTGTGATGGACACCACGTGAGTTCATGACCTCTGCCGAGGTCATTCCAGCACTGGCCAGCTGGACTAACCCACGGGGGTCCGTGGGTGTGAGGGCGGGAGAATATTTTCTCACTATTCTTTAGTTACATCATTGCTCGCCAGGACATTTCACGTGTATCCGCCTGCCAACTGGTGCAACTATAATCCATGCGCAGTTCCATCGTTCTCTGAGTGTTACAGTCGCTGTTATGAGTCTAGATAAGAGTGTGTTTTATATGCTATGTAGTTCAGTGGCATATGCAATGAAAAGCGAATCTAGTGATGACAACTGCGAGCAAATTGGTTGCACGTTCCGACTGAGAGCTCCAAAGATTCAGACATGTGTTTTCAAAAGCAACCATTTTCTGGTAATTACACTCTCGAAACCTAATACTGTGAGCATCACATTAGGATAATGGTTCTCTTAGCCTTTTCATAGCATATTGTTATTTTTTTTTTTAAATGGGAGCTTTTAGTCATTCACATTATTGAATTTAGTTTTTTTTTCTAATTGTGAAATTCACTGAAGGTTGAGGTGAGTTGAGGTTTTACGAGGTTAACACGTGTTTTCTCAATTTTTACTCAAACTAAAGTTATGAGTTTTAACCTTAACATATTTGGTGGGGGAAAGGAGGATGGTAGCTAAGCTATCATCCATGATGGAGAACGATGCCCACCCGCTGTTTGAAACAGTGTCATCACTGTGCAGCTCCTTCAGTGACAGGCTAAAACATCCAAAATGCCTAAAGGAGCGACACCGTAGGTCGTTCCTACCTGCTGCTGTGAGACTCTATAACCTGAGCTGCTCCCAGTGAACCACTCTAAACTCTATCCCATACAATAACTCCCTGACTGTTGTGATTGTGCAATATGTATCCGGTGCATGTGCAATACCTGTAAACTGTGCAAATTTAGTATACATGTGTGTAAATATGTTACATTTCATATATTTTCTTATATTTTTACTTTAAGCCGTATTTATACAAACTGTTCTTGTTGTTTCTTAGTGTAACCTTTTCCGGTTAAATTGTATTGCTGCTGCAACGTTGAAATTTGCCCCTTGTGTGGACGAATAAAGGACTTTCAATCAATCAATATTTTTATTTAAAAATAGTTAATTTGAGACGACAAATTGTGTATAACTAAAACGTTTTTTTCTAAATGTTTAGTTAAACTAAGTTTTGAGCCAACATATTGTGTTTAAGCAACAATTTGTTTGGGATTAAACATAAATAAGCCTTGAATTTAAAAGCAGTGTACTGTAAGTCAATTTACTCTTAGTTACTATAAAACAAATAGTTCACAAATTGTTCCTCGGCTGAATATAAAATGTACTTCTAATTTACAATAGTTGTACCTGTATATTTTTTGGGAGGTAATAACAAGCCAATATTTTAATCTTTTAACTAAATTTCTCTGAATAGATGAATCTTTGATTCTGTACTTTTCCAAACATGTAACATGTAAGCGTTAGCATTTAGCATAGCACATAATTCCCAAGCTAAACAATTCTGGATGCCATAAATGAACCGGAATCACCAGTCGCTTGTAGCCCTAGTGTAGGGCAGTTCATTCGATCCACACTGGGAAACCCATTGTATTTCATGACTCTAATTGCGTGAGATTATGCCTGAAAGGAGATAAACTCTACATGGGGGTTTTGTGGGGGAATCTCCATTTTCATTACAAAGGCATGGACCACCTCCCTAATGCACTGCACATAACCTCACACAGGACCCTTTTAATGTGCAGGACTTTAAATGCTGGAGATTAAAGTGAATTAGAACCAGGGTTTTGACTAATGCCAGTCTGGATGCTTTTGGCATGGAATCTGGCTGTGCTGACTAGTCAAAGTTTAGGATTAGCACACCGCAGGGGAGACACAGCAAATGGTGGAAATTATTATATTTTGATAGGCTTCAGGTTGCAGGGACAGGGATTATTTTTATACGTGCATGTGCAGAACACTGATAGATGGAAAGAAGCTGATTTTTTATAAGTCGAATAAGCATAATTCTGCAGGAATCCGTTTGTGTGGAGTTTACATGTTCATTCCATGCTCGCGTGGGTTTCCTCCCAGTCTCAGGTTTCATTCGTCACTTCATAACATGCAGGGAAATTGGAAGTGTGTGTGTGTGTGTGTGTGTGTGTGTGTGCCGCTCTGTGATTGGTTAATTGCCAGTCCAACACATTTTGTCCCCCATTCCGGCCCAGAATTTGGATTCAGCTCCCAGTGACCAGAAAATGAAAAAACAAAGGTTCAATTATAAAACATAAAGGTCAATATATTAATTGACTATAAAAAAGTCAAACACAAATTGACATTTTAGTCCACTTAAAAATTAATTCAATAATTAAAAATAATTGCTTCACAGTTGTTTTATGCCTTGCATTATAGCAATAAATGTTTAGACTGTTCATTAGGTGTTTTTTGATTAATAAAAAGTACAATTTAGCAGTTTATTTAGATACATATTTTAATATATTTTTGTTATTTATATTGGTTATTCAGTGTGTATTTTCTATATATTTATATTATCTCATCTTTCTTTTTGCACCAAATGGAGTAGCTACAATATCATTGTAACCCTGTGATACAATGACAATAAAGGCATTCTAATCTATTCTATTCTATATACACCGTTTAGCAAATTACTTAAATAGCAGAATACATGCAAAAATCAATGCCAGAATATTTTTTTTCAATTTGCTGGAATAAAACTTTTGCTTTTTGATTCATGTTAAGTCTGACACAAGTAGAATTGAGTGGAAGTTCTTTGTCTCTTTTCATTTTCTTTTTTTTATGATGGGAGGCTGATTGGGCGAAATTTAGTACTTTTATTCTCCACAGTTCTAAAACCAGTCTATTCTATGTCGAGTGTACAATGTGCGGTATTTCCCCTAGTTTTACAGCTTAAATGTCAAATAAATCTTTTAAAGCGCATTTGCCTAAATAAAGAAAGCAATTAAATTGAAAGGCGACCTTTCATAAATACTAATGTCCTGTTTAAGTGAGCTTGCAAGTACAGTAGCTTCAAGTGTTTTGGGGTCTTGGCAGACTGCATGTGAAATGTTTAATTCATTTTGGTACGGTCTGAAAAGCTGCTCACTTGCTGAATCGTCATATTCCAATGTTGCTTGGTGCTTTTCTAAGTGAAACCAATTTCGGAGTAATTTTTTCTGGAAATTGATGAGTAATCGATACACTTTGTCTTTGTCTCCATAATGCTTTAATGGACAGGAAATTGTTTGTGTATATGTAAGATAAGAAAAGATCCGACAGTGAGGAAATTCACTTAACGCTGTAGACCAAAAGCAATTTAAAGTGCAGGCATTAAAAACTAGAATATTTAATAAAAAAGATATTGTTGCACAACAACAAAGTTATGTAATAGCAATAAAGGTATTTGAATGAATGTATGAATGAATATGCCTATATTATGCCTATATTAATATTCCCACAGTGGGGAAGTTGTCAAATATTCCATTTATTCCAAATATTTTAATTCCATTTCATAAATGAAGTCTGTTGTGTCATTAATTTGTATAGGTGTGTGTTCTAAATTACTTATTTTCAAGTTTTTTTAGGACTCTTGGATTTTCTGTATTTTAGGTCTATTATGATATTCTGCATTTGGCATTTAAGTTCAAGTTCTGAGCATTTGTAAGGTGCTTTTCACAGTTTTAACTGTCTCAAAGCGCACAAAACCTTAATAAAATTTTGTAATCTATCTGCAATGTTTTATTGCCAAATGTTTGTTCTAACTTTCTGCACATCTTTTCCTTCAGATCCTGAATCCCAGAGAAAACGCACCGTTCAGAATGTCCTCGACCTCCGGCAGAACCTGGAAGATACCATGTCCAGTTTGAGAGGGGCACAGGTCAGCCACAGGTACGGAAGTTATAGTCGTGCAAATAATGTGCAGAACTTTAATTAAGTGAAAAGCAATCTTTTTATACTGCTATCTTTAAGCATAATACAACAACACATATTTTAGAATATTCAGATTCATTGACTTGGACTAATCCAAGTGGAGGCCAAACGCCCAAAGAACTACAAAATAGAGAAGCAGATGTTCTCCCTGCATGCAAATTTTTTTTCAGAACCCAGGACGAAATTTTTCGGCGACACATTCTCTCCTGCAACTTGGAATTTTTTTTTAACTAGGACATTAATAAGTTGGGGTACCACTGAAAACCAGTGCCATATTTCCATGTGTAAAGTTTTTCTAAAGTTTTCTGAGGCTTTCATAGAAAGATCCAGTGAGGGATTGACAATCATTGTAATTTCGCTTTCAATATCAGGCAGCAAGGAAATCAGGCAAACTGAAGCTCCTGCCATTTTCAAAGGATGAGTCGCGTTCCAGCCATTGTCTTCATTTCTTTGGGAAAATTCCCTCAGTGCTTTGCTTTTTGGGAAAAGTCTGAAATTCGAGATAAGCAGAAATGCAAAATCCATGACTGTGAGTGGTGCGCAGGATGGAAATTAAAAGTCAATTAATTCTACAGAAGCTTTGTTGAAGCTCTTATCTTAACAGCAGGTTTTAGGGCTTTAATTCCAAAACATTAGAGATTTTTTTTTGGCTAAGTTCGACTCGTTGGCTGAATAAACGTTACTAGATAAAGTGCTTAGAATATTCTTTTTTGAGACCGATTTCTTGAATTATTTTCTATATGAGCTTGAGGACATCAAGCTAAGGCGTACAACATTATTTGACATGAAAGCTGGACACCTGGAAACTAAATAAGAGCATTAAAATATTGCAGTGCAGGCACTGGCCCAGGAGGAAATGAGTTCATCCAGATGAAGGGTTTAGCAAGGACGGAGATGGTGGGTGTTATATCAGCAGAAGGTCAGTCGGTTCCTCCAGCTGCCTTTACCGTGACTTACTATTTTAAAATCAGAATAAGGGACCCAAGGGTCAGTGTGCGTGCTGCTTGCTTCCAGTACAAAGCAAGAGTGATGTGTGAGGTGGGAATGAAGGAAATTACAGCGCATTTATCCCTGTTCTCTTGTGTATATGTGGACAATGCTTCACTTTTCACAGAAAAAATTGTATAATACTTACATACGAAATGTAGAATAGGTGTAAAATGATAATAAATTGATATTTCTGGTACACTGAAAAACGTGTCTTATTGGATCAAAGTAAAAATTCTGCGTCAACTGATTACGCCTAATCAGTTTACTTTGGTTCAACTTAAAATTTTACTTTGAAAGAAATTAACTATCCACTACTTTGCCAGTGCAAAAAACATCTTTAAATCTGATTAAGTTTTTAAGTTGAATGAAATATCAAATGATACGTTTTCTTAATTGTTTCTGATTGGAACGGTTGAAAAAGAGACCACCACCCTAATATGCGTAAATTCACATCTTCATTGATTGGACCTTGTGTACTAGCGAGTTGAATCTAAACAAAAATAATGTGTAATCAAATAAGTTGCCTTATAAAAAGACTTCAATTAACATTAAATCTGCTCAATTAGTCCATTTAACAGTCAGCAACCACATCTGCAATTATGGGAATTGTAAACAGGTAAAACATGCAGCCAAGTCTCCGCTCACATAAAGAGACACACTGATGGTTGATTACATTACCTTATTAAAACATCTATTCTTTCCTTTTAAGACAAATCGCTTCAATTGCTCGTTCTTACAACTGAACAAGATCATGTAAATGTGTTTATAATTTGTTTTAAAGTTTAAAAGAGTTTAAAAAAAATTGTTTCATCACCCTAATAATAGCTAGTATATATGACTAGCAAAACCATGCTCTTTCTAAGAGAAATGATGGAAAGTGTAAAGTGTAAAGTGTAAACTCTGAATTTACCACTTAATACATATAGTTAGTTGAGCTAATTACAGAATCATAGGTTGTACAGTAGTATTTATATTTCAGTCTTTGGATTTTTTAAAAATTGTAATGAAATGTGAATCACTTTCTATGAAAGTGCCTGCTAAATGACTGTAAAGAAAAGTATAGTAAAGTATTTTTTATTGTTTCTGACTTAAAATGTGAAAAAATGGGTGCTTATTTTTCTGTGCAAAACCCCCAAAATTTTCGAGCTTTTACAATTGTAATAACGGGATACTTATATTCGCGTAAATACGATCAATGCAACTGTAAGACAAACAGTTAAAGATTTACAAAGCTAAACACAACTTTTGCCTTGGAAAATGATTAGAATAAAAACAATATAAATCCGAGCAACTTCTAGCCCTCTCAGCTTACCCACATACTTATTTTCCTGTTGTTTTGTTTCAGCTGTATTGAAAGCGCAATTTGCTACGACAGTGATGAAACTAACGCCCGAAGCATTTCCAGCCTGTCAAACCGTTCCTCTCCTCTGTCCTGGCGCCAAGGCCAGTCCAGTCCTCGCCTGCAAGCTGGAGACGCCCCCTCCTCCGGGGTCACCACACACTCCATACCCCTCCGGACGTCACTGCAGATCAGCCACCTACAGCGCATCCAGATCATTGATGGCCTAGATGCTGCAGACGATGACCTCACAGACCTCAAGTCTGGTTACCTTAGTGACAACCACCTGACGTGCAAGAGCCAACCAGACGAGGACGATGACGATGACGATGATATAGATGTGGACGATGATGACCTGGCCAATGGGTAAGAGTTTTTGGAAATCTTTTTTTGGAAACTCTTTATGCTGGCAGTCTTGTTTTATACTCTTGTAAACATCTATCATTATTTTTTAAGGCCTTAACTTTTATGTAATTTGACCAATTGGTTGATACACGAACTAGCTAGACCGTAAAAATAGTGCTTGGTTGTGATTTTGTTGGTTACGTCACAGTCTGTTGAAGACCTAATTTCAGCTGTCATCTGTTCTCTGTAGCTTTCTGGGTAACTTCAGTCTTCTTTTTCTTTATGTTTGTGTGGATGATAGATCTTAGTTTTAGTACTGTGGTTGCATATGTAGGACTGAAAAAGCTGTTTGATTGTCATGGAAGTAGAAGGGAAGTGATGTTTGCATAAGCTGTCAGGCAGGCTTGGAAGCTGTATTCTTTTAGCCTGTGGTATTGGTTCAGAGCGGAAATGGCTCACAATAGCTGTAGAGTCACAGCAGTGTATAAAGTCAAGAGTTAAGCAAGATTTCAGTGAAAATGTCAACCTTCAAATTAAAAGCCTCAGTATGGCTATTATAAATCTGGCAAATAACATTTTTCAAGCAAAATAATAAAATTGTGTATGAGGTGTAATACACATACCCGCAGTGTAAAATATAATATTATACTGGTGTATATGGTATAATTACTGGCAATGTGCAAAATCAGGCATTCTGTAAAATGCCAGAAACGTGGACATAATGGGCCTGTCGAGGTTCATTGTAGCATCAATTAATAGTAATTAGCATCAATTTCATAGGCATTCTATACATTGCCTGACTGGTACCAAGCTCATTTTTCTCAGATTGTTTTGTCAAAATCAAATTGAATTAAATAAATTAATTGTCTTAATTAATTAATAAATTGATTAAATTAAAAGACAAATACATTTCAATTGTCATATACACATTATACATGGTTTAAACATGGGGTGGGGTGTATGTGAGAAAGAGATACAATCAAAAATAACAGAAAAAAAAACTATAAAAATTATATAACATTTAAATAAAAATTTAAACATTTAAAAAATCATAAACCACTGTGTTCAGTGAACCTCAATAAAATGTACCAGAAGGAACCAGAAGTTGATTAACCATCAAAGCAATGAAAGCTCGAGAAATGTTTCTTTTATTACCATAAAGTGGATATTAACTTCCCCCCATTTAAGGCTTTTTGTCTCTGTCTATTTCTGCTGCTGTCTCGTTGGCAGATGTTCGACAGATGCCTGATCTGCTTTGGGGTTGATGTTTGTCTTTGTCTGGTTCGTCCTCTTCTTGCTTGATCAGATTTTTGTTGGCCGGCCGATTAGGATGTGATAGTGCCCTGCTTTGCCTCTGGGAGACGTGCTGAGATCCGGCAAGGTGACTGAGTGCACAGACAGGCCATAGATGTTATCCGTCGATTAAAACCCAGCGGAGCTGCCAAATAGAGCACCGTGTGCGGCTTAGTTTATCCCAGCATTGGCTTATCAAAATTGAAACTGTTGCTTTTTTAATACATGTCCATATTGCACTTAATTGCATTAGGTGGATCTTTACATTTATGATTCCAATAACAGGACTTTTATTTTACATTTAACACACATGAATCATTAAGAAAGCGCAGTGCTGGATTTCTTGACGGTCTTAAATTATGACACAGATTTCTTTAAACCATGTCAGAGCGCAGTTATATAAAACCTTTTGGATTTTTGGGTTTAGCTTTTGGATTTGTCTCCAGGTTTGTGTGTTGCCATGGGAACAGAGATTATCCGAACACCTCGGTTTCATCTCGGTCTATAAATTGATCAGTGGTGTGAGTAATATTAGTAAAGTAAATAAGTAAATATTAGTTTTGGGTGATGTATTACCATGGGTAAATATTAACTTTTTTTTTTTATATGAATCGGAATGTTTTGAAGTGTGAGAGCATTGCAAGCCTTCAAGACTGCTAACTTGACAAAAGTTACTTTATAAGAATCTTTTAGACTTTTATGCACAGTTTTTGAAAACTAAAATCAATGTTTCTTTTAATAAATACCGTTTTTACTGATGGACATTTATGCTTTTCAAGTCGTTCTTTGCAAACTAAAATGTTTCATGTTCAGGAAAATGTTTCATGTTCAATTCTTTACCTAGAATTGATATGGTTATAATCCACAACTAAGAGCTCAAGCATTCATCTTCTAAACCACCTTTTCCATCTCTGGAGTTTGGGGAGATGGCAACTCTAGGACATTGTCATAATTATGCTCATCATAAAAGTTATTTTGAAAGCTATTTCTTAACTTTCTCAAAGCAGCTGTAGCAAATAAACAAAACAATTATTACAAGTGAATAATGGCCATGACTATGAGCAGCGAGCAGCAGAAACGTGACAGCGGTTAGGAAAGCAAAACCGTGAGAGAAAACAAGAGCCAAATAAACCGAGAGAGAACCAGCATTGGTGCCAGTCTAACATTCCAGAATTTCTCTAACAAGTCGTTGTGCCATGGTGGTTTTCATTGCGTATGTATGTAAAGTTATCCCGCAGAGCTTAGGTGTCACAAAAAAGATTTGTTATGGGAAATAATACGTGCCCTTCTTGCTCTTTATTTATATGGACTTGTGCGACATGACACTTGATAGCCCCTCGGTGGTCAGGAGCAACAACACCCATGTTCTCCGGACAGGCATCATAACTTGTCCTCTGACCGTAAAGGCATCGTAAAACCCCACACTGACCGGCTTGTGTCCACTACAAAGCATAAAGCCCCCCATAAACCCCCTTGAGTTCAAGCTAAACTAACCCCAGAACCCTGCTGTTTTTGGGAGACATAAATGTGCCATATGGTGTTTAGCTGTGAAGGAATTTGCTAATACTTACTGTGCTCGTTTTTGTCTTGTGCCAACGTATAAATATAGCCCACGAGTTTGTAACGCTTTGCCGAACCGTACCACAAGGACTTTCATAAAGCTATTCCCAATGTGCTTCTGTTCAGCAAGTATTTTTGTGGTGAAGTGTTATGAGTTGCATGCTATAGATATTCAGCTGGTCTCGTCTCTCATGCCCCTTTCACTGAAGAGGTCCAGGGAATTCTGGCGCCACCATGTGAGGCCTTCGCCTGTTGCTATAGCAACTGCAGCCCACAATGTCAGGCAAAGCTGCGTTTGAACTAGACAAAGACAGGTTGTAGGAGAGAATATGTGGGTGTGTGTGTGTGTGTGTGTGTGTATTTAGGTCAGTGGTTTTAAGTGGGAAAACTCATTTTGGTGACCAACAGCAAGAGACTGTTTCAGTGAGCCGGTTTAGAGGAATTGATGTGTTAATAATAGTGCTAATTTGATTAGATTTGAAAAAAGCACTGTTTACATGCGGGCACACACACACAAATACACACACACACCTACACAGACACACACATGAACACACACACGAACGCACACACAAACTCATCCACTATACTAAACAAAAGTTATAATAAGGCAATTCATGTTGAAAGTATAATAACAATATTATTATTGTTGTTAATAATAACCCTAATGACAGTAATAATAGTTGTTATTATCATTATTAATATTGTTGTTGTTGTTGTTGTTGTTTTTATTTTCTGATTATAAGGGCCATCAAATTATAAAAAAACACCATTAATAAATGGATTGGGTTAAGGCACATTTTTCCAGACCATTTTGAAATATTTTTTATGATTTTACCTGAAAAATAAGGTTGACACATACTTTTGACACACAATAAATTAACAAAAGATTTTTTTTTTCAATAAACACTGAAAGTAAATCTTTCATGGTCTTAAATCTTTCTTTGGAACGTATATTTAGTTACTAGATGACAAACCCCCGTGTCCAGCAGGAAACCATTATATTTTCGACTAAGCTGCACCTCAGGGCAAAACTAACCCCCATACAGACATGCGGACCCCCACCATTAATGACTGAATCACTATAGTATTGCATATTTTCTTGTTGGATGTTTCATTTGTATTTTAGCGGTATATCTCTTTTTGGTGACTTTTGACACTATTCTTCATCATCGTGTGGATGAGGAAGAGGAAACCCTACTGCCTTTGTAATGTCAATAACACTAAATGTTTTATGACGTGCCACATGCTGATTGCAGAATGGCTTTGAGGATGTGTGCTGACCTTCTTTTTGAAAGGAAACCAGTTTGGACCCGAGAAATGTGAGGTCACAGTCAGGTGCGTTCAAACCAAGGCTGGTCTGAAAATGTATGACATGACATGAAGGAATAACTGCTATAATAATGTGGGAAAAAAAAAATAATAACATATAATACAATTTATATATTAATTCCCCTTCTGCTTTGATCTCACAACACACACATACAGTCTCCTGGAATATATCTCGCTTCTCCTCACTTCATATTTTATTTCTTACATAATGTATAATTCATGACGCATTACCCACCTCATTCACGATTTCTTCAGCTTTGTCTCTAAAGCAACTCTTACATATAAGGGTTAAAACTGGTTGTAGGAAATCTATAAATAATACACACACACACACACACACACACACACACATGTGGTCACACTTGGAGCAGTGAGCAGTAGTGGTGTGGGGGGCATGTGGGGGTCAGTGTCTTGTTCAAAGTAGAACCCACCGGTCTGGGACTCAAACCTGGAACCATCTTCCAACCCCTGGAACACAACTGCTGAAGTTATATATTACAGTAATATCGTTATCGTAGCCTTTGCCGTTTTAATATTCTGCTTTGTCCAATTATCTGTGAAATCACCATATATTAGCATGATTATACGTGTCATTATCAAACGTAATAAGCGATTATGCAGTGATTAAATGCAACAGATTGAATCAATTGCCAACTTTATACAGGTCATTCAATCCATAGCCAGGCTGGTTTGTTTAATTATTTAAATTGCTGCTTTATTATTCATCCTAAAATATTGTATTAACATATCGTAACGATTCGTTCAAAGTAATATTAGTTCTAAGATTAATATAGATCAAAATGCATTAATATGTATGTTTCACTCAGCAATGTTTTAGAATTTTTTTTCCATTTTTAATCGTCTGTACTGTCATCCTCTTCTGGGTCGTGAGGAGTCAATTCAAGAAACCAATCACAGAGCAGGACACACAGAAAATCCTTTTTTATCAATATATTTTCTTTACGTTGGTATATATATATATATATATATATATATATATATATATATATATATATATATAAGTTATACAAATAAGTTGCATGTATTCCCATTTTGCTTCACATCATCCTGTGGGATCATGTAGAATCACTAAAGTTTCTGCTCGGATCAGGCCATTCAAAAAACCAGTCATGAGTGTAGGACATCCTGTGTTTTTTATAGAAACAGAATAACCCCCTGAGGTCAAAAGGTCACACGGAAGTCTTGGCAACTTGAAGCAATCTGTCGTTCAGCTCCAGGGTCTGTGATGTGTGAGGAGACCTACCGAGAAGGTTGTGAAAGGAAAAGCACTGACTAATAAATGGAATATGTCTCTGAAAGTTCTTAGATTAGTACTCGGAATTTTATACCTTTAGCTGCTGGGAAACATTGGCTATTCTACTAACACACTTGTGTCTAACAAATCAGCCTGAATCATCCTGAGTCATTGAAGGTCAGGAACTGTGTGTACTGGTCAGCAAGAGTGAGTCAACCTCGTGTCCGGTTAAACTAGTAGAGTCTGGGTACATTAACTGGCTGTTAACTATTCAAATTCAATAACTATTAGAAAAAGTTGAGAATATTTTTAAAATCTAAAATAATACATTTATTGTTTTGTGTGTGTGTGTGTGTGTAAGGGTGTGTGTGTTGGTGTATTACGGGTGCATTACGGGTATTTCAAAACAACACTAATAACTTCCTGTCAACAACGAGCCATAACATGAGATTGACCTTGGAAAGGAGCAGACGGATTTTACTTCAGGGTTGGGAGGAGCATTACAGTCTGGTGAGGATGGCTCAGACGTTTAGTCAGGAGCCACGTCGACTCCCCAGAGCTCACGGCAACTGGCCTCCATTGCAGATAGCACATCATATGGATGATGGTGGGCATGTGGTCGAGGTTTCCACATGGATGCTGATGATTCTGATGGGATAAATTAGTGACTTAATCTGGTTTAGATGCTGTTTTTGTGAGAATGTGGCAGCTGCTCAGCCATATGAGCTATGCCAACAATACTAATGGCATTTAGGGTGTTAACAGTCCTGCAAACTGAATTTTCCCTCATAAGCCTTGACATACTGCTGCATTATTGAAGGGAATAAACCACTGTGGGGATTAATAAGGTCTCAATTAAGTCATAGGGTAAGTAAAGGTCAGTCATTAATATCTTGCTTCTTACGCCCTCTGCAGGTCAACACACATAAATGCACAGTCCCTGTAATCTGCGTTGCACAGATGTTCCCTCTCATTTTTCCTTCGACATGTCTGGATTATTGTCATTGAGGGGTGCGTTTAGTAAAAGCTTTGAATAATTTGAGCAACTCAAGGTTTTTTCAAGCTGCTGAGTTTTTGCCAACCAACGTGTTTCCTGTCTAGAGGTTAATTAAGTTAAAATGATGGCTCTTAGATTTTCTTCCTAATTCTGGTTTAATTCTTTGGCGTAATTGGCCATTGTCAGGCTGACATCAGTGAGCGGGCAGATAACTGCTGGGGGTAATTGGGGTTGTTGCTTAAAAGGCGTTTCCGGATTGAGTCACTAGATCCGGCGACATCTCAAAACTGCTGGTTGAGATCATTCATCTGAGCAGCTGGAATGAGTCAAACATGCGCTGAATCAATGGGTTGATAATCAGACCAATGGTAAGGTTCGAGTTTGGACCGTGACTGTGTCTCTGGAGAACTGTGGACCTATCCATTCCTCTCAATCCATCCATTAACCTCACAATCACTGTCTCAATCACTCAGCCCTCCCCAGAAAGTAAAATAACACCAAGGTACAGTGGAGAGAAGCAGTTTTCCCTTGTTAGACAGCGAGCAGGGACATCAGATTTAATGAAGGGATTTAGTGGTGACAGGCTTTACATTTGCTGTTGCAAACCTTCTTGAATCTATCCAGAATCCACACATAGATCCTGGAGAAAATAGATGGATGTGTGGATGGATGGATAGGTGGATGGCTGGACGGATAGACATATAGGCAGACAGACAGACAGACAGACAGACAGACAGACAGACAGATAGATAGATAGATAGATAGATAGATTTATGTAAATGTATAACTAAAAAGCAAGAAGTTGACAAAAAAGAGGTTCAAGCTATTTTATTGCAACAATAACACATAAGATTGGCCTATACTTTCAGTTACGCTGAAATATTATAGAACTCGGTTTTTAAGCCAAAGATAAAAACATTTGTTCGTTTGTTCATTGTTCACATGAATTTGAAAAGCAGAGCAGCTTTCTTATTGTCATCATCATGGTGAACACAATGGAAAAAGCTCACAATTGTTTTTTTATTGGATTAGACGCAAATGTTCCACGGTGTGAATATCTCAGGGTTTTTGTCTTCTGATGGCATTGTTTTGTACTGTATGAATGAAGTGAGATGTCTTTGTTGTAAGGCGCCTGCTCTGCTCGTGCCACCGTGAAATCGATTTGTTTTACTGTCATGGTGATGCTTCGTGGACTGAACCTGCATTTCTTTATCACATCTGTACGTTATGTTTTAACACTCAATGTTGGTTGGAAACCCATTCACTGTATAGTATGGCATCTGGATAAGAGCAAATTACTTTTAATATGTTTTAGTTTGGATTTTATATGGAAAGTGTCTTGTTTTTCCCTTTCTCTGACTCGAGCCGTGCTTTTCCACATTTTCCAGTATGTTTAAATCTTGTTATGTGCAGAACTTCTACATAATTTTCGTGCCACTTTGTGTGGAAACTGCTCTAAAAGAATACTTTACAGACACTGCTCATCAAACGGGCTGAGTTTTCCACTTTTTGTCTGTTTCTCTTGCCACCTCGGATCCCAGAGACATGATTTGAGTTTGGTTGTCTGTGTTAAATCCTCCGCTGTGAATGCTTTTGTCATTAGTGGCTTTAAAACGATCCATAATGCAGTAAAACTCGACAGCATCCCCTGTACTTATGAATATTCTTTTTCGTCACCCCAAAAACAGTAATCTAGGTCTTTTAATAGAAGTAATAGGTTTTTATGTACATAAATCATTTTAGTGTGTTGTTTACTCAGTGTTTGTGCTGTTTAATTTTGTGTATTTTATAAATGATTACTATAGCTTGCTGAAAGAAAGAAAGAAAGAAAGAAAGAAAGAAACAAACAAAGAAAGAAAGAAAGAAAGAAAGAAAGAAAGAAAAAAGGAAATAAGAAAAAAGAAAAACAGAAAGAAAAGAAAAAAAGGAAAGAAGGAAGGAAAAAAGGAAGGAAGAAAAAAAAAGCTGTGGCGGTTAGGGTCTTGCTCAAGTTTGAAATACCAGGGAAGCAGGGACACAAAGTAGCCAAATAATAATCATCAAAAGAACATAAGTAATATTTTTACTTGAGCTACAGCATGTAATAAATAAAGACACTGTTGGTGTAAAGCAGGTTGCTGCTTTTCTTCTAGTTGGGAGAACTAGGTCAGTGGTGTGGGAGTGATGTGAGAGTGTAAAAAGACGGAGGTAGAGACTATGAGCAGTCAAATGAGCCTCTTATCTGTGTGGAGCCGTTGACCTGTTAGTGCTTTGCCTCTGGCTGTTGTTCAAATGTAGACGGCATATATAACACACATAAATCCTGTCAATATGTCTCTCACTGCGCTCTTTTCACTGCAGAAGATGTTGGTGGTGTCTCTTCAAGCACAGTAGGTTGATAAATGCAGTAAATGTAAAGTTTGAGTGTGTGCGTTTCAAATTCACTGTCATAGATTTGCAAGATATGAACATAACTGCTATCTATCTATCTATCTATCTATCTATCTATCTATCTATCTATCTATCTATCTATCTATCTATCTATCTATCTATCTATCTATCTATCTTCTATCTATCTATCTACTACTATCTATCTATCTCTCTATCTCTCTCTCTCTCTCTCTCTTCTCTCTCTCTCTCTCTCTCTATCTATCTATCTATCTATCTATAAAAATCCCAAAGGTCATGGACTTCTGCTGTTCTCCTACTGTTCAATCCTTCTGCCATTGTGTTCACTGATATTTGCTTGAAAAACCTAAAATAGACTTAATGAGGTGTGTGTGTGTGTGTGTGTGTGTGTGTGTGTGTGTGTGTGTGTGTGTGTGTGTGTGTTTCTTCGACAATTTCAACATCGACATGGATTACAATTTATTTTCCCGTTTGTAGTTTCTTCTTATGATGATGCTTGTGGTGTTTCGCTGTGCTGGCAGTTTGTTGTTGTTGTTTTTGTTGTTGTTGATGTCTTGACTTCTCATGCCTCAGGCTCAGTTCTGTCCCTGACCTCAGGTATATTCTGTAATGAGTCTCATGTGACTGACAAAGCCCACACATACCCACATGGGTTTCACATGGACAGAAAGTCCTCCGTCAGCAAGGGGTTCTTGGAAGGTGACAACCCCCCATTGTCCAAGACTTGCCCTGACTTGTGTGACATGAGGATTGAGTAATGCAAATGCTGTCATTAGCCAAGAATGCTGTCAGTCACAAAATGAACATCACCTCCAGGGGGAAGAAAACGTGACGATGGATTAAAGCAAATTAGAAGGTCAACAGAAATAGTGATAGCTTTTTCCCCCCATTAAAGGAATAGACAGTTGTGTTAATTTGAACAGATTGTGTTCTTAAACACTCTTCAAGCTTCCAACCGGCTGAAAATGTGTCTCACACTCAAACTTATAATCCAAAATGTTTGGAATGTCTGCAACAAGAACAAATTGTGGATTCGTTCAGCGCAGTTATTTTAATGGCAGTAGTGTCGCCTCAAAGTCCACGTTCTATTTGGCAGTCTGTCTTCCACGGTTGAATCATGGTTGTATTCTGCCAGTCTGCCTTAAAGGAAGCACATGCTTTAGGAATGCTGTTGACCAGTCATGCAGTTTACAGATAATGTCCTAAAGAAATGGATATAAGTTTGCCTGCTTGGCTGGCTTCGTTCGAGACTCCCAAAGCTCCCTTCATTGTTTCTCCCATCCTTTATCTCATTATTCAGCTGCCCATGGTTCTTTTCCCAAGCTTTTGAAATAAACGTGCCTGCATTCGGCCACTGAATGATCCGGAAGGTCTTTAATCCCCTCTCAGCTCACCAAAGAGGTGTAGTTTGAATGGAAAGGGTCAAGAGTGATTGGAAAAGCAGTTTCTGAGGAGTTGTGGTCTTTACAAAGCACCCTGCATACCTGCAACTCGGTCAGACCAACTTGCTGTGGACACAAAAGTGATCAAGAGGAGAGCCAAGTAGAAAGTTACTAAAAGGTACAAGGCCAACATGTTGACCATCTATGGAAACACACTTGTGCTCATGACTAAACCGATGTTCTTCATCTTGTTTGCTTCCTCTCAGCCTGTGGTTTTCTTCACACAATTTCTTTATCGCTCCATTTTGCGTCATGCAGGGAAGAAATACACTGTGTCCACCCCCAATATTTCTCAGTGCAATGTTTGCTCTGGAGAATATCACTCCTCCGTCAAAGTATGACAGATGTAGAGTGGCTCAGAGAAGCCACAGAGTAAATCGAAGCTTTCAAAAGGACCAAAAGGTTTAAGCCCCGACACTCGGCTCCACTTCTCTGGTCAGGCTTTATGGGTGGGCTTGTGGAATAAGTGAAGGAATGAGCCCTGCACGTATTGAGCAAGCAAGGGAGGAAGTGAAATTGGAGATCAAAACCTTTAAGTTTGCATATTTTCTTTTCTCAGTTGTTGAACAGTTTGAGCGGTCTGCAGTTTAAGGGCTGTTGCATATAAAGGGAGCTTTTTTATTTTATGTGAAAATACAATGCCATTTTCTCCACTCTGTTATTGTGTTATCTATTGAAAATCTTCTGAAATTAGGTAAAAATGGTATTTTGCTGTAAACTGTAAATTGTTATTCATAATTCTAAAATTCTAAAACTGTAAATTGTTTCATTATGAACCAGTTTTTATCCATCTGAACATTTTTCTCCATGATGCAATGTAACAAAAACCGACTTTCTATTAATGCCAAAACAGTATTTTGCTGTAAAAATACTTGTATTTTCACAAGGATTTTTTTTATTGCATAATGAGATACTTAGACTTGTTGTACGATTAGACTTGCTGTATTTAAAATCTACTGGTCTATCTTACTGTAGCACACTGTTATCAGTGCATCCTCAGTATTTTAATTCTTCTTTATTCACCTGTTACTACCAGTTCCAAACTCATTCTTGTTTTAAACACCTTATGAGAGAACCTCCTAGTCATATGAGCTCCCTTTTCCCTCATAAAGCCCCTACAAAGCAGAGCCTTAAACTAGTTAAACTTCTCAGGCTTCTGCTAAAGAGATTGCATTTGGAGAAACCCTGGAAATGGCTTTTCTTTTTAAAGTGGAAAAAAAAACGAAGAACGGATTAGCATTTTTGTTCTTCTCTTTAGGTCAGTTCTATGGTCTGAATGATAAGTTGATTGAAGGTGAGCTACCGTCTCGCATTACCTCAGGCACTGCGGAATGTCAAGATGATCTTGTTGTTTCAAAGATTAACTTGTATTAAAACCCTAGAGTCTGTTCAATTTTGAATATTTTCTGTTATTTTACACAAATAAATAACAAACGGTTACGTTTAAACATCAGAGTTTTTTTTGGCGGTTTCTGCAATCAAGTTTCTACACGTCTGCAATACCAACGTCATTTATGTAACCATTCCATTTCAGCATGAATGCTTTGTTTCTGTGACCGTCACGTCTTGACAAACTGAAATCGCTGTAATGCGGATGTTACTCTCTTTAGATTATCCTTGATTTTATGATTTAAAGTCTCAACCGTCCTATTATGTTCAGGTCCAATTATTCTATTTTTTTTTTTTTTAATATTTATCACTTTGAAACTTAGCCTCCTTTTCTGTGTAATAGTCGTATAAAAATATATAATGATTCAGTTCACGTGTATGTAACACTATGCTACATGTTTAACATACAAAGATACTGTGTGTGTGTGTGATGTGTGTGTGTGTGTGTGTGTGTGTGTGTGTGTGTGTGTGT